>JAGPOW010000290.1:22179214-22204546 GCA_030014935.1 Caiman crocodilus
AAGTTTCTCTTCCCCCCTTACCTATGTGTTCACTAAGGAAAAAAAAAATGATCTTCTTCAAAACTCTTTTTCCAGATCACTAATTCATATATTAACCAACTTTTCATCATTGGCTTTCAAAGCATTTTGTTTCTTATTCACTTGAACACTTCTGAAAATCTCAGACATAGAAATCAGTGTCCCAGTTACACTTATTTCTAGAAGTAATTCCAGTGTGTTACTACTTAGGGGTGAATCAAGAGTACCTTCTCCCCTTTGGAGGTGAGGAGCAACCTGTTCCAAGAAGCAATTTAAGATCTGGAGAAACAGTTCCCCAAGCCTTGTCCTCATGCAGATGGTAGAAGACAACACCTATTAGTGCTGCTTTACTAGTTGTCTCTGATTTCTCAACATGAAACACTCAATATAATTTTCTTAATACAGGCAACCATTACTATAACCTTATATCACAGAGTGCCTTCTGTGTTTGCTTGGGACCACTACAGACTTGTCTGTTCTCTAACAGGGCCCCCCCATAGCCAGCCCAAGTTTGGCTTCTAGAGGAAGATGGAAACCTGTGCTTCTTCCCACTTTGAAACTCTGGCATTTTGGTCCCTAACCCTCCCTGGTTCTCTGGGGCTCTGATTCAAAGAGTAAGCATCCAGTTCTGCTTCAGAGAGAGAGAGAGGCTTTGCTGCCTTTGAAGAGACCCACTATAGCCCCCAGTCCCAAGCAGTACATAGGATGACAGTCTCTTCAGAAAACACATTTCCTGTGGCAAAGGCCACCCAGCCAGAGGTTCTTTGCCCCCCTCCAAAAGGGGTCAGCAATTCCTCCACTTCTAATCTAGCCTGCACAGCCCAAACCACACCCAAAACTATGTCCCTTTCCCAACTCTACAGATCTCCAAAGCTCCTCTACTTCTCTCAGCCCTCCAGATTTTTCTGGCCAGGAGTTGCCAGGATGCTTTTTTCCATCCTACTCTCCCATTCTCATATTTATTTCTTCAGGATACCTCCTGGATATCCAGCATTTCACCTGTCTTGATACATCAACAAAGCCATTCAAGACTGTGTTGATGCTAACAGTCCATTTTGTCTCATTCTACACTTAGCCTGTCCTGGCAGTTAACTTTTCATTCTCTGCACAGGATAATGAAGTAAACTGAGTTACACAATATTATAACATTATGAACTCAGTTAACACAGAAACATTGCAATAAGACTCATTGTTGCATGCTCTGCTTGCTATCAACCTAAAATAGACTAGGATTCCTAGCCAAATAGTTATCAGTATTTTTAAAGGGGCAAGTGAAAAAGGAAAGGAAAAAGCATATGTATGTGACATCTCTTCTTAAATACTCCTTTGTAAAAAGAAACAGTAAAAACTATAAATATATATATTTTATGTTTTAATTTTAACACACCAGATTATTATGCAAAATACAATTAGTCAGGGTGATTCTTTATTAAGAATATTAAATGTATGTCCCTTTTATCTAGTAGGAAATGAGGAACATGCTTCTGCTCCCAGTGAAATCAATGGATTGTTCTCATAGGCCATGTCTAGATGAGAATGACCATGTGGTATATGAGTGGTGCATTTGGGGGTAGCTTGCACCACTTAAGACTGGAGCCTGGCTGGTTGAGGCCACACTCAAGCTGCTGGCCAGCTCCAAGCATCAGAATTGCTACTGCTGCAGCCCCAGGAAGCCTCCAGGTAAGGCTGCTGCAGCCAGCACAGTGTTAACCCCAGGCTCCCTTACCCCACCTAGGGTAAACCTGCCGCACACCAGAGGGCACATGGCCCAGGCATTCCCTGGGGACAACTAACAGCAGCACAAGGAGTCCGGCTGCTAGTTGTCCCCAGGAAACCAAATGTCCATACTCGTGTGGACACAGCCATTGATTTCAACAAAGAAGAAGCAGCAGTTCTAAAGACGTGTTTTATGATTCAATTCAGAATATTCCTTAAGCACATTAAATGGAAGTCCAAGTGCTTAAGCATTTTACTAAACAGGCTAGATTTCAGCATGATGTTGAACTGCTATCATAGTCACTTGATAAGAATAGTCTGGTAACAGTGGCTGCTCATTCCTCTCAAAACAATATTGTTCACACATTGTTCTTTACTTTTCAGACAACTGCTGCATGAAGTAGCTATTCTTAGTTATATCATCATCTTGGCTAGCCATTTTTTATTTCAGGATTCAAGTTTATCAGGTGCCTATTCACTTGCTATTTCTAGCATTTACTATATATGGATAAGATTAAAGGAAAAATGTGTTCCAGATATAGAAAGTAGGTATATCATAACTTTTTTGTCCAAACACTAATTTAGATGGCCCAAATAGAAAATGTGCCCACTGTATAAACACTAGATCTTCTATTAAACAAAAGCCTGAATGTAGAGGTGTCTTTTATTGGACTAGAAATGACATTTCAATGAAAATGAAGACCATGCAATGAGAGTGAAGTTGCTTTTAATGTCCACTCATTTGTTATTAAAGCAACTGAAAATGGTGAAGTTGTGCTAAGTGAGTTGTGACAGTAGGTGTAAATGTAGGTTACCCAATGGGACTCTTGCAGCACTTGCATCAGGATTGATCCAAAATGACAGCCAGGACAGAACAACAATTAGCAGTGTAGGAGCATAAACACCCATCATGTAAAATCCAACTTGTCTTCTTAAAGTGAAGATTACTTCTACACAAGTGTAATAACCTTTAAAGAAATAAATGCATTAATGTTCTAAGTGTTTTACAGCCTAACCTTTTCAGATTAGAAAACCTTAGAACCGGTCAGGTTTCTGCTCTCAAGTCAATTTTACCACTGACTTCAATAATGCCCTTTAAAGTTTGAAACCAATTGATGTTATTCAAATGACAGAGTGTTCAATTAAAATCAAGTGATTGAAGCTTGCCTATAAAAGTTATAACATGAAGGAAAGAGAGAGCCACAATGCAAGATCAGTCTGTTGTATCTGCATTCTTACAGCACAGAAGAATCAAAATGCACACTGCTAAGCCAATGTCTACATTTCCCTGTAGAAAGACATGGAAATCCAGAGTGCTATCCAGCAGTTATTCCTGCAAGGATATGGATTCAGAATTGTACAAAAAGAGAGACCAGCTGAAAGAAGTAGAACTGAAAAATATACTACTGCTGTATTCCAAAAGAAGCACAATGCATGAGCATAGACTCTTTGAAGTGTAACATCTAGCCAAAGAGTTTGGTGCCCAATTCTCCTTGAATTTCAGTGAAGTTTAAGGACCATCTCCCTTAGGCTTATCTACAAAATCACACCCATTAGCTATCTTGGGTAAAGGAAGGACTCAGTTATTAAAATACAAGTTATATCTATAAAAGATTAGGAAGATTAGAAAAAGAGGAGATCTAACCATGGCCTAAATAAAAGTTCCACAATAATGAAAGTTCAGAGGGATACATTTTTATCACAGTACAAAATTTAAAGAGACAATCCCCTAAACTTAAACTCTGACAGGTGCAGATATGGGCTTGGGCTTATTTAAATGTGGGACTAAAGAAATGCTTGTAGCACTTATGGTGCTAAGCAGTCCCAAACTGAGTCATGCAGTATTTGTTCTGCAGTTGCTTCCACTTTAAATAAGTAGTATAGCCCCTCAGGCTAATCCTGCATGTGCGCCAATAAGCTCTGTTGACATATGAATGTACAAATCCCATTACAGAGCTTTCTGTCACCATCACAGAAAAAAAAAAAATTCCAAGATGCTTTTCAACAATATTAAATGAAAATGTTGTCTCACTACAGTTTATACCAGAAGTTAGGATATGGACAAATATACATTTGTCATGGATTCAAAAGAGCAAAGAGCTGCTGCTCAGGACCACTCAGAAACCATTATGGTGGAAATGTTATGTATTCATAAATTGATCATACAAATACAGACAAACTGCCTCAACTTTGAGCCCGTATGAAGCACGGTTAACATTGGAGTGGCTTAGGTATATTTGCATCCAGCTCATACACAGTAACAGTAAGAACATAAGAGCTGCAGAACATCTTGGCTAGGTGCAGACATTAAAAAAGCCCGAGTTGGAATCCATCTAAGATATGTAAACAGAATAGTTTAGATCAATAGCAAACAGAGCATACATTTGCTCTTTGGTGGGGGCAGGGAGGATGGAATCTTAGACCATGTGCTGCCATTTTTAAACCAGTCTATATGGCTAAGGACAGACATTCAAAAAGCCTGAGCCTGAATTGATCCTATCATTGCAAGTTAGTCTAACCTGCAAAGCTTAAACAGACACCAGAGCATCCTTCCCTTCCCTTCCACAGTACTGAGCTGAGGGGGAGCATGGCCAGGCCCAGAAGGATGCTCTGATTAGCCTACCAGGGAATTGACAACAGTGTTTATCACTCCTAACTCAGCGTTTAAGAAAACAAACAGAGGGATATTACCACCTACCTGTTGATTCTGCCTTTGTCACGGCATGGACTGGAGCCAGCATGTGGTCTGCTAGTTAATAGACAGATACCTCTCAACAAGTATACCTGCTTAGCAGGGAGTCAAAGGGGGTGGGGGGTGGGGAGCAGCCTGCAAGTCCCTGCCAGAACTTCATCCAGGGAGCAGAGGGGAGGGGCCAGGTCTGCTGTGGAGGAGAGACCCCTCCCAGCCCAGAGAACATGCCGGGATGCTGAGGGTGTCTGCTTTAACTTAAATGAGCAAGGGGTCTGGGATAGACATTGATAAACTAGTCTAATCCAAATCAGTTAGGTCTGATACTACATTCAAACAGGTTTGGCTGAAACTAGTTTGAGATATTTTCAAACTGGTTTATGTGCACTGAACATCTGTTCTTTACGGGTTTAAACCAGTTTCTGATCACTTACACTGGTTTATATGTAATGTCTGTCCCTAGCCTATGTGCCAAATTTCTGTTCTGTTACAGGTATAGACTGCTTTCTGCTCACTTATACCAGTAGAAGTGTAATGTCTGTACCTGGCTCTTAAGGAGGATCTTTACTTTTTATTTTGAAGCTGCTGCATTATGAATTTGTCCGTACCTGTAGTGTAACTTAAAATGCAGAGCTTCAGCAACAAGAAGTGAAACACAATCCATTTTTACCTTATATTAATAAAGATTATTTTATGTCTGGGTTTTCCTAGATATGTCCTCTTTTTGGGTCCTTCCATCTCCATCTGGGCAGTTTATTTAAAGTATCAAGAAATATCTGGGATTTTACTCTGCCTCTGTTCTTCTAGCACTTCCCAGATCACCCCAGCAAGGAGAAGCTTGGGGCTGGGAAGAGCGGGGACAGGGCGATTGGACAATTGGGCATCACATGTTCTGCACACAGCTCTGACAGCTGCAGGCAGTTAAGTTTATGGGGAGCAGGGGTTGGAGGGCCAGGGCTGGAGACTATCTGGGTGGGGGCATTTGTGCCTGCTGAAGCTGGGGTTACAGCAGGGTGGGGAGGCATGGGGGATATGCCTGCTCTCCCAGTTAGGGAAAAGGGGTGAGGAAGTTCTTTGGGAGCAGCAGGGAGATGCATGACAGCAGAGCTAGCAGGGACAGAGAGCTGCAGGTCAGGAGTGAGGGGCACTGGCAGGGTTGCTGTAAGTCAGGAGTGAGAAGCACCAGCAGGGCATGGTGGATAAGGCGCTGCAGCTCAGGAGTGAGGGGTTTCAGCAGGGATGGTAGGGGCAGAACATGGGCATATCACTGCCCTCCCCTCACAGTCATATGCCCCTTCCCTCCAACAAGGTGTCCTCTTTTTTAAAACTGGAAATATGGTAACCCTGCAAGATCAGGCTCCTTCTTTGAAACTGCCAAATATTTCTAGCATATACTATATCATTGCAAATCCATTGTTACCAGATGACAAAACATTTTGATTTTTAAGAAAAAGATGAGTCAACAGTTTAATGAAAACTTTCAGAAAAATTCTGTCTCTTTGTTCAACCATCCCTAACTGTTAAGTAACTTACTGATGATCAAACTGTACACAAAAGAAAAGCGAGGAACATGTTATGATAACACATACAATATTTCAATATACTGTCAAAAAATGGTAGATCATGGGAGAACGCCACTACTATTTTGCTTCTTATTGATAATAGAGGCATAACTAAATAGTATGTTCTGAACATATTATCAAAATAAATTAAATTTAGGATAGCATTCCCTCTGAATACCCTCACCTTTGCCAAATAATTTAAAGGCATAGGATAGAAATCTGTCCCTCAGATAAGACAAGTCTGTCTCTTGTGTACTAGCATCTGTTTCCCCATTGTCTATAAAGATTTATTCTATCCTAAAAATCCTAAGCTCAATCTTTTTTTATTTAGTTTTTTTAAGCCTGGTTGTTACCATTTTTGAGTAATGTGTTGTTTAATTGTTTAAGAATGAAATGACTTTGCTGCTACATACTTTTGTATCTGACACAAATTTATACCTGAGTGCAATTATTGTCTAGGTAATTCTGAGTTGTACTTTTACATTACATATATATTTTTACCAGTTGAAGGTGTGAAGTAATTCTATAATATTTAAAAATGATAAATCAACTATTAATTATGTTTCCTAAGGCAGACATACCAGATTAGGAATGTACTCCTGTTGTAGTTATGATTACAGCTGTAAAGAATGTTTGCCCTCTAAGCTGAAACAATGACCATCTCACCCAGTTTCAACTTGAATGCTTCCAAGATTCACTAACATTAGTTGAGAACTCTCCAAACACGGGGTCTAGATCCACAGTACCTTTGACGTAAAAGACCCTTTCATTTAGCAATTATCAACATTTCAAAGGAATTCTCAGAATTTTCCCTCCCCTGAGCTACCATCTGTAAATTTTGTTGGGAGCTTTTTTACAACTTATAAACTACAATGGAACCAAGCAAAACAAAGATAATTGCGTCTGGATGTGACCAGTTTCCTGAATACTACAATGTTCAATTGAGGTAACAATAGATAAACCATCAGAAGCCAGACTAAAGACACCATTGTAACAAAGTAGTAGTGCTTAGATTTCAGCACATAATCATGCTATTGCAAAGGTACAAATACAAAATGAATTCTTGACATAGTGATTTGTTTTCAAAAGCACAGAGAAAGCAAGAAGCTACACAAAACAAAGTTTAAAATATTAATAGTAAAGTAATACCCACTTCCGAAATAACATTTGACAAATTCAAGAAACCAAAATGTCCCAAGTTTAAAACAATTTGAGAGAGAAATTCTAGATACCCTGAGAATTAGAAAAGCCAAGCCACTTTCAGGCCTAAATAATTCTTCTTGAGACTTTGGAAATGAAATGACTCCTGATGGACCAGAAAACACTTAAACAAAATCAATAAAGCCTTTTATCAGGATATCTAAATTAGATGTCTCGATTTCTGAATTAGTTTGTGGTTATTGCATTTGACTGTTGCTGCATAATTCAGATTTTAAATGATTGATTAGTTAAAAATCTATGTTACTAATTTTCTCTCATGCAAAACAGAACCTATAAACTTAACTGTTAGCCAATGGCAATACATAGTAACCTAAAGCAGCTCAACATTTTTCAACAAATAAGTTTCTAAATATTACCTACCTGTGCCTTTGTAATATTTGGTACAGTTACCATATTCAATATCCTCCTTTTTAATGTCAAACTGAGGCAAAGCAATTTTCTCTAACTGAACAGGATCTCCAGATTGCCAAATAAAACGTAAATCATCAGTTGTATAACCAACTACAAGCAAAAAAATTAAAACAACTCTTAAATCAGAGTAAAATCAGAAAGAAATTCATACATTATAGAATATTCTCTGATTATTTGAATTCTGCTTCCAGTCACAACATAATAAAAAAATCTAGTGATGAATCATCTAATTGTGTATTTCTTATGTAGGGCTCAAAATGATTTTATATTACTGAAAACTGAAATTGAATGTAAGATTGTCAATTTAGTACTCACTATTTAAACTGAGAAAATGATTTTCCAATACTTTGAAACTTGTGTAGTAATTTACATCCTGATTCTGCAAAGGATATAAACATGGAAACACCTTAAATGTGGTCTTAAGTCTCATTGCTTAATGCAGAAATTTAAGCATGTGCTTAAATCGCTTCACTAAATCTGGGCCTTTACTGAGTACAAAAGGGGGCATAGAACTAACATTCTGATTTGGTAGCCATACACCTAATGTACATTTATTTTGTACAGGTTTAAAGCCCTGATTTAGGAAAGTCCTCCATTCAGGAAAATATTTGGGCCTAAATTATACAAAAGTAAATGTGGTTTCAATGCTTAAATGCTTTCTGGAAAACAGATCAATTTAAACACATATTTCAATGTTTGCCTAAATCATAGCCTATCCAATTCCACAAGGTGCAAGCTGATGGAGTAAACACGATATGTTATTAACTAAAGATGTTTTTATTCTCATGATTTTACAAAATGTCATTTCTGTATGGCCTGTATTCATTAAAAATGAAATTAATATAGTTAATGAGTGACAAATGGCAGTAGAGGTAAGGGACATGAAAAGAATGTGTTTAGAATGCAGTTAAAATGTTCTAAAATGTGTCTTTTAGACATATTTATGGCGTCATCCTAATCAGGAGCTGAGAATTACTCAGGTGTATTTTACATTAAAAAAATAGCTGTGATTTAATTAAGCTAAAACATTAATGCAGCTCTTGGACTTTTTAAAAGGTAGTAAATGTTTTTGTGAAAGCTCAAACTTCTGTAAATTTCCCACCTCCAAATGTGTGTTATAAAAGTTATGAAAGTAAGCTTTGATGCATCACTAATAAATCACTCTTATAATTTTCACAATGCACAATACATTTCAATGAAAAACCAGAAGTGGGGAGATTGACTGTCCAAGAAACAAAGAAATACATGTAGGGTATCCTACAGAAGGGTTCCTAACAATAAGTATAGTTGTGGGAAACTAGTCAATAGAATGTGGTATAGGTGGCATAGCATGAGTTATAAAAGGTATTTTTATAAGGGATAAGAAATTAGTGGAGGAATGACAGATAAAGCACACTGTTCCTGGTAACTGCTGGTGCTAAGGAAAAGATCAACTTTCAACATAAAATGGGGACAGAGAATTGAAAAAATACCTGAAGTGTCAAAGCAGAGAAGAAAGAAGGGAGTACAGAGGCCATTATGGGCATGATCAAGAAGGATCAATGGATAAAACAAAAGTGGATGAGACACATGATACTGGGCAAGATGGACACACGGTCTGACACAGTAAATGGCAATTCCTCATTCTTAAAAGCTTTTCTAGACCATGGAAATATGTATGAGTGAGATTACAGCAGGCTGAGTAGACTTTAGTTTGGCTAGGATAGCTCCAAGAGGCTGAGGAGGGCAATATGGTAATCAAGGTGTGCAATTACTTAATCACGAAAAACAAATTTTTCATGTGTATGCTGAGGAAGTGACAGACTATGTTGTAGAGGTGATAAGTAAGCCAGACAAGCACAAAACTGTAATAAGAGAAATGGAAATTCTAGGGTCAGAGATAACTCCAAGTTAATTGCCCTACAACATACATGGTTAAGTGAATGTTAAGAAAAATAAGGGGAATAGCAGGCATTCACTTAATGGTGCACCGCGATCTGATGTGCGATCCCATTAATCATACCTCCTACATGGCAGGAGGATATTCATACCTCCTGCACGGCAGGAGGATATGCTTTTGACAGATGATACAATTGTTGGGATCAGGGATCAGATCCCAATCATGCTACTAGCAGCAAGGAGCCCAAGGCATGGGTTTACAAGTGCTGGGTGGGGGCAGTCAATAAGCTCCCCCACCTGGCACCTGCAAATAAATAAACTCCCTGCTCGGACTCCCAAGCCTCTACTTGATCCTGGAGTCCTGGTGAATGGCAAAATCTGGGTGTGCAGCTGAGCTGCACATGCAGTTTTTAGACATCCCTGATGCACAAGGATTAGGCAGTCTCTCCCCAGTACAGTGTCTCCATGCATCAGAATCTCTGAAGCAGTTTGCCTTTGAAGTGCAGCCCTCCTTTGGGGCTGTGGAGAACATCAGGAAAGACTGCCAGGAATGAGGGTCACTAAGTTCCCAGTGGGGAGGACCCCTTGTAACCCAGTTCCTGACAATCCATTTAAGCATCAGGACTGGGGCTGTCCCAGTCTTGATGATAACCCCTACCCCTATGTTGATGATGACACGTGGTGTTGGGTGCTCCTGAGGCAACAGCAGCAGAGAGCAAAGGAGAGCATGCAGCAGCAGACATCTCTGCCCCACACAGCTGGGGGGCAAATACCCCCCAGGTCAGCCGCGGCTCCGCTCACCCCAGTCCCTGCTCCTGGCTGTGCCTCACTTCCTCCCTCACCATGGGGACCTCAATCTGCCCCCTGCATGGCATTGAGGGAGGGAGTAAGGCTGGGGATCAAAACCCCTACAGTGGAGGGGGGAGTGGGGCAAGGACGAATCATTACCCATGACAACCCATCATAACCCATACCCCTGCCCCACTCCCTCCTGTACTATGGGTATTATCCCCCAATCCAGCCCAGCCAGGGCCCCATTCACTGTGAATGGGGCCCTAGCCAGGCTTGGTCGAGAGACTATTGGAGTCCGGTGGCTCATCCAGGGGTGCAGGGGGCGGGGGCGAGGGTGGTTCCCACCGCTGCATGCACCACAGGGAAGCCAAGGGAGGGGCACATGCCCCCCTCCTCTCTGATCTCTGTGCAGGGCAAGGGTAGGCTGGGCTCTGCTCCCTGCCTCCACACTTTGCTGCCACTGCTTCGAAAGCAGCACATTTGATGAACTTTAGCTAAAGCACCCCCACTGCTATTTTGAAGTGTGGGGACACTGAATACATGAGACACCGAGGTTGCTGGAGTGTGCTAAGTATCATGCACCAGCAGAATCAATTAATCAAGTCTGCTCCAATGTGCTGTAATTACAGCACATCGAGGCAAATATCCCACACATCTACAAGTACCCTAAGGTGCCACACCTTTCCCTATCTTCTGTTTGACTTCGGACTAACATGGCTAACCACCTCATAGGCTTCAAAGTGAGAGCTGTGATTAAGTTGTGAAATGGCAAATGAGGAAAGTGAGAAAGAAAAACGCTTAGGAAAAGTGGGTAGAGTGGTTTAGAACCTAAGCCACAAGAACCACTAGAGACAAAAGAACAGTAGGTAAAGATATAAAAGCAAAACCAGATGAGAAAGAACTCAGATCTATTTATCACTTTGGCCATTGAAATAAAGGGTATTGTTATTGGTGTTATATTTGGCCCTCAGAGCATATGGCACAAAAGAGCTAAATGCAGCAAAAAGAAAAAGTTACTCAACATTCTGACATAAGTAATTTCTGTGGCATAAGGTCAGTTGGAAAAAAATAAAAATTGAGGTGTGTAGTAACATACTTGGTATTATTAGAGAAGCTGATTTTCTCCTGTACTTTATAAGATGAGCCTAACTTCTGCTTAGACCAGAAACAGTTGACAGTACTGGGGCAAGGATGGATTTCATATAAATTCTGAGTACAGTATTAACCACTACACAAACTAAATGATGATGGAAATATAGAGACATCAGTCTGAAGACTTGGTGACATAAGCTGAGGCACAAACACAGGAACTGTCACACCATATCAAAGCAACAGTCAATCAAGTTCACTATCTTCTCTCTAATAGTTGCTGAACCAGATACTTCAGAGAAAGATAACTGTCAACTTAAAATTTCATGTATCAAATAACCTAGCCATAGGAGAAGTTTCTCCTTTTACTTTCAGTCATATTTTAGCTAATTTGATCACACACAAGGAGTTATGTTCTTTCTAAATACAGTAAAATCTTATCTAATGTATCTATGGCTATGTCATTTATTCATAGAAATATCTAATTCTTCCCTGAATCTCTATTTATCCTTTACCTCAATGATACCAAGTGAAAATAAGTGCCAGAGGCTAATTATATTTAAGTAAAAAATATGACCTACTATCCATTAAATTTTCTGCCTTGCAGCTTCAGTAAATATTCCTTTTTCCTTGTATTTCAAAGAAGGATAAATAGGAGTATTCAATTTACTACCTATCTTTGGCCTATTATATATTCTATCATTCCTCTCTTTTTTAAACTAAGCAAAGGGAATCTTTCTAGTTTCTCTTCATTTTAAAGACTTTTTGGGCAACCCATATTAACTATTACTTGTACCAGCCTCAAAATCCCATGTATTGCCATAAGGGGGCTGAGAACTGAGAAGAGAAACTAAGGAGCCAGATGAATGAAGTGATTTGATCATATGGAAAGGTAAGCAAAGAATTCCTGTAACTTTGACAATTGCGGAACGATAAAAGAGTATCATAAAATGTCAGAGAAAGAATGGCAAGGAAGGACTTCAACAGATGCAGATCTTTTTAGTGTATCATTGTTCTGTTTTAGTAAACCACATCCAATTTTGGTGCCTTTAACCACAGGTTATGAAAGCCTGCATAGCTGTTCTAGTGCATATTTGTTGGGACATCAGAACCCCACAACGCTAAAATGTAGCATGCAGTTCATCAATCCCATATTCCGCTAATGTTTCTGTCATTCATGTATGCGTCCGAGGTCAGGATTATGACCTAACTATATACAGTTTGGAAAACAAATCCAAAAATCTTCCAGTAAAGGCACCTTAATAAGTTTACTAAAAAAAAAGTCAAGAAAATAAACACATAGGCAAATCTAAGATTGAGCCCAGAGTCAATAAACCCTATAAATATCATTCAAATCTGGTATAAGAAGGTAGAAATCTATTTAACTTTAATTGATTACACTTAACTATGCCAGTGTTGAACTGAGCCCCAAACTAGCCAAGGGAATTACTGATTCCTAGGAATATTCATACCCATTTTTTTCCCAATCCACCATAAATGTCTTCAGCTACTGTTGTTTGGTAGCAACACCTAATAATGGTTCCATAACCAAACAGTTTTTACAGAAAAGATGCACTAATTTATATTTGCAGCAATCAATTAATATGAATTTAAAAAAACTCATTACAAAATGGCAACATTAACAATAATACAGATCATTTGTGTGATTTCCACAAGTCTAGAAGGTAGTTATTTTTAGACATAGACTGATTTACATACAGCTTTCCAATTGCATCTTGCAACGCTGTGTATCCATAGGAAACAAGGTCAAGTCCAAAGGGCATGACAGAGTTACAGATAACCTGTAAGAGTAAAAATGATGCTTACAAACCATTTCAGCTGCAAGTAACAGAAGTACAATAAGGCAGAAAAAACATGTTTTGCTTTTAACTTTAAAATTACTAAAATATGACAATTTCAATGAGTAAGAACTTTATTTTTAGACATATTAAGTACAGAAAGTCTCAAATTGTCAGCAGGGTTTAATTTCAATTATTTATGACAGGGATGCCAAGTGTATCTGGCCTTGTGGACTGAATGAATAAAATGGGGCTGGTATGAAGGCTGAACTGGACCTACAGACCAGCCCCACATTCCAGATGCATTATGTGTTCTGCAGTAGCTGGGGTGGGTGCCATATGTGGCCCAGTCCTGACATGGCCACTCCAGCGTTGTGCTGCAGGGCCCCAAAACAACTGTTGTATGGTTGTACTACACAGCCCTGGAGCAGCCATCATGGGCATCATGGCCCTAGAGTGGCATGCAATGGCTCTAGGGCTATGCTATACATAATGGCTGCTCCACTGCTCTAGATTGCGACCTGGAGGCATCACTGCATGCAGCACACATGGCTATCCAGCGTGTCCTGCATGCTGCTTGTGCATTGCTCTGAGACCAGGGGTCAGATGGTAAGGCTCTATGGACTAGATCCAGCCTACGGGCCATAAATTTGACACCCATGATTTCTGACAGTACTGATCTGTAGGTTAACAAGTGTAAGGTACAGCAGTATATTTTTTTAGACAATGATTCTGAGTAACATGTGATTAAACTGCAGTATATATCCCAATAAATCTTTACTAGTGCCATATTTTGTATGGTTTATAAATATTAAGGATTAGTAAGGCTTCAGTTGAAAGTAACATTTTAGAAAGAAAATGCTTTCCCCACTAGTTAGGCGGTGACAAAATGTTTAAGACAAAATGGCTTCCATTAGAAAATGCTTATTTATTGAAACTGAGAAGGTACACAGAGAAGGTACACAGGGTCAGTTTTCAGAAATCCTGACATGAAAAATGTTTCAAAAAAAGTTTTGAAAGTGTTGAAACGTTCTATTTGACATTTTCAAATTATTTTTATTTCCAGTTCAAAGTGACTTTTCATTTTGAAATCTGAGTTTATATATAGCACAATTAAAAACATTTGAAGTCAAAATTGAAATCTGATTTCACAATTATCTTAATTAAAGCATTGATTGACCTATTTTTTTCCCTACAACTCATTGGTTCATAAAAGCCCCTGGCATTGTGGTATCTTTTTTAGATTTTGGAAGGGAAAATTTTCAAAGTCTAAAACTGACATAGCCTGGAAAAACTATTTTCTGCTCAATTCTAGTCTAGAAGTACAGAGGCCATCTCAACCTAAAAGTGATTTCAAGCAGAAGTTGGTAAAACAGTGCTATACAGAGTGCTAGTGATCCTCCAATTTCATTACTTCTCTTTCCTGTTCTGTATGCTGGCAATGGAGCCTATCCCACTACTCCAGCTACAACAGTGAGGAGTCTGGATAGGTTACCTACTAAGGTGATGAGAAGAGGATATTGTTCCCGGTTTTGTTTGGCAGATGGTTATTTTGGACTTTTTTCCAGTCTCACTATTACATAGTTCGCTGGATCTTATATTACCATATAGTCATGTACCATACGCACCTTTTCCCCAAAACTAACTTGCTAAAATTGGCACGTGTGTTTTAAATGGGAAAGCTGAGTTTTGTCCTGGAATAGAAGCATCTCACTTTGATTCCTGTTATCCCTGGCAGCAGCAGCAGTGGCATTTCACTCAGGCAGCTGAGGGAATAAATTCACTTAATGGGTTGTTCTTCATTCCACTCTCCTTTTGAATATTCTTGATTTTCAACTAGTCAAGCTAGCATTACTTTGGCAATTTTTCTGTCTGTTAGCTGCTCCTGGTCTGTCTTTTCCTATTTCAACTGGAAAGTATTTTTAGTTCTTTTCAAAATCATAGATCTACCCACAGAGATCAGCCTCCAGCAGCAGCTAGGGTTTCAGCTTTTGGTTAATCAGGAAAGGGAGTGTGAAGAAGTTTCAGATTAGGCACTGTCTCTTCTCTATGTTGACGTAATTCCAGAAAAATATTTTTTCTCCACTCTCTGTTCCCCAAAACAAGATGTGCGTCTTATTTGGGGGTGTGTGATATGTAAGAAAATAAGATATGGCAGGACCCAAAGTCTAGAAGAGACTTTTTTCTATATAACACAATTGATAAACTTCTGCATGGATTTCTACTTACCGCCTGGCATGCTAGCTGGCAAAAGTCTGGGTTAGGGTTTAAATATACATTCCTCATAACTTGGGTGTGTTCTGGTGTGGCTGGTAAGTTAAAGCAGCTTCTGGGGGCACGAGGCTTCCAGGGGGTTATTTGGGCACGAGTCTCACCCAAGTTGCTGGAAAATAGCATGGCATCCTTCTGTGTCTGCAACAGCATACGATTCCCCTCATCTCATCTTTCTTATCTCCTAAGCTGAGGAATGGACTGGGCTTCCAGTTTCCAGCCATAAATCCTATTAGTTTAAGAGCATATGTAGCTTCTTGCCTTCATATCTGCTCTCATGTTTGTAAAGCTTAGAACTATTGGCTGCTGGCTGAAATCTACCCTGAGACATCTTAATGGGGACCTTCACATTTAAATGTATCATGGCACATGTGTTTTATGAAGTCTATGTCCACATCAATATTTTCCAATTCATATATTTGACTCTGAACATAAGTACTCATAAACTTCTGGGAAATGGAACCAAACATCTGGAAATCATTATGATTTACCACTTCAGTTAAAAGCAATTCTCTTCTAAACATCTAGATCCTGTAATCTATGATACACTTTTATTTTCATGAACCATGTTTATTTACAGTATATTGGGCATCCTTTAGCAATAAAGTCAATCCATAAATAAAAACTTCTACTGCTTTTGACTCCAATGAAGAAATCTGTACTTAGTATTCCACTGATCTTAAGCAATAAGATTTCCTACTACATTTACATTCTGTGTAACAGTCTTATATGTACAATTTCGGAATATTCTTCCCCAAAGTAACAGTAACTGCTGGCAGCCATAAGTTACTTTTTCATTCATTTATGGGGCATCTAAAAACTATATCATTTCCTCTGAAGGCTCCTAAGTTAGATATTTTATCAATTTCACTATGCTTTTGTGAATCTACTCAATTATCTCACTATGATTGTTATTCATTTTGTGTGGCATGCCACAAAGCAAGATCCCCAAGGGTGGCCGTGATACCCCTGGTGGCTCTGTAACCATGCAAGCTCTGTCCTGAGGGTGCCTTCTTATCTCACCTGTCACAACTTTGATGGAAAAATAACTCAGGAGGCTGCCCACGAGCCTTCGCTTACTCCTGGTTTGCTAAACCTTACTCAAGCTCTCGGATTTGTAGGCCCTTTGCCAGGCCTCTCTTCAGTATGGTACTGCACAAGGCACCTCAGGCCTTATGGCCAATTGCATGGTTCCAACCATCCCTTTACTATGCCCCATGCCTCATGGGTGTTACATTGCTGTTATGCTCTGTTGGGATCTTGGCTTACTCGGACTCCACTCCTTTGATACAGCTAGGCCTTCTCGCCTAGTCCTACTGTGTTGGGTCCTGGCTTTGAGGCACTAGGCCACAAAGTCCTCTTATTACTGGGCCCCTGGCCCTTGTAGCTCATTCCCCACTGGCACCAGGCTCTCCAGCCCCTTGCAGCCCATGCCCATCTGGAATAAGCTCTCCATAACCCTCTAGCTGTGCCCTCCCTGGTGCTGGGCTTTCTACTGCACCCCTCTGGTGTCGGAGATCTACACAATCACGTGCCCCAATGAGGCCTCCTCCCCACTATTAGCCTCTCTTCTCAGTCTACCAGTTCAAACAATAACACATACCTAAGCCCCTGGGCTACAACGTAACATTATTAATAAAGGAAGCACTCTGCCCTTTTACAAGGGCCAACTCCCACACTTAAAATACCAGACCCCTTTATCTCTGGGCACCTTATGAGCCCCTAGAGTCTTACTGCATTTGCAGGTAGCAAAGCAGGCAGCCAGATGTACTGGACCACTCTCTTGTGCAGGAGCTCCTTCTCCTGGTAGTTACCAAAGAGAGAGTGACCACCAGCCAGCCTTAGCCCTGAATTTATATGTGCCCTGTGCTCTGGCTCGTTTGAGGCAGCTGACCATCTGCAGGTGCCAGCTAATTACCTTGTTAGCCTGTTACTGAGGCAGCCTGCAGCTGTGGGGCTCTGTGTAGCCTGCCAGGCTCCTATGCTAAGCTGTTTCTAGTCTTAGAGGCACAGGCACTCCTTGGTGCCCTGTGACAAGCAATATTTTATCTACTTTTGATAACTTACAGGCTAAATATAGCCAATCTGAATCAACTGAATCTTCACAGGTTAGTCTAAGCTACATAGATTAAATCAATAAGCAAGTGAACAGACATTTACTTTTGATTCCAGAAATGCAGCCACATGCCTACAGTGGCCCAGGTCAGAAGCCAGGGGGTGCTAGAGCACTCTTCCCTGTTTGATTGGAGCAGACAGTTTCGGAAAGGCTAGCCCACTCACCCTGCAAGGGCAGGTTTGTGGGGGAGGTGGAAAGCATCCTGGGATTCTGGGGATCTGCGAGTTAACTTGAATCTGGAGGGGATCTGGGGCAGAAGTTCAATAAATGTATTTAACCTAAATCAATTAGGTCTGACACTACATCCATCCAGGTGGATCTTAAACTGGTATCAGCCATTTTGAAAGCATTTTATATGCACTAAACTTCTGGTGTGTTACAGATTTGAACCAGCTTCCAGTTTCTTATACTGGTTTATGTGTAATTTCCATCTCTAATGATCTAATGCAAATATATGCTTTAAAGAACTTGATATTAGTAAACATATTATGCTTTAGAATCTATGGTTTTATGAGAATTTTCTCTGAATCATTTATTTATTTACAATTTATTTAATATCAGCTATAACTCTGATCATGCAAATTGTAATGTTGGGGTAACGTTGTAGTCATGACGATCCAGGAAAAAGATGAGAGGCAAAGATTTTTGTGGGTGATAGCATTTATTGGGTCAACTGTATAGTTGGGAGGGACACATGAGCTTTCAGGTATCACTGTCCCCTTCCTCAAGTGTCTGAGAAAAAAGTAGATGCAACAGAGCTAAATAACAGCTAGAACAAAGGTTTATAAAACAATCCATATATAAATTAAAACTGGTAACAAGAGATATTATCAGGTTACTGACAAGCAAGTTGGTTCAATAAAAGAGATCACTCACAAAAATCCATATCGCTCACATGTAAATTATACATATTACTAAGCATTAAAGTTATATGCATCTCATATGAATCTATTTATGCAGGAAGATGATATCCTTATCTGTTGAAAAAAGATAAGTATTTATAGTTAAAAATAACACGATACCTCATGCTAACTAGGACATCTCCATCTCGAAATATAAAAAGAAGAATATTTTCTTGAGTGACATCATGGAAGTTGGCATTCTTTTCATTTGCAAAGAAGAGATCTGGTTTCCAGAGACATTTAAACATTGTGGGATCCACTGTTAAAGTATCAGAACCCCTCCAGTCATTGGGCAGTTTAAGTCTGGGGTCATTCCACTTCTGTCTTAGGAAGATATTAACTCGGTAATCCTGAAGAGAAGAGTTTGTAAATGTCCATTAGTCTGGCATAAAAATTCAGGGGAACTATCATAAGGAATCCTAAATCAAGAAACAACTATTTAGATTTCTTGCTTTTACTATGATAGTTATTCAGATGATACCAATGAAATCATTCTTGATTTTAAAATAAATTATTACTGTGTTATATAATGTTCTTTTTTCTCAACTAGCCTCATTAAAATTAAAACAATGTGGGCCAAAATCCACTCTCATTTTTGTATCCCTGGATATCAGTGTATTTACCACAGTAAATGAGGAAGGTATTTTTATAATTTCATAATACTGAGTTAATTCAGGCATCAGTAAATTATGTCATGTGTATTTTACATGTGTATTCACGTCCTTATTCACTTCCTATGTCTTGACAAACATAAACCACAATACATTCTCCAGTTTGCTAAGGTATGTTAACAATGTGGCATTACACTGTCAAATCAAAGAACAGAGCAGAAAGAATACCCTTACAGAATAACAGATTCTAAACAACAACCCAAAGAAATATGAAACAGATTTCTAGATTTTGAAGGAATGTTGTTACATACATTCCTCGAGTAACTTACAGCAGCCTTAGGGCTTATAATGGACCTCTCCGGACAGCTTTGGTCTCTGAGGATTACACATAGGATCTTGTAACATCGGTGAAACCCAATGCTCACAATTTAAAAAAGAATGTGACTCCGAGGGCCCAGGATCAACAACCTTACTCTGACCAAAATCCAAATGAAATCACCAAGAGTTTTGCCCAGAGAGGGAATTAGACACAGAGGGAAGCAAATGCTGCCTTCAGGGACTGCAGCAGCATGTGTCTGACAGCACAAATGATAGCCACATGCATTGTATCCTCAGTGAGGACTGTGTGCACCCAAGAGTAAAATCTGACCCAGAACGTCAGTTGGGATTTTTAGCCTTACCTCTTAGCCTTGTTGCCTTTTCATTTAGGTTTAAAAGAGACCATAATTGTTATTTACATACTGAGTGGGTTACCAAAAGAGAAAAAGAGATGCCTTACTGTTTAAAAAAAGGAAAAAAGAAAAAACACTTTATTTAAGATAACTTCTGCCTCTAGGCTTCCTATCATAGGCTATCTTTTTATGTTTGTCTACTAGACAATAAACACTGGGATTCATTTTTGACAGTGAAAGAACTGCCAGCATTTTACAAATAATAATAATCTGTTATGGATGTACTGTCAGTTAATAGGGATATTCTTGGCATATTTTTCTCCGTCAGTGTGCCAAACTGATTTAATAAAGAACTTTTACTGTACTAATTACTGTCTTTCTGTCTTCCTGTAAAGCATTCTTCTGTTACTATCGCTTAAGTACTCCTCAAAATTGTTATATTTATGATCAAAGGTGTGTCTATTTTGTATGATGTAGTGAGATGTAAAAATACCCACCCTACCTCTGTCATAGGCATTAGAGTACACCTACAAGTTCATTAATGCACTTTTGGTACTGTGCATTAAATTTACTACCTCCATTGTGAGATACTAGAAAAAGGCATGTTATGATATTTTTAATGTGTATTAGTGAAAAAGCATAGTTTTTTGTGATGCTTTAATGTTCATTAAAATAGGCTAAAGCCTATGTGTAGATGCACCCAGTGGCAGTAAACCCATGTTGGTACAGAATTCTGATTAACTAAACATGTCAATCAATAAATATTGCCTTCTTGTCCTGGATTTAGATTTTTGTCTAGCAATTTCCAATGATGCTTGGAATGTGTCTGAACTGCACAACGCAGAACAGTATAGCAATGTTCAAGTTATTTCTACATGAGCTAACTCAGGTACCAGCAGCAATATATCACCTGTAACTACACTACTGCTGGTACCTGAGTTAATCCATGTAGAAATAATTTGAACATTTCTATACTGTTCTGCATTATGCAGTTCAGACATATTCTAAGTGTCATTGGAAGTTGCTGGCCAGAAATCTAAATCTAGGACAAGAAGGCTATATTTATTGATTGACATGTTTGGTTAATAAATACAGTCCCTTTGAAAAAAGTTTTACCACCAGAGATATGCTGCTTTTTGACAATCTGTTCTTGAAGAAAAGAACGCAAGGTATTATTTGCTTTGACGGTAAGGCCCACTTTCACCAAGGTAAATGTGCCTTCAAAAATGGCAATTCATGGCTGGCCCTTTTTACTGTTGGAACAGTAAAAGAAGTCAGAGCATTTGAGTGTGTTCAGTCACTATTTCTATCTCAGAATGCATCTGTTCAATTATACATATAATTATGGCTCTGTTTACTTTTTGTATTATAAAATTCCCATCCCATATGGACTTATTTTCTCAGTGGAAATGACTTAATTGTTTTTAAACCACTTGTGATAAATACTACTCATTGTTCATTCTCACTAGCATACCATTATTCATTACACTGAAAACGAATCTCCTCCAAAAACCCAACATCCCAATTACCAGCCTTGATAAGCTATTTTACTTTGTGGTAAAGGCAAAGTTCCAAAACTTGGATTCAAGTTACGCAGTCAAAATCAAGGTACATGTGTAAGTCATTGCAGGATGAGAGGTTAGGTATTAAATACACAAAACACAGAATGCATTAGTGAACTCTGAACACAGGGTTTCTTCCTGTATTGTTTTATAATTTTCTACTTCATAATTATGACAAACTTATTCTTTGAAGGCATCAAGCAGAGAATTCTTAGGAAACATTTTCAGGGCTTGATCCTGTTTCCATTTAAATCAATGGAAATACTCCCCACCTAAATAAATACAAAATATTGGTTGGAGAACCAAGGCTAGGGAAGCCAGCCTGTATCTCAGGATTGTGTACAAAATAAAAAAGGAAAAAAAGAAAAGATGATGACATAAGATCAGGCTCAGTATAAGCAACAGTCTAAGAAAGTTTCTATTTTAGTAGATGATGAATTATTGTAGCATCTGGTAGCAGCATAACCAAAGATACATCAGGATTTCTAGCATAATTTATTTTGGGAGGAGTTTAAATAGTCACTTAAATTTGGGCAATGAAACATAACCTCCAGTACTCCCATTATATTTAGGCAATGTGGGTGGGGAGAAGAGAGTGCATAATATACATTTTGCCTTTTCACACAATACTTAAGCCTGTTTAGAAGAGAATAAAATTACATTTTCCCCTTGTTGATTTCAATTTATTTAGCCACCTCTTCATTGTAAAGAGGAAAATAATAGCTACTTATTAACATTTAAGATGAGAGGAACTGGACATTTTTTCTACTAATTTACATTAGCTTTTATATTCCTATGAAACACAGGCAGGTAAAAGTGTTAGAGAGCATCTATCTGTATAAAACATTTGAAGTATAAGCTTCTGAACAGTGACTATATGGCCAAACCCAGGTACAAGCTATGACACATGATACAGACAAGTTTACTGTCTTCTCAGAAAACTGCTGGACTTCATGAAAATTTGGGCTATGTTTAAATTAACTCTTATGCTTACAGGAAAAGAAAATCAATACCATTTAAAATTAATGTAAAAGAAATAGAATATTGCTTTTCTTAAAACACATGCACATTAGGAAAAAAACCCTCTCCTTTTATGTAAATATTTAGTTGATTTAATGGGAACAAACAAATAGGAGGTTACCTTAAGTCGTAGAAGACTATGAATAAAACTATGACTTCAGTGAGAATCATATTTATGGGAAGGCTTCCACTGACTTCTGCAGACCAAGGATTTCTCCTTACATGGAGACATATATTGGATAAAGTAATTCTAAACCTTAGGGATAGCTTCTCAGTTGGGAAAAGCGTCACACATCTGTGACAGGTATCAATTGCAGGTCTGAGGGCCTTGTTGCACAGTAATTTTAAGCAGCACAGGGAGCTCATAAACCCTGGAATGTCTGCACAGTAAGACATGTAAACCTGTTTTAAGCACCCTTTTTGCATCTCAAAGTTACTCCACTCTAGGGCAGGTTTATCTCTGATCTGTGTTACACAGTTTGGGTCCCATGAATGTGTGGCTACTCCACAGAGATAAACCACCTAAGTTTCAGTCCTCCAGCATCCCAGGATGCAATGTCCCCTCCCCCAACCCTCCTGTATGGACAAACTTTACACCCCCTGAATTCGACTGCCTAGGGGGTGGTACTGATACCAAGTTAACTCCTCCTCCCTTCCCTGGGGGTCTGACCTAGCAGGCAGCTCACAGGGGCACAGACCAGTCTGGGAGGGATGGCTAGTGGGGCTGGAGAAGGGAGCAAAATAAGGAGCAAGACTGGGATTTCCATGACCCGGGTTTTCTACCCTGGAATAAGGATATTATCCCTGTGAGATATTGCTACCCAATCTCAAGCCCAATGCCAATCCCAATTAAAATTGATTAAAATAAGAAACTTTCTTCAATTTACTTACTCTTTCTTTTTATATTTTTTTTCTTCTTTTGTTTTAGTGGCTTCAGTATCTGACTTCCTTAATTTCACCACCCAGTCCCCCAACTGCCATTCCCACTCATTGCCCCTCCACTTCTCATTCCCACTCAGTCCCCATCGTTAAAACTCTATCCCTTCAAACCTCATGCTCCCTCTCCACAAACCACCTCTGCAACCCACCCCCACCTAGAACAGGGATAGGAGCCTGTCCTGGCTTGCCAGACCTGTTGTGGCAACTCACAGCTATAGATCCTAGTCAGGCCCCTGCTCACCAGCCCTCTAGTAGCCAGTCACATCTGTGCAGATTGGGGACAGCAGAAGGTTTTATCCTGAACAATGAACTATTCTAAATTCAAGCTAACACTAACAATGATCACATTTGAGAGGTTTAAAGTATAATGTGTAGCAAAGCCCTCACACTATTAATGTCTATCTGTTCTTAAAGATACTTTTCTATAACCATTTCCAAATATGGAATTGTTGTTTCCACAAGCCCCACACCATGATCTCTAATGTTTCCAGACACATACCAACCCTTTTCTCCCCTCTCTCTTTTTTTAGGATTCACTTAAATCTGTAGAAATGCCATGACATGTCTAGAATTACAGACATGCTAGAACATGCTTCGCCATAGCTGTGGCTGGGGGAAGGGACCCTTAGTCTCCCAGAAGGTCCAAGAACGCATATTAGGCCACCTTCTCTTTGTTAGAAGCAATGGACCTCTTCTCTACCTAAATCTAGGCACCTACTTGAAAAATAATGATCCATCTGCTGCCTGACTAATCAAAGATACCAGCAACAATACTTCGATCTGCTTCTCTGATTTATCTCCCTGGATCCACTCTTTCCCTCCTGCCAAATACAGAATTCCCATCTGTCACAACAGAAATTTGGGTTGGATATTAGGAAGAACCTTCTCACTATGAGGGTGGCTACCCTGAGAAAGACTACCAGAGAGGTTGGAAGATTTTAAGAGTAAGGCCCCAGCAGATATTCATTTAAATGAGCCAGGATATCTGCTCCCCAATCCCAGCAATTGTGCATCCTGCCATGCCAGACATGCATGGTGGGAGGTATAATTCTGGGATAAGGAATAAGATCCTAACTGTACCCTACCTACCAATGAACCAGGAAGTTGAAAGCTGGGTGCTCACAGGTGTGCATCGGGGACTGACAATTAGCTGGTTGTTGGCCCAGTGGGGCCTGCAATAGAGCCCATTTGCACCCCAGCACAGTCTCTGGCTGGAGCTGACCATCAGCCTAGTGGGAACATCACCAGTGAGGTCCCCAACCCAAGCTGAAAATCAGCTGATTGTTGGCCAGGCAGGGACCACAAATTGGGGCTGGTTTGGGACCCTGTGTTGAGCTGACAATCAGCTGGTTGTTGGCCAGTGGGGACTGCACTGCATTTGGTTTCAGACTCTGGTGGTGTCCCCAGCCTGAACCAACAATCCGCTGATTGTCAGCTTGGCCACATATTAAATTTAAGGTGCCATACAAACCATTTTGATGATTTTTTTGACAATTTAATTTAGGAAAAACATGAAAAAAATAGATGTCAAAATGCCATCTTTGATACTTGTACAATGAAAAATGTATTTTTTGCTGCCAAATTACTTTTCATTTTAAAGCATACTTGATCTGATAGAAATATTAGAGAATAAAAATTAACATCTGCCATTTTGAACTTATTGATGTGAAACATTGTTTGACCCACAACATTTAAAAAAAAATATATTAATTAAAACATTTTTTTTTCTTTCCTGTCAAAATCTCAAAATCTAGTTATTGATCAACTTTAGCAATACATAACAAGAGTTAAAAGCTGAGCTCTTGCACAACAAATATGACAATAAAAATTACCAAATGAAAGCAATAAATGAATGATAGGTTATTCTCATGGCGCATCTTGCTGCACCACTCCTTGAGAGTGAGCACAGCTGAGGGTTGCTGAGGCAACTGAGGAGAGTCAGCTGACCTAGGGGGCAGGGCTTGGTCCTATAAAGCCCAGAGCCCGAGTCAGGCTGGCAGTTCTCTGCCAGCAGCTGGAGGGGCAGGAGCTCCCAGAGACAGTAATGTGAGTGCAGCTCACAAGA
>JAGPOW010000290.1:22212454-22232716 GCA_030014935.1 Caiman crocodilus
TGACCCCAGCACTTGTTTCCTGCCATTGGCAGGGGGTCAGACTAGATGGCCTACTCTAGGCCCCTTCTGACCCTAGTTACTATGAAACTATGAAACTATAACTACCCAACTAATAAAGTAATAACAATCATATCCAGTTATTCTAACAAGATCTATTTTCTATAAACTTATGTTGTTTGGCTTTGCCTACTTTGTTCTCTTTGAATTTGTTAGGAATCAAGGCCTAAATCAGCCAATCCATTATTTTCCCTAGGATCAACGTCAGGTCTGTCAGGTCAGTAATTACTCCTGCTTATTTTTTTTTAATTGGCACAACATTAGTCTTCTTGCAGTCCTCTATAACTTTCCCAGTATTCTAAGATTTACTGAAAATGAAGAAAATCCAAGGAGCTTTTCAGCCAGGTCTTTTAATATTATTTACATATTATTTATGCAAATTTTCTATTATGTTAAATAAGTAAAATCTATGTATCACTTAACAAAAAGAGCTATTTCATATTTTTAGTAAGTAAGCTTCAGGTTCTTATAGAGTTTTGATCAGGGGAGGAATGTTTTAAATTTTTATAGGGGTGTAGGTTGTAGCCATGTTGATCTAAGGACATATGCAGACAAGGTTCTTTGGGTGAATCTGATATCTTTTATTAAACCAACCTAGATAGTTGGAAAACATTTTTTAAGCAAGCTTTCAGGTTCAAAACCCCTTTGTCAGGTTGGCTTTGCCCAAGCCAAACAGGTGGCCAATGTACCGCAGGCTCATGGGTACGGCCAGCTTCAGCAGGGCAAGGGCCAGCTGGGTGTCTATGGGGAGAAGCAGCCACATGGTGTTGTCCTGCCCCTCCAGGTGTGGCTGGAGCTGCTCCAGGAGATCCCAGAAGGTGGCCCAGGTCATCTCAAAGGACTCCAGCCACTGCTTATCATCACAAGTGTGCTGGACGATGTGCTGCCACCAGTTCTGGCGGGCCTCCAGAGGCTGCAGGGCTGGAGACCCAGGAGAACAAGGGCAGCCCCAGTGGTGGCATCCTGGAACCCATCACTGGCATCCTTGATGGGGTCCAGCTAGGTGGACAGGGTAGAGGCTGCAGGTGCATAGCGGCAGCCCTGGGAGGGTACATGGCGGGCAAACAGACAGTCACTATACATGGAGGAACCAGGAGGGGTGAGACAGCCATGGGTCAGGTGGCAGTCGATGCAGTGGACCAGCAGAACCAGTGCGGAGGCCAGGAGTATGGGGCACTGGTTGTTGCTGCCAGGGGTAGCCATAACGTGGCTGGTTGTTGCTGGAGGAGTAGCCATAACATAGGGAGGCAGAGGCAGTGAGGCACTGATGCATACTATCTTTGCTCCTAGCCAAGGCAGTGGTTGGTCAGAGAGTATTGAGCAGGGCTGCCTTTCAAAAGGGCTGCCAGTTAGTGGCAGCTGCAGCTGGAGCCTGGAGCTCCCCCTGGTGCTGGCAGGGGCCCATTGCAGGGCCCCTGGAAACAGAAGCAGATTGGCAGTAAATCTGCTCTAGCTTCCCTGCACAGACATCTGCCTGGCACCATTTACTCATGAGTAAACTGGTGCCACAGCAAATGCACATGGAGATGTGTTCTGTGACAAATATACATTGTGCAATTCCATAAATATGTTATGTCAGCTTTAATCTACAGCATTTCAATGTCACAGTAATTCCCTAACAGGAAAAATTCTTAAGAAATTGAATAATATTTTAGCTCATATTTTTATTAAAAATATGCCATCTGGGTGCCTAAAGATAGTAAAAATTGTGTTTTAAAACAATAGGATTTAACATAGCATTCTCTTTCACAACCAAGATCTCATAATTGTCCTCTTAAAGTAGTATAAGTAATGGATGTATTATAGTTTTATATATATATATATATATATATTTATATATAGGTTTTTATTTATATACTGTGAGAGGGGAAAAGAGAAATTTGAAGGTGGGCCTTCATTCTTCAATGATAATAATTCATTCAATTCCCCCGAAAATTGAAAAGCATTTATTAGCTATTCTTTAGGCAGTTTATAAGTCTAATCAGCATTCTGAGTCCTTCCCAAAAATAATACAAGCTTTCATAGTTTCATAGTTGGTAGAGTCGGAAGGAACCTGAGGAGATCATTTAGTCCAACCCCCTGCCATGTCAGGAAAGAGTACTGGGGTCAAACGACCCCGGTCAGATGTTCATCCAGCCTTTTTTTAAAGACCACCAGGGTAGAAGCCAGCACCACTTCTTTTGGAAGCTGGTTCCAGGTCCTAGCTGCCCTGATAGTGAAATAGCGCCTCCTAATGTCTAGCCTGAAACTACCCTCCACTAGCTTGTATCCGCTGTTTCTTGTCACTCCCGGGAGTGCTTGGGGGAACAGGGGCTCTCCCAGTGCCTGCTGGTCTCCCTTGACTAATTTGGAGACTGCCACTAGATCCCCTTTCAGCCTTCTCTTTTGAAGCCTGAACAGGTTCAGGTCCCTCAGCCACTCCTCGTAGGGCCTGCCCTGCTGCCCCCGATCATGTGGGTGGCCCTCCTCTGGACCCTCTCGATGTTGTCCACATCCCTCCTGAAAGTGTGGCGCCCAGAACTGGATACTTTACTCCAGCTGCGGCCTGACCGGTGTCGCATAGAGGGAGGTCCTTGGACCTGCTTGAGATGCATCTGTGGATGCATGACAAGGTATGGTTGGCCTTCCTGACTGCATCCCCACTTTGTAGACCCATGTTCATTGTGGCATCAATGATGACTCCAAGATCCTTTTCTGTCTCGACACTGGTGAGAAGAGAGTTCTCCAGCCTGTTGGTGTGATATAAGGTTATCAGTTATCAGACATATCAGTTATAGGATCACATGAAAGCAGGGCTAGAAGGGAGCTCATGTGATCATCTAGTCCAGCCTCTGCTCAGGGCAGGTTTATCCCTTACTAAACCAGCCCAGTCAGGTTTCTATCTAATTTGCTCTTGAAAATTGCCAGGGATGGAAATCCAATTACAGAACTAATGCATACCAATGCAAATGGGAAATATAAGGTAAAAATAGCTTGAAAATTAAATGCATGCAATTTGGAAGTCTCTAACAATTTCTAGGTTAGTTACCTGAATTCTATTTAACCTGGGGAAAATCGGAATAGCTATCGTTCTCAAATATAAAATGCATTTTTTATTTATTTATGGTTTTAGAC
The DNA here is from genome assembly GCA_030014935.1 of Caiman crocodilus. NCBI lineage: Eukaryota > Metazoa > Chordata > Crocodylia > Alligatoridae > Caiman > Caiman crocodilus. The sequence continues at coordinate 22,215,626 of JAGPOW010000290.1, forward strand.
CACTCATTGCTAATGTGAAATAACATAAAAATATTTATCAAGATGTAAAGTTGAACATCAGAACATCAACAACCAGACTTGGTTAAACACCACAAGAATATTCCCAAAACATATATAATTACCCTATCTTAATTAAGATTACATATTATTTCTTCATAATCTTCATCTGCAACAGTGGGATTAATATACAATGCTTAGTTTCATTTTTTTTCTTTACATATATTCACTGATTGTTGAATTCAATATTTATTCTCAAACAATTGCTTCTGCAAAATTTTTCTTTCTCCTTTAGTTACAGTTGTAAAATACACCTTACTCATCTCTAGCAATGGATGAAGGAGGGCGAGAAAGGCCTTCCATTTTCTAAAAATTTCTCAAGGATCATGTTTATGAATCCCTACATTTAATTTTGATCAAATGAAGAAATTTGTTTATTTTTTTCAATGTTTGTTTGCTACTGATCATTGGCTATGATCAATGAAAGTATCTTGTATAAATAGATCCAACAATTTTGGATTACTTTCTTTCTGCAGATGTCACAGAAAAAATAACATTGAACTGAAAGAGAAATCTTTCTTCCTTTACAAATTCCTGAGACCATTCTGTTTCATGTTTGAAGGAAAACAGCATGAAGAAAGGATGACAGGTGATATATGGAAGAGTCAGTTGATTCAGTACTGAACAGCATCATGCTACACTGATATCTGTGAAGGCTTGTACAATCTTGGTTAATCATGTAAAAGTGTCATGGAGTTATCTATTTCTCACTTGCACACAATCACACTCATTCATCTCTGGACAAAGAGAACCATGAAACTGTTTGCAGTTGCTACATAAAGAAATAAGAAATTAGAAATTCACTCTCTGATGTACTTTTTGATCCTCCAATTTCTTGTCTACTTCTGTTCCCCAGGATAGTTCTTGACTAGCAAATATGAATTAAAGTGGGAGAAACTAAGGCAGAAATAAAAAAATCAATTACCCTTCTTTACCCTATTTGTAAAATTATGGAATTCAAGTAGATTCTATTTGCCAACACACATCCTTTTTAGTTTTGCTGAGATGCTAATTTTCTGTGCTCTTATACTGTATGCCATACTGGGTGCATCTACATATGATCACTAGCTATGTTGCTATAATGGCATGCTCCCCACTTATACCGTGCCGCTATGGTGACGTAGTGGGGAAATCTTTGAGTGTGCCACCCATACAGCACAGTACAAGCAGTTACTTACATGTTTCAGTATTTCCAAAAGGCAGTACTAAAACACAGTGCAATAACAATGTTGCTGTACAGTGATGTGTAGTTACAGCCACTGATACTTGATAATATAGATCCTGCTTTGTTTACAAGGAGGAAAGAATTTTCCAAAGGAGCTCAGGACCAGAGACCAGTATTAAAAAGTGACTTGGCATATATCTATATTGTTTCCAGGAACACAGTTGTCAGACATGTCCTGATCACCAGTACCTGCTCTGCACACAGCAAAGCCAGAAATAGGATAGTGAAACTGCCTTGGAAGTATCCCTTGCAGATGCCCGCAAGCATACTCTTGGAACTCTTGGAAGCAGACAGACCTCTTGGAAGCAGCTTTTAGGGGTGCACCTCAAGAGTTGTTCACCTCATTTGCAGAAGTGGTATAGATATACCCTTCTGGTTTTGAGACCCTATTTATCAGTGAGAGTCAATGATCCCCAAAACCATGTAGGCAATTTTTTGAAAATGTTACCTTAAAAAAGCTTGGCAGATAATTTGAACTACAGGCAGTCTTCACCATATAATGTTTCAAGTTACAATGTTTCGCACTTACAAGGTTTATAAATTAACATCCTGTTTCAACTTTCTGAGGTCAGCTTTGACTTTACAACACTTGATCAGACGCCACGCCACACCAGCGAACAAGCTTGCTGCATCACCCATCTCCCTGGAGAACATCTCTCCAAACTTCCTTGGAGACTTTCTTTAAGAAAGTAGACAAGACTTCAGAAAAACCTGCAGCCAAGACTCCTGAGAAGACTCCAGCCAAGAGCCCTTCAAAAAGTCCAGCAAAGTCACCTCAAAGAAGTCCTTCCAAAACAATATGATTACTATTTACAATATAAATACATTAATGTAGCTATAGATTTTATAGATTTCATAGATTTCATAGACATTAGGGCTGGAAGGGACCTCAGAAGATCATCGAGTCCAGCCTCCCCACCCAAAGGGAAGGAAGTCAGCTGGGGTCATAGGATCCCAGCAAGATAAGCATCCAAATTTCTCTTGAAGGTGTTCAAAGTAGGTGCTTAAACCAACTCCGATGGCAGGCTATTCCAGACCTTGACAGCTCAGGCAGTAAAGAAATTTTTCCTTATGTCCAGCCTGAAATGGTCTTGCAGGAGTTTATAACTATTCAACCTCATCATCCCTTGGGGCACTCTGGTGATCAATCATTCCCCCAGATCCTGGTGAACACCCCTGATAAACATAGGTAGTCATCAGATCGCCCCTGAGCCTGCGCTTTTCCAGGCTAGAGTCCCATAGCTCTCAGCGTGTCGTCGTAAGCTCTGTTTTCCTGATCTCTGATCATGCGCGTGGCTCTCCTCTGGACTCTCCCAAGCTTCTCCACATACTTTTTGAATTGTGGAGCCCAAAACTGAATGCAGTACTCCAGCTGTGACCTCACCAAGGCTGAGTACAATGGGAAAATGATGTCCTGGGATCTGCTTGAGAAGCATCTATGGATGCAAGCCAGTATTTTGCTTGCTTTACGAGCTACAGCATCACACTGAAGGCTCATGTTCATCTTGTGGTCAATCATGACCCTCCCAGTCCCTTTCATCTGTAGTACTAGCCAGCATAGCACTGTTGAGCCTATAAGGATGCTGCAGATTTCTCCTTGCAAGGCGGAGAACCTTGTATTTTTCAGTGATAAACACCATCAGGTTCTCATCCACCCATTTCCTGAGCCTGTCTGGATCGCCCTCCTGTCCTCAGGTGTGCTTGCTTTACCCCAGAGTTTGGTACCATCAGTGAACTTGGCCAGTCCGCTTTTGACTCCAATGTCCACATCATTAATGAAGATGTTGAACAATATAGGTCCAAGGACAGAGCCTTGAGGGACACATCTATAATTGATTGTGTACAAAATTCTGGGTTATTTTTATTGAAAATAGGGTATCGGGCCTTGTTTTAGGAATCAACCCCCCATTTATAACATAATTTCCTATGGGACAATCAGTTCTGAGTTACAACATTTTGACTTAAGACATGGTTTTCAGGAACCAATTGTGTTGTAAGGCCAAGGACTACCTGTATATCCAATTTTGTCCACCAGAGTCATCACTGCAAATAGATGTAAGCTCCATGTGCATAGTTAAACTATATGCAAATTAGATTTGCCAGATAACAAGGACACATTCATACAAACTAGTGAACATGAAGTAAAGGGGGCCGGGATTTGTCTTGTGACAGCAACTGTATAATAACTCCCCATGCTGTAGATTGATCTTCATGGCAACTGGCTGAAATTAATGAATGCTGTATATGCTCTCACTTTTGGAAGATGATGAGGATACAGCCCTTCATTTCCTTCAGATCAGTCACTTGTGGAAGTAATGTGAGTATACACCATGTCAGGTCATGTATACCCACACACACACAACTGCAGAAAAAAGAAAGTTCAAAAAGAAGGAGACATAGTGTGGTAGCTAAGTAATTGAAATGAATCTCCTTCAGAAACAAGCTTCTGGAGGTCCATGCAGATAACCAGGTAAAAAGATCACACAATGTGAGGAAAATTGCTTATAAGAGAAGCCGGGCAACAAGTAATCTGGGGAACCAATAGGAATTGGGCAAAACTAACTACATGTGCTTTCCTAGATAAGAACCCAGACAAAGTTACTAAAAACAAGGCAGTCCAAACCCAACAGGCATGAGATTGTTGGCTCCTGGAAAGGATCTCCCAATTTACTTGACCCTGACACTCTAAGAGGTAACAGCTTATTATGGACCCATAACCAAATCAGGAACAGTGATGGTTAGTATAAAAGTAAAATTGAAGTAAACCCACTGCAAATTACTGCATAACTGTGAAAGATCATAAAATGGGTGATGGTCAGACTCAATATAGAAGTGTTATCTGGTTTAGCTACAAATGGACTGATCAGCAGTCTGATAAAAGAAATGCAAGTCCTGCAATATCACCTTATGCCCATGGCCAGGTAGCTGGTATAATCTTCCCTGGGCCTCACTAGCCATCAGAGGAAATCTATACTAATGTTGGCAATTTTTGCTGCACCTCTTACATAACAGTTTAAGGCCTTTTCCCCATGGGAAGTATGGTAGATTCCACAAGGCTAGGTAGCATTAAGAATATTTTAAACAATCAGCTGTTACCCCAAATTTTGGAACAGTCACTTTGGACCTATACCTCTGACACAGCCATAAGGGCAGCACTACCTCAGAAATGTGATAGGAAGAGATTCCAGTGTTTTGTTTGAATTGCAAGCTGTTCCCTAGTTCCAGGAATATTTCCTTACTTTATTTAGTGATTGTTTGATATGAATATAAAAGCAGTCTGGGAAGGAGGAAACTGAACCAGGACTCTCTTTTCCCGTCTTCTTTAGGTGAGTACCATAACCACTCATTACAGATTCATGGGGTGCCTGTAGACGTCCAAAGATGCTGTTCTGATGCACTGTAATTACAGTGTGTCGGAGAAGACTTAATTAATCGAGTCTGCTGCAGCATGGCACTTAGCGCACGCCAACAGCCTTTGCATCTCAAAATGGCCACACTTCAAAATGACGGTGGTGGCTGTGGCCATTTTGAAGTGTGGGACACTGCATACACAAAACACTGCTGGTGCTTTAATTAGAGTGGCTCTCATAGTCACTTTAACTAAGCATTCTCTTTCCCCACCACCAGAGCATGTGTAAAGACTAAGTGAACTTTAGCACATAAATGTGATCCCATTTCCCCTTGATAAAGTCCTTGAAAAAGTTACACATAATTTTATATGTTGTCCTCCTAACCTCATTCATTTTTTGTGTTACGTGTTTCCTTTGGACTCAAACAGGTTGGAACAGAATCACAATTATTCCTCTAAAAGGTGGAATAGATTCTCGTCCTTCATGTATAGCAGAGTATATATAATAGGAGTGATGATGATATACGCCACTTAGAATACTGAATGTCCTTGTCACGGAAGAAAAGAAGTTCATATAAAATGTGATAGTGCTTGCAATTTACAGTGACATATCAGATGTTGCAATGTGTTCCACTATATCCTTTGGTTAGATAGAATCAAAATCTGCTGTTTTAGTTGTGCTGCTACCAGACATTTTGAAAAAATAATATAGCAATATGTGTTGGACACTTATTTCTATCATTCATCTCTTGAGCTCTTTAACAGTAGGACATGATGCTAGATCATCACCTGTGAACTTTAAACAGACGCTGGCAGTGGGGTTTATGAGTTACATCACAGTCTGGACAACAGAGCAGTGGCTTGCTGTGAAATGACATAAGGATCAACTTGACTGGGGTGTGTCTATTTCTTTCCTGATGGTTATAGCACATGGCAAGGGAATACATATGCTATTTTTCTAAAACTATGGATGCCAGAGCATAATGTGATCTTAGGAAAGGAGATCACAAATGTGAAAAAAGAGAAAATAAAAAGCAACATTCATTATCTATCCTTTCCCAATAGCTATGTCCAACAAGTATAGTCCTTGATAGAGTTCACTGAGGTTGCAAAGATTCCTTAAGACTATAAATCCCAGAGTATGTCTTGTAAGCCCAGAAGAATGAGATGTAATGTATCCTGACACAGTCAGTGAACAATCTCACAAACTCAAGAGAGCCTCATAAAGTTGCAACTGAGAATGGTGTATGCTTTCTTGACCACTTACTAGACCTTAGTGATCCTGATTTCTCTGACCTCCTGAGGCTGGCAGATGGCAGAATTCACACTCTCTGGAGGGCTTTAAGGAACCATTTCTCAACTTCAGAAATGATAATGTTCTATTGAATATAAGCCAGATTATGATTTGTCTTCTTGCTTGGTAAAAAACTATGGAGAACCACAATACATATCTAAGATCTTATTTACTAGATCATATATTCATCCTGTTCACATGAAGAAAAGTAGGTATAGTCCTTAAAAGACTGAACAAGGAAGATTCTTTGATGAGATGATGGGTTCCTGCCTAAAGCAGGGGATTGAACTAGATGATGACTTGATGTCCCTTTGAGCCTTATGCTTCAATGATACTAAGATTTCTATGATTCTATCAAATAAAGGATCTTGAAATTCAGGCACAGGACTAGGATTCAAGTAAATTGGGTTTTATTCCTAACAGTCACAAACTTCTAGGCCTGAACCCTGAAATTGCTGGCCTGTTAATGAACAGAATCACAAGATAGACCCCCTATGAAATCAATTCAGGATTGATTTTAAAAATATTTTGATGCTATTATTTATATTGTTCTTAAAAATAATTAACTCTTAATTTACTGAAAAATACATTAAGGCCTATTCTCTTTCAACACCTAAATAAAAACAATAAATATACAGATATATCTCAAAACATTATGATGTGGGCTCCATTATTTTATATATGCCAAAAAAGAACCAGGGGAAGTCATTTAAATTTGTGGTCATGATTTATAAATATGGTGCAGTAGATATATTGTATCAAGGCTCAATTCTTGGACTGACTAGAGGCTGTTCTTCTGGGTACAAGGGACTGGCAAATTTATTACAAGTCTTGGGATAAAGCCTCTGACTAGTAGACACCATCATATCTCTCATCAAGATCACCTGGATGAGCCCACATTGGTGATCTCACTCCTATGTTATAGCTTGTCCCTACCCTAGCTCTGGTTGGCTCAGCTCTCAGATTATGACTACTCCACTCACTATGGAAAACAATGATATGCCTATTACCAGCCCAGGCTTTCAAATGCTTCTGGACACTTCAAATGGCTTTACTTTGTCTCCTTGTACATGTACACAGCCAGAGATACAAACAAACAAAATCCATTCTTTTCTGAACAGCTTCCTTTTCTGCTTCTAAATAAATACATTCTCGTAGTGCAGAGGCCGGCAAAATGCGGTCCATGGGTCACATGCAGCCTGCCAGGCCATTGCATACTGCCTGCGGGACCCCCCAAAAATTAAAAAAATAAATATTAATCTGCCCCTGCCTCCCTGTCATGTGGCCCTTGATGGCTTGCCAAAACTGAGTAAGCAGCCCTTCGCCCAAAATAATTGCCTACCACTGCTGTAGTGCACAAGGCGTGTATTATACAAACAGATATCTTGGATTACTTTTAGTTCTTTTTTGTTTTTTTAGAGGTATGAATGGACTGTGGATGCAGATGTACAGGGGTAGTTATAAAACATTGGAGAAGGAAGTCAAGCAGGATGTGCAACCAGGAAGAAGCAATGTTGTGTTGCTCATGTCAAATACAGGCATTGGGGAAGAGGCAATGTTTTTCAGTGTGCAGCCTCCAGTGTTGATTTCACCAAATGTGACCAGGAAAGGAAAAAATCCCTCCTATGCTGCAGGTTGTAAAAATGATTCCAGCCCTGTGCTGTGCTGTGGTCCAGCATATAAGGATTAGAGAAGCAGGAACTGCCCCTCCAGGCAAACCCTGGCTGGGGTCTGTGGTCAGGGAGGAGGATTAACCGCCCCCCACCCTCCCGGTTAAACCCCGCTACCTCCTGAGTATGGAGCTGTCCTGCCCTACTAAACTTACTGAAAGTTACTGCTGGACTACAAATCCCATAGGCACCTGGAAGCAAGACGAGGAAGTGATGAGTGATCCTGCAGAGTCCTACTTCTGTGATTCTGGACTGTAAATCCCAGAGAACTTGGGGGCAGCAGGAAGAGAAAGAGAATACACAGCCCATGCTGGCTACATGCCAGAAAGCCATGCTATAGCAACCCCTAGCTCCTGGCCTGAGATGCTGCAGGTATGTGGCTGCATTTCCTGAATCAAAAGTCAATGTATGTCCAGTTGTTTCTCAACTTTAATCTCTGCAGTTTAGACTACTCTGCAAACACTGAATTGATTCAGCCTCAGGCTTTTTGACTGTCTGTACTTAGCCCAAGTATCAGAAGTAACTATAAAACAAATGTTACTACTTGGCGACTTCTGACAGCTACTTCTGATATCTTCCCTTTACTCCCTGGATTTGCTGCCCTTTTCTACCTCCTTAAGCAACTATTTTCATTTACATAATGCAGTTAAAGGAATCATGATTTTTGCTGACATTTAGCTTAGGCTTTATTAATGTCTTTCGCAGACCTGTAGAATCAGTTTATAAGACATATTGTACATAAATCATGTGTGCATGTGTGTGTTTGTGTGCATGTACACATGCATATAATCCATATACAATCAGTAATATTGAAATATCTATAATTTAATATTATCAATTGCATATGGATTATGTGCACACACACACATGCATACATGATGTATGTGCAACATGTCTCAAACTGATTCTAAAGATCTGGGAAAGATGTTGATACAGCCTAAGCTAAATGTCAGCAAAAACTATGACTACTTTAACTGCATTATATAAATGAAAACAGTTACTTAAAGAAGTAGAAGAGGCCAGCAAAACCATAGAGAGAAGAGAAGATATCAAAAGTAGCTGTCAGAAATGGCCAAGTAGTAGCCTTTGGTTTATAGTTACTACTGATACTCCGCGGGTATGTCTATACGTGCACTTACTGTATAGTAAGTGGTTTTTAGACCAGCATCTACATCTATAGACGTTACTGTGCAGTAGCGCTGTGTGTGCTCCAACTTGGGAATAAAGTTACACATGACTTACTGAACAGTAACTATTTACACAGTAACTAAATGGGCGGAAATTTGCTACCTGCATGAAGTAACTATAAACCAAATTTGTTACCTGCATGATGCAGGTAGGAAATTTATGCCCTACTCAGCATAAGTCACCAGAGGTACTGCATAGTACAGGTGCACACATGTAGACATGCACCTTTACTGCATAGTAACTTTTGGTTACTGCACAGTAACCTAAGTTACTGTGCAAAAATTGTGCGTGTGTAGACGTGCCCACTGTATAGCTAATTCTCTCTGCTCTACAGGTAAATTGTATAGATTATCCTTGTCTAACAGCTCCATAGTTGATTTATAGTTGATCCAATAAAAGATTACCAAGCAAATCTTGATCTTTGCATATTCCTTGGATTGTCACAGCTATAGGAACACTACAACTATACCATAATATTGTTTATTAGGATTAGAAAATCCTTGGATGTGGTACCATATGATTATGCAGTGTCTAGTATAATAGGGCCAAGATGTCAGTTAGAGTATTTGGCCCCCGTCACACATTAACCATTTAATCACAACTTAAGTTGAGACCCAGCTACACACTCAACCAATTAATGCTGTGATAAAACAACCAATAAGCTACAAAGTTATTAGATAGAAAATGCATAATAACTTTGTAGCTAGTTCTAACCCTGTCATTAATTGAACCTGTAGTGAAGTGCTCCACAGGGGTGCACAACCTGCTGCCAGCCCCACAACTGGCAAGATTCAAATTGGTACAGCATTCCTTGCACTGACCCAACTGTGAGGCTAGTTAACTGTGGCTCTTGCAGCAGAGAGAAAACTGTCTTGCCGGAGAGCTTCATAAGGAGTTCCCACTAGCCGCCCCCCTCTCCCGTGACCCCTGCATCTTATGAGGCTTTCTGGGGGGCAACATCCCAAGCGTTACCCCTGCTCCAAGCCCCACAGCTGACCAGGTTCACAGTGATAGCAGCATTCTTCCTGCTGTTCTCACTGCAAGCCCTTTAGCCAACGGGGAACCTGCCCTCAATAGAAGCTCTGTCAGCTGTGGGGCTCACAGTTGTGAGAGCTGGGCAAAATCCCTCCTGCGCCGGTGGTAAAGTGCAATGGGATCTAATGCATGATCCTACAATCACACCAGTTCCCATGCTTCTGTGGCATGGCAGGAGGTGCACTTGTGTGGACCAGACTTTAGATCTCATAGTTGCTTTATCTGCACATGAAGAGGGACCTTAAACAAATTTAATTCTGATGTTACAATCTAAAGCAAAAATGATCTTCACTTGTACTTAGAGTAAAAAATTCAAGAAAGAATTTTAAAAAACCTTCAAATTATCTCAATATATGTTAACCAGAATTATTGGGAGTTAAAGGAAGAAAAAAAACTTACTCTAGGGATAAACCTAAGCTATAGAAAAACTTCAAACACCCCAGAAACTAGATATAGAATTTCAGTTACAAAGATGCCTCTCTTCACATACCTGTACATCAACTACACATGGGGCTTATATAAATCAATACAATTTGAGGGAGGGGTAGTCTATAAGGTGCATCTCTTCCATGCCTTCTGCCTAACATTTAATAGCTAACTTTTGCTTCCTTTGCCATGGGCAATTAAGGGTGCATTGATAGGACTTTTTGGTCTGATACAAATAGCCAATTTTTAAGAAGGTGTACAGGCCAATGCCAATCTGATTTCCGATATGCAGCCTGACAGTTTGAAGAGCAGTCTCCAACTGGTAAGTCTGTTGTGGTGGAAGGGGAGAGGGAAGAGAAGAGGTGGGGAAAGGCAGATGGAGGCCCCTGTAGTGAGGGAAGGAGTGGGGCTGGGGCTGGCCAGCTGGGGTGGGGCTGCTCTCACTGCTGCATTCACCCCAGGAAGGCATGTGGGGAGTGTGCCCCAGATCTATGCAGGGCAGGCTGCCATTACGGGCTGAAGCCAGGGCCGTGCCAGGCTTTTCCCAGTGAGGCTAGGCTGGGCTGTACTCAGGATGGGTGGCAGCAGCACTAGGAAAGGACTGTTGGGAGGAGCTGCAGCCATCTCAAAATTCACTGTATGTCCCCCCCAACGTCCCTCCCAGTGCCACCACTTGCCCTGCCCTAAGCACGGCCTGGCCCAATCCCCTGCTGAGAAAAGGCGGGCGCAGCCCTGGTTGCAGCCCACAGTGGCAGCCCACCCCATGCACAGATCTGCAGGCACATACCCACATGTCCTCCCAGGGTGCATGCAGCAGTGGGAGCCTCCCCCTCCTCCCCACCCCTCCCAGATGAGCTGCGGCTCCATTCCAGCATCCCACCCTACCCCAGATTTACATACATAAATCTATGTATTATAGTCATTAAATCCCAAGAAGGACATAACCAGTAAGCATCAGTTTTGTGGAACAGAAAGCAAGAGTCTGCTTAATTTCAAAATAAACCCTGAACAAACTGGTGCAGAGCCAGACAGACAAAAGAACAGAACGTCATACTATCACATATAAGCACACATAGGACCAAGAATCATGAATAATTATGGCAAAAGGTTCTAAATAAAGCAGCATTGTCTTATCTGGAAAAGTAAAAGTTTCCAGTAAGTATTGGTACATAATAAAATAATGGACTTTTCCATGCAGATTCCCATCCCTGTTGTCAGCTTCATAGTGATACTAGTTAATTTCATATGAGACCATGACAGGTGCCTGACAGCTTGCATTCTAATAAGAATGTAGATAAAGGTAAAACATTGATATGTCTGACCCAATGGTACAATGAAAACTGTGGTAAAGTCCAAAGAATATTTATATTAACAATTTGTTTTACAGTATTAAATTACCTGCATGAAATTACCCTCTCTCCAACCAAACATTAATACTAGACAGGCTATAAATTGTTCCTAGAGATGCCAAAATGACGTTTTACTCATGTACGTAAGTGGCTCTGGCCTACAAAATGCTGTACATTTCTTTAACTCTTTATACTGAAACATAAGACAGTCATTACCTTTTTATTTTACTTCACTCAAGGTTAAGGTAAATAAAAGATAAATGAACATTTTATCTATATGATAAACATCTACTTCCATTAGCTATTTTTATTATAAAAAAAATAGAAAGTATTCAGTATCAAGTGGGTATAATTTAACTTTTTTTCTGGAAATTCCTTTTTCTAGAAAAAATTCTCATCCAACTTTGTTGAGAGACCATTTTCGTCCATGGTATATTTGGTTAACCCACGTGTAGTAATTTATTTCAAATTTTACTGGATAATTTTTGAGAAAAAAATATTTCAGTTTTCATGAAAAAAGACAGGCAGACTTAATTATGCCTTCAACATGAAAAATAGCCCTCTGAAATATACAGTGTTATGCATTACAGCAACTAAGACTTTTGATAAGGTTATGTGGATGCTGCACAGATATTTTACAGAACTCACAGATTAAATTTTTGTAGCCTGTGTGAGTTTATCAACCATATTTATTTTGTAGGGTTTTTTAACTAACTAGTAGCAACAAGTATAGTCATACAGGTGTCTTCATCATGATCAGGTCAATGACAAATAAAATGGGAATAAATATTGTCAGAAGATAAAATTTCACCACTCTAAAAATGATCATGTTCATCAATTGACATTAGGAGTCTTCTAAATGCTGTCCACCTGTTCAAATATGGATCCTTCCAGTGTGAAAGCATGAGCATCCAATTTCATTTTAAAACTGTGAACTGTAAATATTCAGGTGCTAAGTTCATTTTTTATTTGGCCTAACTTTCTGTCAACTGTTTTTGGCTAACACCATATGAAAACTAATACATATAAACTACTGTGCTGCTAATATGAGCACAAGAATTTAAAATGAGGTCTAAGTGGATATTAATAATATCCTGACATAATACTGTACTGCATCTAAGATTATTTAGCATAAACATTTATTTTTCAGCATTACATAAAACTACACATATACTTTCAACAGTGTAAACAGTATGCCAGGAAATACCACAGGCTTTTAAAAAAATATCAAGACAAAGTGAAATATTAATATTTCAATTCTAATTCTATTTCAGTGGAGGGAGAAAGAACTCAAAAGGTACTTGGAAGACTCAGGTTCTAGTTGCTACTAGCCTGCTGGGTGACTTCAACAAGTCATTTTCCACACCTGTAATATAGGGAGAATATTTTTCTCCTATGTAAAGCCTTAGGACACATACCAGTGAAAAGTACTACATGACAGCTATAGTACTACAATACAGCCAGATATTGATAATTATTCATAAAAAGTACAATCTGTGCATCCCATGTCATGAAAACAAGGCTCCCAAGTCCAACACTTTTATCCTTAGGTTCCCAAGTCCAACAGAATGGTGGACTCTTTAGAATCCAAACAAAATAACCATGAAACCTTTCCATAGGTAGAAGTTTCTGAGCCTTTAAGAAATAAGTAAATACCACAGTAAAGTCTAGAATAAGATTTTTAAAAAGTATTTCTGCAAACAATGCCAATATCTGTTATTTAAAATGTGTTTTTCTGCTTAACAGGTCTTTTCTCTTTATCTAGGTAGCCAACCTGACTTTTTAGCATGCCTCTCTTTCATGGTCTGAGGAAGAATGACAGCAGCTAGTTTTCACTTCACCCACATTTACCACTTAGGGTAGGTTGCTTTATGTACTCATTGATAACTCTTTCAACCTTGTCCGTTCAAATATAATGTGAGTTTGGCATTAGAAACAGTGGGCCCCATACTCTGAAGCACTTTGAGGTCATCTGCCTTTTGCTGTCTGTCTGTCTCTCGTATTGGTCTTTATATATTCAGGGGGCAATCGAAACTTATCGTTTCTCTATACTTACAGTAAAACTGTTTCATAGGTGCATGTGCCAGTACTTTTTTACAGCAACCATCAACTTTAATACAAACTATACATATATATATATGTATGTGATTGATGCAAAGATATAAAGCATATCATACTAAGAATGTGAACAGGACATGCACTATCCTAACAGCAGTACAAAACTTATCTAACACAAGAAATAGATTTTAGAATCATTTTTGTGGTCATCTTCATTTTAATGCGTATATTTTAGGTTCAGTGCTAGACAGCACAAAATTAGAAGGCTGATTTATAATGTCTATAAAATATGCAGGTATTGTGCTGAAATCCCAATCTAACATTTAAATTATAATTAAAAAATCAGCAGGGTTCAGAAGTTCTATTTTCCCCCAAGAAATTTAGAAGTAAACTCAGAAGCATCTACTGCAGAGATTAATGTTCATTGATACTATAAGATACATCACTGATCAAAAAACAATCCTCCCATTTCTCACCCCCCAAAATTATTAAATAACTGTTATTTCAGCAAGAAAGATCAGATTCTACTTTAAAATTTCTACATTTAAAAACCTCCACTGATCTCAAGACTAAAGTATAAAACAAAGGGATCAGGTACATACGATGGGCATAGATATTGCTTCTTTTTCCCCTTCCCTTTCTTTGAAGATTTCTCTTTGGAACAGACTTCTTCAATCCATAAGGAGAACAGAATGAAAAAGAGAACTGCTAGCAAGAACTTCATCTTGAGGGCTGAAGTCTCAGAAGAACAGCCAATCTGTGGTGGATAAAGGGAAACAAGAGATTTATATTAGGGCAAAATGTAGAAAACAGGAATTGCATATAGAAACTAAACAATCTATACAGAATGGCCGTAAAAACTCAATTCAAAGTTAGCAGAAGAGTAATGAGCTCTTGGACAACAAATAAGGTACAGAACCTGTTTTAATATTTTCCCCATTGTTATGTACATGTTTAGACTGTACACCAAAATTAGGAGTTACACAATAAAGAGTTTCAATTTAAACATCCTTTGGGACTACTGTGTTTGAGGAATACATGTCAGCTCCTCAGAGGAAGCCTAAGAGACCACTAGGAAATCACTCACCTGGATTTTTCCACCAAAAAACGTCATGTTAACCTAGACGCATACCATAGCATGCCAATTACTGAGAAGAATGACCAATAAACCAATAAATAGACAAAAATCCTGCAATGCTTACACACAAAATTCTTCCCATTAATTTCACTATTAAGTGTGCACAAGGTTTGCATGTTTTGGCTCTTAAGCTGCAATGCATATTTGGACAGCTTTTGTGTACTATAAATTAAATATGATTGAACATCCTACAAAAATATTTGAGACGTCATTCTGGTATGGAGTAAGAACAAGGTTGAACATCATCCTATGCTTTATTAAATAATGCTTGATTTATTAGAACACCTAAATTTACATGGTGGGGGGAGCTACTTCATGAAGACAGAGGTAAGTCTGCATTACATCAGAAAACCAGCTTTTGGTTGTATCATTTGGGAAAAAAAAACAAAACATTTTATCTTGTCTTCTTTCTACCACTGGTAGCTTTGCCAGCTTTTTTTTTTTACCTCCCTTAAACAACAGAAGCTTCTCATGGGTTCTACAGCACCAGCTGCATTTTCCAATTTTTTTTAAAAAAAATTTTGAGCAGCCTCTGCATCTCTCTTCCCCTCCTGGAAGCAGCAGGACATTTATACTCTTTAACAGCAGCAACAGAAGGAGCTTCTTGTCTACCCTTCAAGAACAACAACAAAAGGTCCTTCCCCTGCCCAAATAGCTTGGATCTTGTGGTAGACTATCCAGCTATGAGCATCTCTATCCCTGTATCCAAGCTACAACCATGGGGCTCCATGACAGTACCAAAGGCTCTCTGACCCTCAGCCACAGCAGCTGTGATATCTTGGAAGCTTTGCTTGCAAATATCTATCTGTGGCTTTCTTTCTGTCCCCCTACCTACAAAAAACAAACCCCAAAACCCAGCATCTATTCCCCATGCATTTCCTCAAGAAAGCTGCATTCCTCTAATAAAATAATAAGTTAAAATATTATATAGCGCTTTCATTGCACACAATCTTTACTGAACACGCCTGAAAGCTTCCTGTGTGGCAACCGATCCCTCTAAACACCCCCTCATCAGCATTTCTTTTAATCTTGTTCAAGACCAAATCAGCTTCAAATTCATTTGGGCAAAGCCCAAAGTCAAGTTCCATGAATCAAGTCCAATTTGAATGAGCAGAGCTCAAATGGTCAAGCCTATTTAGCTCTAACACTGGGCATGTATCCTTCTCCAAGACCCTCTGGTCTGGGACTTTGGATACTTCCCAAATCCAAGCCTGGAGGTCTTGAGGTTTGGATGACCCCAAGCCTTGCTTGGTCTTAGCCCCTTAAGCCTTGCTTGATCTTAGCTCTCAAGTCTTTTTGATCTTGCCCCCGAGCCTTGCTTGATCTTGGTCCTCAAGTCTTGATCTTGGCCCCCCAAGCCTTGATTGATCTTGCTTGGTTTTAGCCCCCCAGTCTTGATCTTGGCCCCCGAACACTGCTTCATCTTAGCCCCTGAGCCTTGGTTGGTCCTAGCCCCTGAGCCCTGCTTCATCTTAGCCAGAAGGCCGAGAAGCATCTTCCAAGCCCAGCCACAAGCCAGAGGGCCTCTCTATTCCCGCCTCTCCAATAACCAATGCAAGGAGGGCGGGGGCTCCCACTAGGCAGCTCCCGGCTTGGGGCACGCTGCACGGCTGTGTGGCCCCGGCTGTGCCCCTCATCCAGAAGGCGTGGGCAAAACAACCCCGAGCCCCCATAGGAGCTCCAGCCGGCGCTGCAGTGGAGGCCACGGGGGTGCCCGCCAGCCCTCCCCCGCCCGCGGGACGCCGCGTGGCGCTGGCCGCGGTGGTGGCGGTGATCCTTGGCCTGGTCACGCTGCGCATGAGCGGCCACTTCCTGCCGCTGGCCACCATCGCCTGGGGCCTGGCGCTGAACTACACCATGGCCAACATGGATTGGCTGGGCAAGTACGACGGCATCCTGGGCGTGCCCTCGATCAAGTTCTTCGGCATGGACCTCGGCTCGGGCCGCGGCATCGCGGTGCTGATCTGGGCCTTCGCGCTGGCCGCCGCGTGGGCGGTGACCAACCTGCTGGACAGCCGCCCGGGCCGCGCCATCCGCGCCCTGAAGAGCGGCGCCACCATGCCCGAGGCCATGGGCATCTCCACCTTCCGCTACAAGCTCATCGCCTTCGTGCTGGCGGCCATGCTGGCGGCCATCTCCGGCTGGCTGTTCGCCCACTTCCAGCGCACCGTCAACCCCTCGCCTTTCGGCCTGCACAAGGGCATCGAATACCTGTTCATCGCGGTGCTCGGCGGCGTCGGCCATGTCTGGGGCGCCTTCCTCGGCGCCGGCGTGGTCAAGCTCCTCGAAGACCAGCTGCAGG
>JAGPOW010000290.1:22232816-22254120 GCA_030014935.1 Caiman crocodilus
CCCGCCGGCCGCCCCGCCGCCCGCCCGCACTCACCGCGCCGCAGAGGCGAGCCGGGCCCCGGCCCTGCAGGCGCCGCGCTCAGAGCCGGGGGGCGCGGGGGGCCCCGCCGCGGGGCATGGCACAGCGCAGCCCTCGCCGCCCGCGCTCCGCTCCGCGCCGCCCCTACATGCGAGTGGCTCGTCCGCCAGTGAGCATGTGCGGGGCGGCGGCGCAGTGAGCATGTCCCCAGCTCTGCACATGAGCACTGGGGCCGCCGAGCCCCCCCGCCGCCCTGGGGAGGGGGCCACAGCCCGGCCCTGGCACCCTGCGCCTCTCCTCGGCGCCGGGGAGCCGGGGGCAGCGCAGAGGGGTGACAGCGCTGTGCAGCCGCGCTGGACGGGGGAGTGACACACACCACGGACCGCAGGCGGGGGCAATGCATGGGCAGTTGGGGGCTGGGCTGTTGTCGCGACAAGTGGACGAGGAAAGGACAGCTGGTACTGTTCAAAGAGGAGCAAGTGGGACGGGCCGGCACAATGTAGCCTGTGTTGTTGGGTTGCACTACAAATATGGGGAGGTATAATATAAATACGTGATAGGCGCACGGTAACATACCAGTGCGTGTTGCATTATTGCAATTCCTAATATACAATTATATATGCACACACATGCACAACTAACTCTCTTTGTGTATATGCACACACAAATATGCACACGTGCACAAACAATTACAAATATGTGTGTATACACACACATATACACGGACATACATGCACGTACATATATACACACGTGTATATATATATGTATATGTTAATACATGTATATACATATGCATGTGAATATATACACACACATATACATACATCCACACACACGCACATACATATACCTACACACATACACACAGATATATACATATACATACACATAGAGCAAGACACATGCATTTGTGTCCATTCATTTGTGTTTGTATGTGGATTTGCCTAGCTATATGCACACAAATGGAGTTATTTGTGTGTATGTGTATAATTGCATATTAGGGATTTAAATAAATCAACATACATAATCATACACAGTATATGCATACAATTGCATACATAATTACTTTATCCTATCTAAATATGTACAGAAATGAATGTATTTGCATGCATATATATTCACAAATGGACTTGTGTATGTATGTATATAATTGTTATATTAGGTATCTTAATCATACAACGTAAGTTAGATAGATAATTACACACCTGGCATACATATAGTTACATAATTATAATACACACAAACACAAATGGACGTATTTGTGCATGTATATGCATACATGGATTTATTTT
Source organism: Caiman crocodilus (assembly GCA_030014935.1). Lineage (NCBI taxonomy): Eukaryota > Metazoa > Chordata > Crocodylia > Alligatoridae > Caiman > Caiman crocodilus. The sequence continues at coordinate 22,234,131 of JAGPOW010000290.1, forward strand.
TGTGTGTATGTATATAATTGTATGTTAGGAATTTTAACAATACAACATATAAACATATTACGTGTTATTACATGCTAACATAATTATTGTGTATCCATACACAATGGATTTATCTCTCTGTGTGTATATATACACATACAAATTGATTTGTGTTTTTTTATGTACATGCAATTTATAATACAGTATATTATTTTATTACATACATACATATAACATATACATACATTTTAGTAAATTATTTAAAATATTTTTGTTTTCTATTAAGAGGAAGCAATTCTTGACCTACAAGACATGCATTTACTGCCACCCTAAGCTCACATTCTTCTTGTGTAGTCTAGGCTTTCCCCCTTCACTTTCAGTGTATTTTGAAATTGTGAGCCCATCAGTGCTGGTTTGTACAGTCCCTAGTACACATGAATTCAATATTATATGGGCTTTTGTGCAGATAAAAATAACAATTATTTCTTGGTTTGGCAGTGGTTGAAGGAACCAAATAAATTGTTTTCTATTTTAAAGATAACTATAATTCTGAACCAATTGTAGATATTTTTCAGTAAACATACACTTTCTCGAATAATTACTTAAAATTGGTGTAAAGCCAAGCAAATAGAAGGAGACCTCATTTCTAAAAATCTAAGGTCCAAGTTTCTGTAAAAATAATATAGGCTTGAAAAGAATGGAAGTAAACCCCATATAAGTACATACATGTTTCCATGATGGCATGTGAGCCCAGTTCATGAAAAGTAACTTTACTCATTTATATAATCTCAGTTCAGAAGATGTCATGTTCCCAGTAGCAACCTAATTGGTGGGTATGTGCTAAAATGCAAGTTCTGCAATGTCATATGTACTTAAATATTCCATCATATGAACCAGGCCCACTAATGGGAAGATAGGCATATTATAAATGCTATTCCCCATCTTTCACAAGCCATGCACAGTCAGAAACAGGAGCACAGCCTGAGGATTGTTCCATACCCCATAGTATTTAATCCCATATATCTAATCCTATGAACATTTTCTGATATCTGCCCTATGCCTTTCAGAATATACAGCCACAGACTTCATTGCAAGATGACCACGAAGAACATTTTGATGAAAGGAAGTCTATGTTGTTGTGCTCCCTCACCAGAACAGCAAAAAATCTGGTGTCATGCCCAATGCTCTTTAATATCCTTCCCTTGGGGTATCTACTGTGCAGTTATCTGCAGCATATACACAGTAACAGCAGCACTCGGGCATTAAATCATTAGTAGAAGTAGGTGCAGCAGCAACAGGCTCACCATTCCTGCATTCTGGTTTCCCACAGTCACGTAACTGGTGTCTTTTAGCTCTCTACTATAGTATAAAAATATGACATTGCTTTCCTTGGGCTTGCCCCAAATCCACTAGAATATGGCTGCTCCTGCAGCAGTATTTGCCTAAGGACTGGGTGGGCAGTAAGCAAATGCTTAAACCAATGAAATGTAGAAAGGAATTAATCCCACCCTACTATAGTGTCCCAGCTGCCTGCAATGGGTTTGCTCAGGATTGAGAGAGTGGTTGGGGTAAAAAGGTAAGAAAAGTTTATTGATCTAACAAACACATAATTACACAAAGCTTAACAGCAGAAGAAAGACAGTAAATCTCTGAGTCGGCAATTTATTGACAGTCCCCTTTCATGCCTTGTATGCGACAAGCCTCTCAAAATTCAGCGAAGTCAGATGTCCGCAATCTATACTGTCCAAAGGGGTACCAGGAAGGACTCTGGTAAGCAGTCTTCGGGCTTCTCAGGACCCACCGCCCTGCTGATTTCCAGGTCTGCAGCTTTTCTTTCACAATGATAGCTTCTCTTACCACGCTGCTTTCTTTCAGCTGATTTCTGGGTGTGCCAGCAACTTTATAGATTTTTTTGAGCTAGCTGTTGGCTTGCAGCCAATTATAGTTCTATACTACAAACTTTTCTTATATGACTATCTAATAGCAGTACAAGCCTTTGCGTTTTACTTATGAGATTAATTTTTGCTGCACCATTGCTAATGAAGTTAGCTTTAAGCTATGGCAAAATACATTAACAAAATACAGGAAATGCTTAACCACAATAGTTTCCTTTTACTCTCTTTCTTCTAGCTATAAGCATTCCACAATACATAGATAGGCAGCAGATAACTAGGTTTAACCCTCAGAAAGCCAGTTTAGCTATCACAGGATGCCTCAGCAAGCATTTTTTTAAGCAGACACTATTTTGCTGTCAAGAGACATGACCAAGTCACTGCCACACTATAGGACTCAGGAGAATGAGAGTATGACTACATCTTTCTATAGATGGATAGAAATGAGATATATGGATGTAATAGAGGAAGATGCTGTTTGGCTAAGATATGGATTTATATCTATATCAGTAATTATTCATAGAGATAAAATACTATAAGATAAAAACTTATAACTATAAGATAAAAATATAGTATTATTGAATAACATTCATTTGTTTAAATTTACTTAAGTATGAGATCTATTCTGACTAGTCCTCAAGCAGCTGCACAGAATGGAGCAGACAGGAGAAGGTCTTTCATTTTGAGTAAAAGGAGAACAAGGTCAGAGCTCTTGCACATAGCTCTTGAGTAACTTTTTGAAATGTAGCAGGAAGCAGGTAGAAGGATGGCTATGCCCATTCCATTTCCTCACTTTACACTTGTCAAAAGAATCCAGAGCTTTTTCATGTACAGGGTTTGCATGGTATTCTATATGTCATCTAAGTCTGCCACTTGTTGCATCTTACTTCCTGGTTAGGACATCAGCTCATAGATATGAAGGAGAGCGACTGTGGCTTCCTGGTACAATTCCAAAACCATAAGCTATGGCCTTACCTTTGCTGACTGGTGCTTGTATTACTGTGCACTTCAGAACCCTCATCAATGAACAAGATCTCATGAACCATTCCTTGAAGGATATCAAGTATCGTCATCCCATTGTACTAGTAAACAAACTGATAGGTTAAAGAAACTGATATTAGAATAAAGGACTCTTGCTAAATCTTGGTGCCTGGACTCTTCTAAATAAATATATCTAACCTATACACTCAGCTATCTTGTTTCTGACCATGCCTGTAAACATTTGCCTCCTAGATTTAGGAAGAGATCCTATGGTTTCTATTTTCCAGGATTCTGGGCAGTTGTTCTTCAGCTCAGTTTACAGTTGTTGACTGTGGAGCTCTAAGGAGACCTCAAGATTCAGCAATCAAACCAATCTGAGAGCTCATGGGGGATTCTTATGATTCCAAATGATAAAATTATGTTTTTAGGTTTTAAAAAAAATAAATAAATTGGCCGGATTCAATACACACAATAGAAAACAGTTTTTAAAAGTTGTATGTTGTGCCACTATTATAAATCTCTCAGTTCTAATGTGACATATAACAAAACACAGCTATTTCAACCATTTGCCATGAATGTCGATAGCTTCTGTTTTTACTAAGATTTTACTTGAAATTTTATCAATGGCATCAATAGGTAGAGGAACATATAAGCAGTTCTGGCCTAAAATCAGTCTCTAAAGGTGATCAAGTTTAACAGCTTCTTCCATTAATAAGGATATTATTATGTAATATAATAATAGTATAAAATTCTGTTCTATCCTTACTTGTATGAATATCTTGTAGTCTTAAGAATGTTGTCTATGTGTAACTTTATAAATTCATAAATAGTTTTATTCAGACTGATACATTTATTCAGGGGAATAAAACATTTTATTGGCGACAGCTCTAGTTTTTATGTTGTAACGTTTTAGTAGCAATGCTGAAAATGTTGTATATAAATATAGCACTTGGGATCACACAAGTAAAAGAAATCAAACATATTGTGTATTCTCAAATTATAATAGCTTTGAAAGGCATCAGTCATTACAATCCCCCTTTTTAACTACTTATCCTTACTTTCCACTTAATTTACAAAATAATTTTCTTTATCAGCTAAAATCTGTCAAGCCATTCTTTGGATAAAAGCTATGAAAACCAAAATAAAACCACATACTTGCATTTGTGTGTCCCCATGCACATTTATCTCATATGTTTTAATCATAACATTTGAAATGCATAACTTACTGTCTGAAGATTATTTTGTTCCAACTTTACTTTTTAGATTTTATTGGCATCTGTGGACTAAGAAATAAGTCAAATTTGAAGGAATTTGATTCAGTAGTTTTGAAGTTACATGTATCAGCTCCTTATGTGTGCATGTACACATCAGTGTTTGTCTCATTTTATAAACAGCCTCTAATGAGTTAATAAATGAATCACAGCAAGTATAAACATATGATGGATAGGAGTGATGTGTCTTACTGATAGTTACAAGCTCATCACTGAAAGTTGTTATAGCTGTGCCAAGGGAAGAAACTTGAACAAGAAGAAGGAGGAAGCTTATTTTAGTGCCATACAATATAATTTCATAGACATTAGGACTGGAAGGGACCTTGCAAGATCATCAGGTCCAGCCCTCTGCCCAATGGGCAGGAATTCAGCTGGGGTCAGATCACCCCAGCAAGATTAGCATTAAAATATTTCCTAAAGGTATCTAGAGTAGATGCTTGCACCACTTCCAGGAGGAGTCTATTCCAGACTCTGGAGACTCGGATGGCAAAGAACATTTTCTTATGTCCAGCCTAAAATGGTCTTCCAGTAATTTGTGACCATTAGACCTTGAATCCCTTTGGATGCCCTGGTGAACAGATATTCTCCCAGTTCCTGATGCACACCCAAATGTTAGGCATTTTCTACTGTATGCAATTTCCAAACATTATATATTGCCAACAATGTTCTACAAAAGTTCAAGCAAGTGACTTTTCTTAATTTCCCTCTTTATAATATAAAAAATAGAAGGGGGGATGTGCACCCTTTTTCAGAAGTGAAACCAATTTGTCATATGGGCATATATCTGCCTTCAAGTATAGCCACACAATTCTATCTATCGGTCAGAATTGTCTTCATATGTATCCAGGAATAATTGAGCCTACTTCAGTCAAAGCTCAACATTTTCTCTTCACATGGCACAGTGTATGTATTCTGTTTAATTATACCATGGATGTGCTTTATGCTAACTGCTCTTTACTTAATCTTTTTCTTGATTTGTATACAGTCAGTACAGCTTTAGCTACCTCCTAGACATATGGTGCTCAAGGCCTTCAGGGTGAGACTTCTTAAAATCCACAGGATGCTCAGTTGTTGCAACACTTTTCCAGACAACAATTAAGAATTCAGTCCATTAGATATGATTAGATTTCAGTCTTCAGGCTGAAAACTAGATACTTCTGTACACCTAAGCTGAAATCTACTTCGAGAAATGTATCCTCAAATAATGTTGGCTACTCAAAAAATGATACTGTCACTATAAATTTAATCTGTAGGCAAACTATCCTAATTTCCAGTTCACCAACTATCAGTTTCACTTGCAGTATCAAAGGTATGCTCAATCAGTCACTAAATGGTTAGGGTACAATTCTGGAGGTTTATCCAAGTAAGTTTTTTTAAGAATTTAGTTAAGTTACAGCTAGTATAGTATTTAAGAATTTATCTTTGATCTTTAGTCAGAATTAGAAAATAGCATAAGAAGCTAAGTATCACTCCAATATGCACTGAATAAAGGTGAACCAAAAGGATCAGTGGCATTTGGTTGATTTGCCAGCTGTCATCTTTACTTGTGAACACAGTTAGGAAGAGGATGTGTCAGCTAGTTGCTAAGCCGGAATAGCCTTGGAGAATTTTGCACATGGAAAACAGCCTAAATTAAATGTAAAGGTGACCTCTGTTTTGGGAGCTTTGATTCAAAGTACTTAAGCATGTGATAATTTTAAACATATGCTGAAATGCTCTGTTGAATCAATTAGACTTAGCAGAATACTTAAGCATGTTTTAAGTCAGGATCTTAGTATGAAAGTATAAACTTTCTAGTATAAAAGTATTTGAAAAAATTGCCCCCCCTGAAACAAAATATAATAATGAATCAATAAATTGGGGTAAGGATTTAAAAAATATTTTAATTTTTGAATTTCGAAAGTTCAATATATCTATTTTTTCCATAACTATTATATTTGTGAAAATCCATTTGTCATTGTCCACCTCAGTACAAATGTGAAGAGCTGCTTCTCAGAAAATTTTCCCTCAGTTAGGTTTCATAATCTTTGTGAAAATATTTTCATAAAGAAAAATGATCATGTGGTATAATATATGAGTATATTTCAGTAAATCATGGAATCAGAGGAAATGGTAACATCTCCCTCTATATTGTGGGAGATCTTATAAACAATCTGCAGAGGCATGAAAGTCAACTTCTGTAAAATGTTTTTGTAAGATCAGATTCCAGCTGAACTGTGAGACATTCTTAACTTTAGCACTGAGATGAGATTACAATATACTGATATAACAGTATATTAGTACATGTAGCAGAGATACCCTGAGCTAATTTAGATACAAGAAAATGTCTAGCCACGTTAGCACAGAGGTCTCAGTAAATTAGCTGGCATAAATCTCCATTCTGCCATGACTAGACTATATCCAGTGCCTAAATTAGCTTATTCAAAACCAGCTTAGATATTTTTATATCACATAATAATGTGGCTATAATATGAAAGGATCAAGTAGACTTAAACCATTTCTGACAGGTGTTTATCCAACCTGTGGGTGGGTATGAGGCTTATTGGGGGATGTGGGGTGTGCAGAGGGGGAGTGGGCCTGAGGGTGTGTATGGGCAATAAGTGTGGGGTGTGCATGGAGAGTATGGGAGAGAGTGGAAGAAGGTGTGGGTATGTGCAGTGTCTGTGGGGTGTATTATTGTATAGGGGAGGATGTGATTGTGGGGTGTGTGGGGAAGGGCTTGTGACTATGGTGGGATGTGTATGGCAGTCCCCCAGGCATGCCCCCCTGAGCCAGTCAGCATGCACCCCTATCCTGAAAGACCCTGTAGCCTGTGCATCCTGCAGCACCGCTCCACCACCACCAGCACGCAGCCACAGCTCCATCCTGCACCCACTCACCTTGGCAGAAGCAGCTCTCACAAAATCTGCGCACACAACCCTGACCCAGCCCACCCTGTGCCTGCTCCACACTGCCTGCCCATGGTGCATCCTGCTGCTCCCTGGGCACACAACTGAACTGGAGACTTTTGCAATATATGTAGCTTAACTCCACCTGTATACAAGTTAAGCCAGTTACTTCTTACCTTATCTTCAGTGTGGAACAACTTAATTTTTCTAATAGCCTTTTAGAGAATGATTATCACTGTTCCTTCTACAAGTTTTCTCTGCCTTAGGCTACACAAATCCATGAAGTTTCCTCTTACTGATTTCAGAACAGTACTTCAATCTTTTGAATTTGCAAACAGTACTTTGCAAGATCATTTTGATTTTTGCTGTGGTCTAGAGTGATTTCAGCCTCTCTTAGCGTGTATCATCTACAGATTTTATAAATGTACAACCTATTTCATCATATCATTAGTGAAAATACTTTTTAGTACATGGTCCAGTACTAATGGGAAATACTCTGTGTGAACCCACTTGATATATCTTTCAAATTTGATAGTGAACCATTAAATGGTTATTCAATGAGTTATATATGAAAATTAGTAAAAGATACATACGTATATATAAACTTAATACATAAATTAAAATAATATCATCTGCATATTTCCCAAGGTTGCTTATAAGAAAATCATAGTGGGCAAAGTCTTATTAACATCAAGATGTATCATATCTAACTCCTTCTTCCCTCCATTTACCAGGGTCAAAAATTGGATCGGCTTGACATGATTTCTTCTTGACCAATCCATACTGGTTGTTTCTCGAGGTGGTTAAATATTGAAAGTTTAATAATGTATTCCAACAGATATATTTTCTAGTTAGCAAAATTAGTATGACTCATCTTCTTTACTTTGTTTAAAGATGATACTCTGTTACTATTGTATGGGGTTCAGATTATACTCAATGCTCTTGGTGACCTATTTTCCTCTAAATGCTTGGGTTAAATATAACAGCAGTTTAAGGTGCAGATAAAGAAGCAACTAGGTAACTTCATGTTAACTGCCGAATCAGTATTCCAGAAAAAGGGTAGACTTTGATGCTTCCTTTTTAGTAACAGTACCTACTGCATCTATTGTAATTTAAAAAAAAATATTGAAACACTGCTCTTAATTTAGCTGTTTATCTTTGTAAAAGCATAAAATAAACAGAAGTATTTCCTTTGAGAACCACATTCCTCTCATCCTCTTTATCTATAGTTGTGTAAGCCAGTACAAAAAATGCAAGTTTGGGGATGCAAGTTGTACTAATTGCCACATGCGACATGTTACTTTTATACGCTGCTGTGCTTCAGTAAACTTTCATAGTAACTAAAGCAAGAGACACGTTGATATTTTCAAAAAGCCATGCAAATGCTTGTCTTGCCTCTGTTAATAGGAAAATTCTTACTGATTTCATTTGAGCCCTACTTGTAGAATACCTTTGGTATGATGTTGTTAAAAATCTGTGTCATATTTTGGTTTCGTTGTTTTTCAAACCAGCTTTTAAAGAGCTGCAATTCTTTTAATCATTTAAGAATCATTAAGAAGGTTGTTAGTCCTCTCTGAAAATCACAGTTTGAAATGGTGGACTTGAGGAGTTCTCTTGTTAAGTTAGGCCTGCAGCCTGGTCCTATTTAATGTAAAATATTAATTAGGACAGAAGACTTCATTAAATTCTAACAACAGGACTGTATTATAAATAGTAATATTTAACGACAGGAATTACCAAGTCACAAATATGTATACACAGGATCTACAAACAATATCATACAGAGAGTGAAATACAAAATAGAAAGTGATCTATGCCCTCTGACATGCACACCACATGGTGGCAGGCTCTTGCTTGCTTGTCTCAATGTGCAAATATGCCACAAGCTGTCCTCACTCCCTCTCCCTTATGGAGCTTCTCAGCTTTTTGTCCAATGAGTACTCCGTGCTACATGATTATGGGTGGGTGATACTATACCCCTTTTAGGTGACTTCCCTCACGGTAGTCTCCTAGGCTGGATTCCAGCTTCTCCTGAGTGCTCCCTCCTCAGAGCTATATTTAATTATCCAGACAGCCAGTCATACTCATTGCATAGCTTTCAATCATTTTCCATACTACTTGCATAACCTACAATCATGCCTCCTTGAACGCACACAGGCTTACACACCAGGCTCACTCGCTTACAGCCCCAGACTCACATACTTGTCTCAGGTGCAAGCTCTTTTTAAACTCTCCAACCATGCATGCCACTTCTGTCACTCCCTCTTGAGTCAATCATTCCAACAACGTGGCCATCAATCACTCGTCAATCACCGAGTCACCCAATCAGGTGTTCAATCACCTCCGGTGAGTATAATGGTCACCTCTCAAACCTGTAACTGTTCATGCCAAAACTCAGTTAAATAACACACAGCCAACTATGCATGCTCTCCACAGAAATTAGGTTATGACATCATTGAAGTTCAGAAGGCCACTGACTTTGAAACCTTCCAACTTCTAGTCAATCCAAGCATGTGCGGCACTTTTTCACTTAACTTACTCAAGACTTCTTAAAGTTACTAAATGACATCAACATGGAGAGACAAGGCCAAAAAATGAGGCCTACACTTTGATTAATTCTTGTTTAACTCTTTACAACTACCTCAAGTTAAAAATGAGCAGAACTGGATTATTTCAGAAGGTGGTAAAAAAACAAATGCAAGGACACTTATGAAAAGCAGTGTAGCCAACAGCTTTTATCAAACCAACCAGAAATTAGGCTAAATAAAAGATAGCATTGTCTTCATTAAACGTTAGCCAGTTTATAATATTTTTTCCCCATACACTGCTGAGGTTATTCATCAAAGACAGAAGAGAGAATCAGGCCCAGGCAGAATCCACTTACAGTATTTCTTGAATCAACTGGCAGTCAAGCCCTTAGATCAAAGCATGTATTATAAGCATATCCTCCACCTGTATGACCTACCAAGCTTTTGCTGGCTCAACAAGCAAGAATTCTCTGAAAGCTATTAAAGTAGGTCTTTCATAAGAACATTGTGTTGCTGGCATGCAGGAGAGGAAATTAAATCACCATTCCTTTAGTATTTGTCCAATGATTCATTCTCTTACTGTGAAGAACTGAAGTATTTCCTTACCTCTGGCAAAAACAGAGATCACCATTCATTATAATAGGTAGGACTGAAATTTTAGGCTAGAACCTCAGTTGGTGTAAACTAGTATTTTTTTCATTGACATTCTTGGAGCTGTACCAATTTATTCTGTCTGTAAATCCAACCAACTTGTCTTCAAAAGACACAAAAGACACAGCAGTACCCACCTTGAAACAGACCAGAGAAATAAGAGCCACAAGCCCACATCAGGTTTTGCCAACATAAAATAAATACATCTGGTACTGCTTCTCACCTGTAGTGAATTACTTAACTCTTCATGTCAGCATAGCTGTGCTAACCAATGCACTGGTAAGTATGAGGTGAATTCATGAGTCTGACAATGCCTTTCTAGCTTTTATAAAAGAAGTAGGAATTTCCCAAGACTCTGCTCTCCCTTTTCTTCTGGCTGATGAAGATGTGTGTGTGAAGCCAGGGACTTTTAGTCCCTTTTCTGGCAATCTCACCCAATGAGAGTAATTTGCGGAGGAATAATAGTTTCATTTTGAATTACATTTCCACTGTTTCATAAAAAATTAATATTAGAGACATGATGAACTGTTCACCTGAATAATGAAGTTACTGGTACATCCCTCACTGGATAAAGGAACAGTCACTGACCTGGTACTAGTTTCAGTCTTCATAAAGGCCTTGATCCACTGCCACTGAAATCAACAGAAGTGCATTTTTTTGCAATGAGTTTCAGAGAAATTGGATTAGGGCCTATGAGTCTAAATAGAGTCAAATTTTGAATTCAGCTATAGCAGTGTAAACTGGTAATAAACCAGTTGGCAGACATCAGGTCATTATGGTTGTGTTATTATGTATTGATTTATATAACTCCTTTTGCAAGCCTCAGTGCATTTTACTGAACCACAAGCTTACACAGGTTGGAAGGAATAGTAACTGTAACAGTAAGGCTATAAGGATGAAGCACAAATTCCCTCCCAGCCAAGTAACAACACTTGACATAGGAGGAGAATGCACAGAATGAAGGTAATAGAAAACTGTATCTTGAGCCCAGCCCTCACCTCAACCAAGGATCTCCTGCACCAGAGGATGCATGGAACCTACTTTCTTATATTTCCCACCAAAATAGTTTCTTATCCTTGGCTGAATATTTGAAGTCTGAACCCTCCTGAGTTGCTATTAAAGACATTATAAAAGTAAAAGATTCAAGGAGGGTGGAATTGGATCATGCTTACTTAGGCTATGAACAGAACAGAAATAAAATTATCTTGAGACCAAATGCAATTGTTCAGGCATTTATGTTTGTTGTTCCAGGATAAATCCTAAAAAGAATCCTAGGATAAGAAACACTAACATTTTGTCTTGGGACATCATGAAGTCCAACTGAATAGTTTTCCCTAAGTTTGCATAATTGAATAAATGGTGGAAAAGCAGCAGTGCTTTCAGCTGCTCACTAAACCCTGATTGGAAGGGTGATGTGTGCACACAGTGGTCCTGGGACTTTTATATTCTGGGACAAACACAGGCACAACTTCTTCTGGGACAAATACAGCATCTGTTTCTAGCTTTAGGCACCAAATGTTTGCAAAGGAATATCTCACAGAGTTCCACAGGAAATCAAGTCACAAAGAAAATTTTGCCAAGCTTGGAACAGTCATTTATTGCCTATGCTGTAGTGATAAACAAAGAGGTATTTTTTTTAATCTGTCTGGTCCATTCGGTTTTTTTTTCAAAAGCAGAAAGAGCATGTTTTAAAAAAAAATCCATTCCTTGTGCACCTGATTTAGGTATCCAGTGACAAGGAATCCACGACTTCCTAAGGTAACCTTATTAAATATTGTTATAGTTGGAGACTTTTGATAGGTGAGCAAAGAGGGCAATATAATTTAATAGTTACAGTCATCCTTTATTGCTAACAGTGAGGAATTATGAATGAGTTTTTTCTTCGGTCATTAAAACTTGCTCCTGCACAATGCATTTTCACTGACATATTCTTTCTACAATAATGTAAAACTAGTTGTAATAAAGACAAACCATATTAAAGTCCTAAAATCATCTTCACATCTTTTTTCCATAGGTTGTCATGAAGCAAAAGCAAAACTACTCTTTCTGATTATGGATGTCAATACGAGTTGCCTGTGTTCATTGATGAGACAATTACTAGTATTTGTATTCCTCAGAGCGCATGGTCTTTCTTCATCACCTTTTGCAGAAGGTGTTTGGATGTGGGTGGGGTGTTGTCATGGGATGGGGTCCTGAAGGATGACTGTGATCTCCCCAAGGCCCTTTTACCATGCCAAGTTGGCCCAATGGGCACCCTCTATTCTTGTCCACCATGTCTTTGATGGAATGATTAATAGGGAGGCTGCCTTTAAGTCCTCTTGGATATGGTCTTCATTGATTCTCTGGACCCTGTGGGTTTCCAGACCTCTGGTGTGTCCTGCTCCAGAATAGATGTCATGATGGGTATTTTGGGGCACCCTAGCCTTATGGGCTATGCATGGCTCCAACCACCCCTTTACCAAGCCCCAAGCCTTGCAGATGGTACTGACATTGTCTGGTCTGGGCCTTGTTGTAATTTAGCCCCCCTTGGGCTCTCTACAGCCCAAATGCTGTGCCCTGTGCCTTTGCTGGTGCCTAGGCTCTCCTCAGCCCAAATGCCGCACCCTTGCTGGCACCTCGCTGGCCTATGCTACCATGGGCCCCCAGTGAGGCCTCCTTCTTCCCCTAATAGCCTCACCCAAACCACCAGTCTTATAAACAAAAATCAACCTGCAAACCCCAAAGCTATAACAAATTCAAGCCACCCGGCTATAACATCATTCGAGCCACACTGGGGGTGCTCCATCCCTCAACAGTATCAGAAGCTTCATCTGCAGTCAGACCTCTCCCCTTAGCTTGCTCTGGGAGAGCTTCTTCCCCCTTGGCTGCTGGCAGGGAACTGGCCTCCTGGCCTCAGCCCTGCAGTTTATATATGAGGAAGGCCCTGCCCCTTCCAGTCAGCTGACCAGGTATAGACTAATTTCCTCATTAGCTAGCTGCCATGGCAGCCTGCATCTGGGCTCCTGCCTGTCTCTTTGGGCTCTCCCCAGGCAGTTCCTGCACTTCTAGGAGCAGGGCACCTTAGTGCCCTGCCACAGGTGTGTATAATCTACCAATTTGGTAAACCTCTAGAAATTGAAGAACACAGATACTCAAATTTGCCAAACAAGAAACAAGGATTGAGTTTAGAAATCCTCATTAAACTCCTTACACAGATCTGCTGACTAGATTGATGTAGCATTAGTCTACAAAATATGAATTTACACTATTTCATGTTACCTAATTCTTTCAGCTAGAGTCCTGTGGGAAAAAAACCCCATCCAGCTAATGCTGGATGAAATAAGTTTAATAATATTATCTAGGTTTTTGTTCCCAGATGATGAGCTTTCTGGATTGTAACTTTTCTATTTGATCCATGGTTAGTTTTGTTCTTCAAATGACACTTTCCTTTATTAAATAACTTTTATGTTTGCCTTTGCTTCTCAATTATTCCTTGAGATCTCTATTCTCTAATTAATTTTGGTGTTTTAAAATTACTCTCTGGACCTTATATTTACAGTCTTTTTAGTTGGATATATTTAATATGTATTGCATATTATATCAAAATGTATGTTCTATCGCTAAGCTATTTTGAAGCATGAATATATTATTAATTTTGACCCAGACAGACCCTAGACAGTTTTCCATAGAGGAAAATGTGCTGAATGATGTTGTTGACAACACTTTTCCATATGGCAATTATATTTTGCTCCAATGTGAAACATGAAGGCCAACCTTTTTTTGGCCTTTTACAGAATCATAGAAAATGGAAGGGACATCAAGAGGTCATCTAGTTTAATCCCCTGCTCAGTGAAGGTTCATCCCTGTCTAAACCATCCTAGGCAAATATTTATCTAACCTGCACTTAAGAACTTCTATTGACAGAAATCCTACAACCTCACTAAGTAATTTTTTCAGTGCTTAAAAACCACCTGTGCACTTAGAAATTTCTTCTTAATACATAATTTAAGACTCCATTATTGCAATTTATGCCCATTAGTTCTCTTCCTTCATTTGTGAACACAGAGAACAACTAATCACCATCCTCTTTACATATTAAGTCTTTTGTATTTGGAGACCTATCAAATACCCCTCTATGTTCTCTTCTCTAAACCAAATAATCCCAAACCTTCTAACCTTTTTTCTTATGTCATGGTTTCTTGATTTTTAATTATTTTAATTGCTCCCATCTGGACTATTTCCAATTTGTCCACATCTTTTGATGTGTAATACCAAAAACTTCAACCTCTTCTTAAACTGAGCTCTCACCAGTGGTAAACAGAATAGAAGAATCCCTTGTCATGATTTACGTATGAAATTTCTGCCAGCATATTGCCAACTTTTTTACAATATGACTACATAGTTGACTCAATCAGTTAGCTGCATAGATAACCCACTATATCTCCCAATTTCTTTTCTATAATTTTGCAGCCTAAACAGTCATTCCCCATATTGTATTTGCTCATTTGATTGTTCCTTCTCAAATGCTACATTTTGCATTTATACTTGCTTACTTTCATTTTACTTCCTTCAGATCATTTTTCCAATTTGTCCAGGTCATTTTAAATCTTATATCCACAATTCCAATTGTCTTATATCCATTCTTATAATTATCCCATCCCAATAACACAACCTGAGGTGGGTGAGTGGGGCATGTGCCCCAGTTGTCATGTAAGGGGAAGGAAGGCAGGACATGTGCCCTGAGCATGGGCTTTGGTCACAAAAAAGTGGGGTGAAAATTTCCCCCCTGACAGCAGGAAATGCCACTACTATCTATATAACTATGATTTCCAGGATACGTTGCTTGTTCCTGCACCCTGCAAGCTAGAAGGTGGGAGAAGTGTGAGAGAAAATGCCCAGGGTGCATTTTTTCCATGCTATGCTTCCCACCCACCTTGTTGTCATGTGCAAATTTTTATATCTTCCATGCCATTAAGGATCTGTGGAAGACCCTTGAGCAAACCCCATTTGGGTTTGCCTAAAGACGAAGTAGTTCCTCACATTTTCGGATAAAGTCATTGATGACTGTTCTGAGCCACAGTTATGTAAACAGTTATGCATCCTGTTTGGAAGTGTATTGTTATTTAGCACATGAAGTTTTAACCTTTCAAACAATATAACTTGTTTCCCTTTATGTAAAGGCCCACTGCTTCTGGAAAGTACCTTCTTTTGAGATAATTCTTTAAGCCATTGTCCATGCATTCCTGAAAATCTTTTGCCTGAACTGAAGTGTTCTGCAGGGCCATATTCAGGTATTTCTACTGAATGAAAGCCCAGAAAACAAAGTATAAGATTAGGAAGTATTTTTTCAAACAAATTCCTATCAGCACTGATTGAAATTGCAAACAGATGTTACTAAAAACAATTAGTCGGTGTACTGAACTTGCAAACAGATGTATATTTTTTCAACATGATCATTACAGATTTTCACATACATGCCATTATCGGTTTATGGCTGAAAAGAAAAACTGGATTTAAAAAACTGGATTGAAAAAAAAAAGGATGATAAATTATGTAAGAGCAAGGATTTTGTAATATCTGGATGAGGCTTGCAGTATGCAACATGTGTTTATTTGCACAGTAACTTACAGAAAGTATTTACTTACAGTGAAGAGGTAACAGTCACATTATTGTCCTTGTAAGGATTTGGTTAGTAGCTTTGTTATTGTTCGTCTACACCATTAAGTTCCTGCTGACCCAGACAAACTGTTGAGATGCCATGATTCCTGGACACCACACTTCTAGGAGGACTTTAGGTCACAGAGGAAACACTGATTGCATGGAATCTCATGGAAAAATTACTATAAAAGCTTAAACAAACAAGGATAACTCAAAAATGCAATTGTTCAGCAAGTCCAGAAGTGCCAGTTTCAGTTTCCTCTTTAGGTAACTCATTTCATATCCTTACCCAACTGTCCAGAAATTTCCTGTTCAACAAGACTTTTCAGAAGCTTTGTGGGAAAAACAACACCCCGCCCTCCCCATTGGTGTGAATTGTCTTCTTTAAAACTAAGTCATTTCACAAAGAATTCAGAGTAAGTGTTGCAAAAGCTGCTAAGTATAAAACGATTCCTCTTTTCAATAATCAGGAAACTAAGTCTGTTGAAACCAGTCTTTAAAGTTAACTTTAAATCTGTTTTTTCCTTAACTTTTTTCATTATCTAGTGATAATTAGCTATCTATAAAGACCAAAATGTTGTTGTAAAGACACACTTCAATAAAAGGTTTTCAGTTCTCTCTCAATGGCATAAACCAAGAAAGAGGCTTTAAGGAAGGTTAAAAGCCTACAAAATCTTCAAACATGAGCCAGATACTTATTTTCCTATTTTAAAACATATAACATTAATTCAGTGATAGATCATGAATTCTTATAATTGACCCAAGCTACTCAAGCAAGCTTTTTATGAATCATTTTATTTGTACAAAAAGGTTAGAAAACAAAACATTTTATATAAGTAGGATGTTCCACTTATTTCTGAGTATTGGATGCAATTAAATTGGTATATGTAGAAAAAGACAATAAGAAAGTCAGGTACCTATAGCTACTAATGGTGTAAACAAGCACTAGCAGCACTCAGTATAGGTTTAGTTGGCCTTACATTCAACATTGCTGGGAGTGGTGGAGGCAGCCCAAGGTAAGTAGGTGGGATAGGGGGGTGGGTCCACAGAGATTTGGTGGTTCAATGGGTAGGGAAGGTATTGCCCAGCAGGAAGGAGCAGTCACTAAAAATAGCCTGGTCAGAGTCCTATGGTGGGGGTGATCATAGCACAGCCTTGGAGCTGGGGCCAGCAGCTGAGCTTTCCAAGCCCTGGGGCTGTATTGCAAATGCATGCAGGCATTCCCAAGATCATGTTGACCCCTTCCAAAATTGGGCTAACCCTATCTTGATCTAACTTAAAGTGCTTCTAAGGTGCTTGCCATTTTTGGCCAAATTAAACTCTTTTAATTTGAATGCCTGCAGTAGTGAGCATTCAGATCAACCTGATCCAGGCCAAGTCGACCTAAATGTAATGCACCTATGTACCCTAAGTCTTCAATAATGCGACTGTGTGAGGGAGCAGATTTAAGTGCATGTGTAAGTAATTGCACGATCAGGGCCCACTCTTTCTAACACTTTTAGTCAACAACTAATACATGTAGGAGAGTTTGAATGCAACAAACCTAAGGGGTATGAAAGGATAAGACAAGGCCATTCTTTCACTTCTAGGATCATACTTCTGAAATTAGATCACTCTAATCCTTAAAGATCTTTAGAAATTCTTTTCAAGGAAGACTATTAGCTTCTGTGTTTTTAATCTACCTTGAACATTTGGACCCTGCTCTTGACTGGAGCTTTTAAGCAACACCATGACATCATGATTACTTTCAGACTCAGACATATTTTCAGTGCTAGAAGGAGACAGAAACACAAATAAAACAAACCTTAAAATTACAGCTAGTCAAATTTGAATGGGGGGGATATACTGTGAAATTATTACTATTTTTCAAATCAAAATGATGGCTTAACATTTTTTTACTTTTGAGACCTGAAAGAAAAAATAAAAATAAAGTTTTCAATTTCAAGAAAAACTAAACATGGTTTCCCCCCCTCCCAAATGTTCTTCTTTTATTTTTTTTTTTATCATAGCAAATTGTCTTAGGACTTAGATAGGTGTTCTTTTTAGGAGTGGAAACTTTAGATAAATTGCCCCTAAAATAAGTTATTCAGGGAGTTGGAGCAGTACAGGTGTGCATCCTATATCTGCTCCTTCTCCCCTACTCACTGCACCTTCCTCAGAGTGATGAATGGTCTGGGAAAGGTATGGGAAACAGGTTGTTTCACTTCTGTTCCTGAGGAAAAGGAGTACTGAGGCAACCACCTTCTCTCCCACGTCCAAGACTGGGAACCCTGATGGGGCTACAGGTACAGGGCTTTCAAATGTTGTTATGGAGGAGTGTCTCTCCTGAGTGGCACTTCAAAGCTGGCACCCGCACCCCCGTCCCCATCCCTAAAGCATAGGGAATAGCAGGGCCAAGCCCCCAGCCTGTTCCCCAGACCAGGCAGTTCATGATCCAGGCAAGTGGTGGGGAGCATTGCCCCAGTGCTCCCCTCCAGTCTCAGACTGGTCTGATCTCAGAGGGGAATAGCACTGCAAAGCTGCCAGCCCTGGGCACTCTCCACTGCTGTCCCCACCATCCTTTCCCAGACCAGACCAGAAGGGTAGCATACCAGTTAGTGTTCTTGTGAAAGAAACCCTGTTGCAAGTGAGATCTTCCAGGCTGAGATTTTTAATATTCTGAGAGGGGCATGTTACCATGGGAGAAATTGAAAGAATATTTGTATGCTTGTCATTTCTAACAGGAGAATGGCCATTTCCAATAGAAAAGTAATACCTGTCCATGGCCTTAATCTAAAACAACTATTTTTTTAAATATATTCTTAACCAAGAATTGTTACATTTTGGGATACAGATTTATTTGTCTGCAAACAGTAGAAGTCAAGAGGCCCTGTCAGGAAATAGGACTCCATTGTGTTATTAGGGACTACGTAAACACATAATAAAAAGATAGACCATAACCAGAAGTAATCTATGCTATTTAGTCTCATACTGCAGGTGGGACAAGCTAATTAGCCTAGTCCTAGCTGAGCATAAAAGTGGCTACACTACAGCTATCTTCCAAACCAGAAGCAGTACAGCCACATTTACACAATACAAATTAGCACATGCTGATTCCTCCCTGCAGATGTAGCAGGATAGTGCCTGGCACTCAGAGAATGTTTTGGAAGGGTTTAGCCAATCTGGAATCAATTTTTTTAAATTTCAGGACAAATATCCATTTCCAAAAAACATTGGCATGGGGCACAGCCCTGAAATTTGGAGAATCAATTGCATAAATGGAGAAAAAGGATAGTGACTTCATTAAAATCATTAGAGATTTTATAACTGTCATTGCAAGAAGAATATCAGGTATTGGTAATAAATGGTTGCTATTAACAGAGATCGCATATTCATAAATGTTGTGTTCTCAAGCTATGATGTCGATTTCTTACTAAGTTTTAAAATTATATAAACTCTTTATTTGTTTCTAGTCTTTTCTTTGCACAGGTTGCTCTAGATACAAAGTCAGCAGCAAATAAAGTGCTGATTGAGCCATAATAGAGACCTGCATTTTAGACACCTTCAGAAACAGTTTTATTTGTCTTTTGACCTTTGGAGTCAAGAAGAGACTTTTCAACTTTGATAACTGATTACAAACTTCCTGCCTACCTGCCACAGACATCTGATTATAGCTTTTCCAGTCATCTAAGGTATAATGAGATTCCTGCCTTGAAATGCTGACAAAAGGATGGTGGTGAAATCAAGGAAGAAAACAAGCTATTGTTCAGACTGGAAATGTCTGAAGCCAAGAACAACAAAGGTCCCTCTGGTGCCATTTCTATCATCAACATTTTTATTCCTGTCTATTGTATCCCAGTGCTATGGGAGTTTGCTTTGAACATAGGACTTCTATATAAATCACATGGATTGGCCAACACAAACCCCAAATGTCAGGAAAAGCTTTCCTCGCAGACTAGACAATGTGAACAAATAGGAGAAAACAAGATTATATAACAAGTTTTGTATAATGACTTTAGTATGGGATGTATAACAGTCCTGACCTTTCACCTGTCAACTTCCCTAAAGACAAACATACCATTTTATTTTAAATTTAGTTTCATCCAAGAATCAGTTGCAGGTTGCTATCACACTAGCAAAATGTTAGTTTTCAAATGACCTTTTAATGAATAAAGAAAAAAAAA
>JAGPOW010000290.1:22254220-22322927 GCA_030014935.1 Caiman crocodilus
AAAAAAAAATCAGCGGGGCATAATGTTTTTCTGATCCCAACACAAAGTTTAATTTTAAATAGCAAAATACTCATTTCATATCGCCAGAAACAATTTTAAGTCCTTACAAAAATGCAGTTTAAGGTATGGTATTAAATAGAAAACATCTTCTGGCATCTAATAAATATATAGGAAATGATAACCTACATTTCTCATTGGCTAACAAAGATAGATGGGAATGTAAGTTAATTTTCCCTAGTCCACTGATCTGTTACTAACCTGAAGTCTTCAAATAAATTCTGCACTTCAGTTTACAAATAACTGATTCTTAGAGCAAGGTACCTGGAACCTGGTTACGAAATATTATTTAGTTTGGGCCAGTTTTGCAAAATTTGCCTCTGCTTGACTCTAAATTGAAAGGAAAAGGGTAAAGGCAAAATGATTGAGTACAGAGGTCTGTTTGTCTAAGGTGTTTTGAAATATCTTTCAATCTTAAGGACCAAATCCTCACACAGAAGCTAGGGAAGTGTAAGTCTTTCACCTGTACACAAAACAGCCCCATACCACCATGGCCAAACCTCACTCCATTGGTCCTGGTACCTGGAGTTCAAAAGTTCTTTAATCCAAGTCATTTTGCTTCTCTTTCCATCAACAGACAGAGGCAGGGCCAAGTCTTCCTAGACAGAAATTCTTTCAACATATGCACTACATGATTTCAATCAATGACAACAAAATATAATCAGGTTTTGTTCTGGTTTTTAGTGTCATATCCCTTAATAGTCTTTCTAGGGTTGAGCTCCTTTGCTCTTTTCTCAATTTAGCATTATTGCAATTATCTCTGTAAGACAATGTCAGTATCTTACATGGAAAATAAAAAGAAAGGATGGATTTTCCATAGATTTTTACACAGATGTAATCGGGTGCCACTGAGCAGTCCCATACCCTGCTTTGTACCCATCATAGAAATCAAGTTATTAATATGTTATTTAGAGCATTGTAATCTAAGTGTGCATGTGAATGGCTGGCCAAACCTGGATGAATTAACATGTCATGCTTTCCATGGTGCCTCAGAGCTTTCACAAATCCACATTCCTACACATTCATTATTGATTCTAACCCATGAATTAGTGGTGTCCGAGGCTTTGTCTGCCATTCTGAATAGCTGACTTCTCCCCATGATCTCTCCCCTTGTATGCATTGCTATCTTTTTCTGCTGTAGAAAAATTCTGAGTGAGACACAAACTGTCAAAGCAGTTCTTGAGGTCGCTGAAGTCCAAAAAACCAAACAATGATCTCCAGATGAAACAGAGAACTACCAGCTTCCAAAATAGTGGCAGGTGTCCACAAATTATCCCTATGCCCTCCTCAAGAGCCAGTCCTATCCCTTTCCCTTACCTGAACTGCTGCTCGGCTGTATGCTTCCTGAACATGATGATAATAACTATCCTCAAAACATTTGGCTGAAAAGCACCTGGACATATTGAATGACTGAGAAACCAGGAAGGCTAGCCACTAAGGCAGGCCTTCTTGGTTATATCTAGGACCTGTTGGTAAACAGACGTGTTCCTAAAGTGTCTCTGCTTTCAATGTGATGCCTCCTGTGTACAAGCCAATTTGCTGGAAGGACTCAGACTAGCACGGATTTAGGATCACTTCTCCAGAATTTTATACTTTGTCCTGGTGAGAAAAAAACTGAATTAGTCCCTCAGGGGTCTGTCTTTTAAAACCAGTTTCCTATTTGCACCCTTTGAAATGTATTGCATACTAAGTAAAGTAAAAAAAAATAAGATAGAAATAGTGAGATCAGCGTGACACAAGGCAAAGTGAGAGATTCATGCAGATCCAGCCTTTCCTGACCATCCATACAGTTAAAACGCTCATTTTGCATCTCAGTTACTATAGCAACCTTTTCTCTGACCTTGAAGCAAGCTTGCTCCACAACGCTGCTCCAAAGATCATTCTCCACCTAACCCGTGATCTCACTTTTGTCATGCTTCTATTGGCTTCCTCTTCTGTCCACATCAAGCATAAGCAGCTTTTCTTCAGTTTCAAGGCCATTCATGGTCTATTTCCATCCTATTTCTCTCTCATTAACAGTGAACTCTTGCTTCTAATCAGCCCACAGTGCCATCTTTCATCATGCACGTCTTAACCACTCTTCAGACACTTATAGACATCTCATATGCAACTCCCAAAGAACTCGCTATGCAGAGCTACAAAACTACGTAACTGTGACTCTATTTAAAGATCTTTCCCAAAGCTATCGTCCTTAGAATTGTTTTACACCAAGATAATTCATGTTGGGTTTTTGGGGGGGGGTGTTGCAGGGAGGGGTTGTTTTTTTACATTAGTCAGTGGTCAAGTTCTGGTTCATGATCGTGTTTTCTAAGAACTACAACAATACTGTCCTATTACAGTAACAGCAATAAGGACAGAAGTTTAAGGAAACACATGAAACAGAGTTAAACAGTAAAATGGCCTTGAGTTATCAGGCACTATTCAGAACCAATAACTTGTGTTGATAGTTCAGAAAATTCAAAGTCTAGTTTTCTTTTGTTTCAGATTTTGGTAAAACAACTGGAAGAATTGGAAATAGAAGTAAAAGTATTTTATTACCCGTGGTTTGTAACCAGACAGTGAATGTGAAATGAAACTAAGGAAGGCAATTTTAAAAGTAATTAGAATATGTATTGGAAATTTTCTGTCATATACTTGATTTTGTGCCTATGCATGCACATATAAAAACTGATTATGAATTACCTCTGTTATCTGAGACAGTTGTATTTTGAATTGGCATTTAAATTACTGAGCATTTGTTAAAAGTACTTTTTTTTAACCTCAGACATTTTATAGTTCCCTAATATTAACACATGCTAATCATTATACTTTTAAGAAGATCTGGATTACACATTCTGCCTGGATGAAAACACACTTCACACAGCAGTAAAACAAAATTAGGTAAGAGTACCACAATGTGATGATACTTCTGCTGAATTGTGAGATAGAGTGATGATAGATTTTAGACAAATGCCCAAGGAAAGTCTGGAATCCTTAATATTTGTGGCTTTGTCTGCTCTGTTCATTAAACTACAAAGCTATACAACCATATTTTGGAAAATAAAATGGAAGTGTTATGTGAAGATACATTATCCCCTAAACATCTGGACAAGTGGGGAGCTCTCTCTATGGCTCTTCCATCACTGCCCCTGTAGCAACAACCCTGGTCTCCTGAATGCTCTATGGGATCAAGATGCATGGAAGAAGAAAAGGGAGTAGGAACTCAGCAACTAGAGGATGACTGTGCTGAATAAGGAGAAGAAAGATGATAACCTCATGATACTTTCAGATTTTACAAGGAAAGCAGGCTGAGATTCATATTGCACAAAAAGGATTGCCTACTTTCTAATTCATTATTAAATAAAGGAGGTGTTTAACATAATTCAAAAGGGGTAAACAGTTTTTAAGTCAGTGGGCCCAGAATGTCCCATTGCCAAAATAATTATTGACAGCGAGTTGCGAGGTAGAAGCTATGGAGAACCTGACCTGATCTGCACTACCAACACTTCAGGAACTACATTTCTCTCAGTCTTTAAATGGTCTCGCCCCCCCACTCAGCAAGGTTTATGTGCAGGCACCTACTCCACTTCTGCAGGGTCCAATTTCTGCTCGTGTGAGAGACTGAACAAATGGATTCTCAGAGAGATTCTTACTGGGCATGTCGACATGAGATGTTTATTGTTCAGTTGACTAATTAGCTGTGCAATAAACATCTTGTGCCTACAAATACTTGTTGTATATACAAGTACTATCCTGCATTGGAGTAAAAAACTAGACACTGCTCCAGTTGGCTGAGACATGAGGATGCTTCACTGTGGGAGCTGCCTGCTGGCTAGCCCCACACTGAAGCACCATCTTGGATTCCCAGCCAGCCCCTCTGCGATATGTTGAGCTGGAGCTCCCTGCCAGCAGAGTCTATTGTGTGAGTTCAATGTGTTGTGGTCCCAGGTGCACATAAAGATGCATGCCTGGGTGAAAAATTCTGGAGTGATAAGTTCCAGAGTTTGTTCATAAACATTAATATACACATGTAGATGCACCCACTGAGATATAGTCTCCTCCAAATCCCAGGACCTCCCTAGATTTAGATAATTTAGGTAATTATAGGCTTGACTGACATATTTTACAGTGTAAGCTGATTCAACCTTGTTATTGTGGCTGTGGAAGGCTTAGTTTTTCACTGTTTTTCATCTTGTACAGCCATATCTGTGCACCTCAGGTATAAAATGCTACCAAACCTCATTGATGATAGCTTACATCTATTTTGAAGAGATCTTGATGGCTGCACAATTAAATGGAAAACTTAACCTAATATTTTTAGCTATTCCTAAACTTTGCTTTATCACTTTGGTTTCACTGATTCATGCTGCCTTTCTTTCTTCTTTTTGGTTAAATATAAGAACTTCTATTGTTTATTGCTTTAAGTGAAACAGTAGTCTGAGATAGTGTGGTGAGGAAAAGATGCCAAGTGGCTTTGCTTTGTGCAATACTAAAATCCTTTTCAATTTGCTTTAGATAATTGTGGTCTTATTTGTGACCGTCAAGCACAGCTCATGACAAGGGACCATGCAGAGTTTTTCACTTCTATGCTTCTTTAAAAAATGTTAATAGCTTCATAAGGTGTCAGTGATTCTCAGTCAGGGGTCTATGGCTCCCCGAGGTGCCTTGAGATATTTGAAGTGTGTCATAGGGTGTCATACAATGGTAGCACAGTTGGATGTGCAAACATGATTCACAAGATAAATCTAGAGATTTCAAGTAGGAATTCATAGTGTCATAAGCAGTCTGACCTGTTGTGATCTTTGAGTTCTTTGCAATAGAAGAATTGCTCTATTACTTTTCTTTAGTCAGCAACTGAATGAAAACTAAGAGCTGACAGTTTCTGAGGAGTGCCTTGAGTCTAAAAAGTTTGAAAAACACTGTGCTAGGCTATTGCAAATTGGGATTGTTTCTCTGACTCTATTTAGACAAACCTTGTATTCCTCAGGCCATTAGGATATTTTATTCATGTACTCATACTGACTGCAGTGAATTCTTCATTTCTCTGTTTAAATGAGCTTAGGAAAATTAAAACTTAGTTTACTGGCTTGAGTTAGGAGACAGTCACAAATCAAATATTGAGCAGGAAACAAACAGACAAAAAACATAACAAGAAGCATGGGGAGTTCAGTTATAAATTTAATTATATTGAATACTGGCTGAATTACCTTAAAGAGGGTTTTTTCCATAATAGCAGCCTTCCTTTCTCAGCACTACCAGCTGTCAGAAAGATTTTTAGTATCTCCCAAAGAGGAGTATATGCTCCAATTTTTTTATCCTACAAGGAAAAGCATAAATCTTAATTCTATCCAGTTTTTTTAGTCTACTTTTTGGCATGTCTTGATTTTATTAATGTTCCATATTACCGCATTTATTAATGTGGGGGTCAACACAATAGAATTACAGATGTTAAAAAAAAAATAGCAGCACTTAACCAGAAGCTTCAGCCAGACTTTTTGTTGCTTTTATCTAAAGCTGATTCAATCAGCTATAAGATAAAAGCACACAAAAGGTCCCACTAAACTGCCCAATCTATACAGACATTGGATGAGCTGGGTCCAGCTAATGCTTTGCTTCTTCTGGGCATGCACTAAGCTTGGCACAGGAAAGTGCCAAATTTAAAGTAAAACATCTATTTTTTTTAACATCTATAAGCAGCCATATTTTACAGTTGCCCTAGATATACCTAGTTTAAGTCTGTACCATCTAGTAATCCTTTCTCTTGATAAAGTAACTTGCATTCAGTTTGGATTTGACAGAGCTCAAACCAATTCTATAATTACAGTGGAGAAGAAAGTTTACTAATATTTAACCATTGCAACTTGGCATAAATGTTATAGCTACACCCTTTAACTGTATCCTAACTGCAGTAATGGAAGTTCAGAGATGAGCAAGTGAGTCTTCACATCCCTCAGTTTTGTCAATGAGGTTAATATATTAAAATAGACAGCTACTATGTAGAACCAAGTTTCCTACAATCTTATTTACTATGCAACTCTGAGATGGCTCAAAGTGTGCATTCAGTTTAGATAAGAGTAGGGTTACCATATTTCCAGTTTCAAAAAAAGAGACACCTGGGGGAAGCTGGGGGGGAGGGGTAATTGTGTGCCCTGCCCCTGCCCCTCACTTCCAAGTCACAGCCCACCCCCCTAGACCATGCTGATGACCCTCACTCCCAACCCACAACCCCCATGTCCCTCCCCCAGTCCTGCTGCCCATGCACCTCTCTCTCTCTGCCTGCCTTCAGCAGCCAAGGCCCATGTGCAGATCACCTTTCCCCGCTGTCCCCAGCCCCAAGCAGCCAAACCAGAAATGCCAGGAAAAACCAGAGGCAGAGCAAAATCCCAGAAATTTGCTTGCATTTAAAAAACCTGCCTGGATAAAAGACAGAGGACCAAAAAAGAGGATGTGAATGGGAAAACCCAGCTATATGGTAACCCTAGATAAGAGGCCTTCTTTTAAGTTTACCAGAATTAGCCAAACATTGTACATGCAAGAATTTTGTGAGAACAGGCTTTCATCAACTTTCAGGCACTTCTACTACATATCTCTGCCAAAATTACAGGAACTAGGAATGTGAAAGTCTTTCAGCACAGCCCATTAATATCCTTGAGAGCAGAAGTGAAACTGTTTTTTTTTTGTTTGTTTGTTTTAAGTCACTAAAGGCTTTGGTACCATGTTGTTCATCTGAAATCTTGAAAGTCATTTATAGTAATCAAGGTAACTATGTTAAAACACTATTAAAGAATTGTGTTTCCCACACATTCAACATTGAGGGGGTTTTGTTTGTTTGTTTACTGATTTATCTTCTGTTAACAGTACAAAACAGTGAGTTTTATCATTCAGCTTCTTCCACAATCAACAACAGAATTTCCAGTTGCATAATTATTAATGGCTTAGTGAACTTGGAGATGTTAGGGCCTGCTTACATGGTAATTTAAAACTGCTTCTGGACTGGCTGCACGTTACCAACTTATAAATAGCTTAAAGCACTTGTTATTTCAGTTAAAGTTATGCCACTCTAGGCAGATTAGAAATAATCCTGCTCTGATTTTGATCCTGTTCCATTAAGGTGTGGCCATTCCCACAGCTACAGGGATCTCTATGAATTGTAATCCATTCATCAGTTGATAACAATTAACACACATAAACAGTAACACACTCCACATATCAGTCCAGACACCAAGAAAATCTAACATTTTATTGCATCTAAATAGACCAGATCCAATAGAAGTGTTTTAATATTTCTTTCCTTTTTTTGAACATTCAAAAGGAAGGTTTTCTCAAGAGGAGAATTACTGCTTCAGGTCTGGGGACAACTTAGCACTTTGATCCAAAATTAATTTTCATGGGTTTGAGGAAATTCATCACAGAGGGAAGAGGCAGATTCATGTTACTTGGAACATGAAACACTGGAGTGCCATATTTGGTAGTCCTTTGAGGTAACAATTCTAGTTTAGAAAGAGATCCAATTTTCCTGAAAAAATACTGGATCATTTTCTAAATATTATTGTTTATTTTTCTAATTTCTAATGCTTATATTTTCCTGTTATTCAGAATTGGCATATTTGGTGTGGATCAAACTATGAAAGTTCCTGTGTTTTTTTTGTTACCCCTGTGAAGACAGAAAGGCCAGAACATTATTTTACCTTTATGTGCCAAGAATAGCACTCACAAAGCTTAATCAGGATTATTTTTGGCACTTTTAGTTTTCCATTTGGGCTTGAATAGAATCCCACAGGTATGTACATAACTGTCTATGATGCAAAGGAGGAGGAACCTTTTAGCTCAATAGTCCATGGTTCAGCCACTTGCCCAGGAAATGGGAGAGAAAGTTTTTAGCTCTGACCCTCAGGCAGAAGAGATTTGAACACCCATCTCCCACTTCCAAAGGGCTCTAAGTGAACTCGATATTGACCACCTCACCCTCCATTTCTCCTCTTGAAATTGAGCCACTAAGTAACTAAGAGAGAAAGAAGTGTGGTGCCATAAGCAGGAGAATAAGTCAACAAAAGGGAATGTGTATGGAGAAAATGTTCCCTTGAAAAATGACCCTGAAAGGAGAAAGCCTTGGTTTCTGAATGCTCTCCATCTGCTTTCCTGCCTTGCACACTATTCATTGGATTAAAGTAATCAGTGGGATAGTTTCTACCCTGTCTGGGGTAGGGGACAGTGAAGAACTAAGGATAAAAGCAGATACACAAGTGCAAATAGAATCTAAGCCATGTGAATGCCAAATAGTGCACTTAAATGGCATACAGAGGTGAAATATGATTTGACCTCAAATATCACATTGCCTGTACCTGTGGGAATAACTTATTTTAGGTAAGAGAGAGAAATATCTGGTTCATTTATTTTATGGTTCTGTCAAGGCAAGAACACCCCCTACTCCCCACACTTTGATTTAGGGTGAGCTGGAATCAAAGCACAAGACAGAGGTCCAATCACTCCTTTCCTGGACAGAGAGATTTAAGCATGACCTTAGTATAGGCCGGTTACATTTTTAAATGAAGATCTATATAGTCATTGTGCAATTAGGTACAATTGTGCTTATGTTTATGATTAAGTGGTACAAAGGGATGGATTTAACAATGTTTTCCATTTGCAAGTTCTGTTCACAGCTGTCACCAAGCTGCATTACTCTTTCTTAACAGCTTGTCCCGAGTATTTGTAAAATGGACACAAGAGATGCCTAAGTGGCATTTACTCACCTAAATGATGCCATTGGAAGCAAAGATGGGTGATTTATTCTCTCATACATGACTATCACGTGGCCCCAGAGGTTGGGGGGGCATGCCAAGCTCTCGCAGGTGGTGGTGGTGCTGTTGGCAGCGAGAGCATGGCAGCAGCAAGTAGGGAGCTCCCACAGGCGGCTGTGGTGCTGTCAGGGGTGGGGGAGGGGGGAGGGAGAGGAGGGTTTGGCAGTTGGCAACCACTAGATGCCACCAGCGGTGTCAGTGGCGAGGCGAGGGGGAAGGGGGTTGGCAAGAAGTGACTGCCTGCAGGCACTACCGACAGTGTTGGCAGCACCTTTTCACAGGGGGTGCACTGCCAGGCTCACAGGGTGTGCGTGCACCCATGTGCACCCCCTGTGCAGCGCCAATATTCTCATAGAATAGTTAAGCTTCAGCTTTTTACATGACCCTTCTAGGTTTACATTCTGGAAATGTAGGGTGTCTGTAGACAGGGAGGCTGCTCTAACACACTGTAATTACAGCGTCTCAGAGCAGATTCAATTAATTGAGTCCGCTGGAGCATGCCAAGTAGCGCACTCCAGCAGCCTCTGTCTCATCAGTGTCCCCACACTTCAAAACTGTTTAACAGGCTTTAGTTAAAGTGTTCCCACCACCATTTAGAAGTGTGGGGACACTGATACACAAGATGCTGTGGGCGCTTTAATTAGAGCAGCTGTGAAAAAAAAATAAAATAAAGAAAAAAAGAAAAAAAATATACCCCTAGGTATTATCACACCTTACACAGGAGTATGTACAGAAACCTGGCCTTTTTTAAAATGAGTGCTGCAGCTTGAATCCCACAGGTGATTATTGAAAGAACTGAAATGAATATGCTACACAGGGAAACTAAAATTGATGCTTTGTCCAGCAAAATAGTTGGGCATGCCAAGGTTTAATATTAAACCATTTAGTCAACAACTTAACTAAAGAATGGAATCCAGTCTCAAAACATTTTTACAAGTTCAAAGAAAGTATAGATTGTTTGCAGAACACAGGAACAGGAAAAGAGAAAGGCAAGATTCTCTGAATAAAATTAAACACCAAAATAAGTTGTCATCCAGCAATAACCGTGAGGCTCAGTTTAGGTTTGCAAACATCAAGAATCTTGGTTGGGGAAAGACAAATCCATTAATGCAAGTACTTTTTCAAGAGGAATTCATTTATGCTAATGAAGCACAGAAAAAAAGAAGAAGGAGATTAAGATTGCAGTCACATGGATGTAGTTTGTTGAACTGCCAAACAAGGCTTTAACTTACGTAATAGTCTTATACAAAGCATAAGTTAGTCTACTTTGCAGTCATTAGCTAAAAAAGCAGCTTAATTTTCAGCTGAGCATTCAGTGGCTTCTCCTGGCTTTAAAGGTTAACTGCCAGGAGTACAGCACTTTTGCAAGTCGAGTCACTTTACAGAAGTGAATTATTTCAGTACAACTTTTTGTACAGCATGGTTCAGCTCTACCCTATGCTCTTTCCTCAATTAGTGATGAAGATGCAACTCTACCCTGCTTTATCCCCTTCAGTTAAGAAAACTTCACACTGCAGGTGTTTTCTTACTAGTTCTCCCCTTTGGGAGCCTAGTAGATTAACAGTTTGAAAACAGAATGACTTTTCACTCAGCAGTTTTGGGTGACTCACAACTGGGCTGATCAAAACACATTTTCCATTCCACAGTAACATATTCAAAAGGGTTTCCAAGTCAGAATGACAGCTATACATTTCAAAAAGCTTCCTGAAAAAAAGATAACAAGGTGTGGGGGGGCAGCAGTATCAAGATATAATTAATTACACAGAGATAAAGGCACCCACCAGGCTGAATTCCCTACTCTATTAGTTTAGGATTTGAGCATGCAGGATATGGCAAATAAGAGTTCCTAGAACTAAACTACTGACTAGGCCAAAAGCTGCCAATATGCAACACACCTGCTGCAAATGGCACAAGTAGTCTCAAAGCAGTGATGGGACAAGCAGCACAGGAGCAGATAAGGCAGATATCAGAGCCGCAGTTTGGGAAGAGAAGGCAATCAGATGGGTAAGACAGGGAGGGGACACAGGGCTAGTTTGTGGCATACCTGCCAGAGGTTGACCCACCTTGGGTAGGGCTATTTTTCCTTCTCCTTCACTATAACCACCATAAAAGCTTGAGAACACCAAGAATATTCTACAGAGGGCCAGCATAGGGCTTTATTTTTTCTTTTTAAGTCTTAATGTTTCTAAGAAAGGAAACCAATTTCCCACCTAACAGTGGCCTCAGAGTTAGGTCCCAATATCCCTATTGGATTAGAGATTTTGAGTCATGCAAGTTTTGTTTGTTTCAGCAAAATAGACTAAAAGAATGTCAGTTTCTATCAAAAGGAATTTTCCCGGCAAAAAACACATTTCATCAACAAATTCCCAACCACATCAACTCACAGCTATCATCTCATATCTCTTTCTCCCTTCCTGCAAAAGTTTTCCTGTAACAGGCTTGATCCCTACTCTTTACTCTCCAAGCAGATCCACTCCCTAGAAATTACTGTTTAGCCAGCAATTTAAAATGCAGCATACACCTCCTGTTTCTTAAAGCTTAGCCTGTCCTTTATGTCTTCCAACATCTCAACACCTGAGCAATACTCCTGTATTCATTCCCTCCCACTGAAGAGGGAGGCTGAAATTGGCACAGGTGTACTAGTTCCAATTTCCTCAAGAGGTCATCTCATCGCTCCAATACTTGGTTAACTGTTTGAAGATGGTCTAATGTGGAGAAACCGTTTCGGAAGCCAGCCTGTTCTCTCAGCTGTTCTTCATCCAGTCTGAGGAGATGGAAAGATGTATACTAGGTATATGGCTCCGAGACAAGGTCCACAACAACAAAATTTGACAAAAAACTCTATTTAAAGACACATACGAGGACACTCAAATACGAAAGCTACGATGAGCTGGTCATGTCGCAAGGAGAGAAGACAACTGTTGGTCAACTTGAACAACCTTCTGGTGGCTGTATGACCGTAAACGACCTCAAGGACGTCTGCCGGATCGCTGAAGAAGTCGAAGCAAAACTAGGCAAGAACTGGCAACAAATCGCAAGAGATCGAGAGGCTTACAGACAGCGGCTGAAGGATCTGCTCTACCGCAATGATGGCAGATGAACCAGAACTTCAAGTGTTCAAGTCATCTCATCCTATGACAAAACAAATGTGTGATACCCATTTTTTAATCTCTAATCCAAATTAGTTAACATGGGTAATCTCAGCAAACCATTTATAGGTAATTCAAAATTTTTTGTCCCCACAAAATCAGTTTTCACAGATTTTTACATCAGAGGATTCAGTTATAAAATAATTTAAAAGGTGTATTGTCAACCAGTTAAGAGTGAAATTGCTAATAAAATACTAGAAACTCAAACCTAAGGCCAGGAGAGGGCACCAAGTCTGTGTGCTTAGATCTTTATAATATTATTATTAGCTGATAAGGGAAGCCATGTGGCACTCACATTGGCTGATTTTTAAACTTCATTATACTGCCATTCTACTTATTTATTCCATGTTCAATCTGCAGCAATGTTTATGGTGTTGGTTATAAATTCTAGAAATCCTGATTTTGTATTGGAAATATCAATAGGAGTTTAATAGAAGACATACCTTTTGCTGATTTCATCATTTCTTTGAGTTCAAGGTTGGAAGGGACCATTTTCTAATCTGACCTCCTGTGTATTGAATTTCACCCAGTTACCACAGTATTGTCCAATAAACTGGGTTAGACTAACATATTTAATTCCCCCAGAGACTAAAATTTGTGCTGTAGATGGAGAATGGAAGATCCAGGTGCAATGAATGTCTGAACCCCCTGGAGTGGTAAGCAATTGATTGTGAGATAAGCCTAGGTTATCCTGAATAGTGAGCCATGCAGAGAAAGACAAAATATTCCCAAGGTCCCTGGATGAAAAGTTCAAGGCTAGAAAGGATTCCCATGATCCTTTAGCCTAAACCCAAGCTGTAGATTTGGTCCCAGAAATGGGATTGAAATGTATCCTTTTTAGATAGATATCTATAGGTAACCTAAACGATTTAAAATCTGCAAAGAGTTGATGTTGGGATTCACAACCCAGCCCTGATACCTTGCTCTGGGTGAGCACAACCTTCAGACCAACCACAACTCCTCTGATTGATGATAGGGGAATTTTATTGATAACACAGTGATAGGAAATAAGAGCAATGCAGGCAAAACAAGCAAGATAATTACAACATACATCACCCCAAATTCTCCAGTGCCCAGAATATATACAAGGCATGTGGTCTGTCCAGGCAGTGCTTAAATGCCACCTTGAGGTTCTTTGCTTGAATGTCCAACGTCAGCAACCTTGGAGGTCAGGGGCTGATGCCAACTGCCCACCTGCTCTTTTGAAGACTCCTCCTTTTGTATTCTTTCTCCTCTAATGACTCTTCATCTTTGGGCTTCACTAATTGGTCTTTCTATGGCTGTCATACTGTCCGTGTTCTGTGTTGTCAGCCAAAATCCTGTTTTTATAAACCTATCACATGCACGCATCCTAATTTGGGCTTTACCGGTGTCCTCTTAATTTGGTCTGTTCTGCCAAAACCGGAAAGCCCAAGGGCTTTTGCAAGTGGGCATGGTAGCCTTGGAGCCAGGCCAATCTCTATTATAAAAATAGTTTGGATGTTTTCAATTTCCCAGGATGTATAAGTCCATTGGATGCAGACAACCTTTCTTCCCTGAAGCCTATGAAACTGAGACACAGATCAGGTTTTTTTAAATCAATTAACCCTTTTTATTGCCTCAGACCATTGTTCTAATACAATATCTATTTTACCTACAAGCCAATTCCTACAAGCAAACTTCTACATAACATTTTCTAACTATCAGTAGATAGATTTAGGCCTAAGTGTTCAGAGCACAGAATATTTTCTAGGTGTTTCATGATACCTTATCATTCCTAGAATTCCTGTTCTTTTGGCTGTTCTTTTAATGATTAGATCTTTATGAAGAAGATTGTCCTTGGCAATTTACAGGGAACAATAAATATTAATTTAAGCCAAATTTGAAGACTACTATTAGTCTAATTAATGAAAAACCTTGTCTGGTATTTGAATTTCTGAGGTACATCCTCATACACCCTATTAGAAACCTGCCAATAGGTAAGATTCTGCTCTTATGTCACTAAAGCAAATAAAATTATTCCAGGTTTACAGAGCTGTAGCTGAAAGCAGAGTCTAACCTACTCTTCTTATTTGCTTACCATGTTGAGTTTAAGAATCAGATTTTCAAATGATGTAAGTCAGCATCGCTTCACTTAAGTCATGCAAGATCTAGTTTCTTTATCAAAAAGTCACATGCTTTACAGAAATCAGTTTAGTCAAAACTCTAATTTTTATCAATCAAATTTATAATCTCATAAAAAATATATTAAACAATTTTGTCTCAATATATTTTCCCTAAAATCAGCTTGATTTGCTTTAATTTGCTATCATTTACTTTATTTTTTTCCTAATCAAAGTTTGCCTGGGAAGCCTATGGTTACTGCGGTCAGTTTATCTATCCCTTTTCAAATATTGGCACATTAGCCCGGATCTTCCCCATTATTCCAAGACTTAGCAGAAAGCTACTCAATTAGTCCAGGGTACTCCCTAGCTTAATCTTTTGAAAATCTTGGGACCAAGTCATGTAAACCTGCTGATTGAAAAAATGTTTAATGTTAGCAATATCTTTCAGTTACTGTTGAAATGAGGGGGAAAAAAAAGCATTGTGTGTTATAAATATATAATCTGGCGTTTTCTCAAAAATATAACAGGAATATTTGTTATTCAGGTTGAATGTGTATTAAATGGAGTGGATTACAAATAGTACATCAGAATTGACTCAAAGTTGGCTAGAACAACAAACTCCTGTATATAATCCCTTAATAGCAAACTAAAGGAATATTCAATCACTGGCTAACCATGCCTTTCAATTCAAATAAAATAAGTGAATCTCATACACAAAGTTACTGGTTGAAAACATGGGCCCAAAACACAGCAGTGAGATGCACTTACAAGCTATCTGATCTGCCTAATTGCTGATCTAGGAAAGAGGTGAAGCAGGAATGAGTAGTGAGATTTGCTTTTTGAGAGAGTTCCTAGGCTTGGCAAGGAGGTGACCAGTTTGCGATCAATTTGTGACCGGGATAAAACTAGTACGTGAGAGTACTAACAAGGTATGTATTTAGGACTTCTCAAAGTTCTATGTGCTGACAAACTGATGTTCCTGGAGAACAGAAAGTGGGGGCAGTATTTCCTCAGTTATAGCTGTGGGTTTGTAACAAGAAGCTAGAACCTTAAATTTGACACTTCAAAAGCTAAGGAAGATGTTATTTAATGGGCATAACCATTACATTATGGGCAAATGTACCTAAAAGAATTCCTAACACTGCCCACTTCCAAGACATTAACAATATCATCACTAATTTTAAGGCAGAATATAAAAACTAGAAATCAAAGCTAACAATGTTGCAATGAGGAATGAAAAAAATGTAAACCATATCTAACATTCCACTGTTACAGGATGAAGGAGCAATTTATAACTCCATAGCACTTGCATAAAAAATAACTGATACAGCAAAGGCTTTTTACTTTGGGGAAAATTCTCAAGTCTGATATCTATATTAGCAGTTTTGAGTAAGTCTGTACTCTGTAATGTTTTTTCCCATCTACTCAGTTATCTCTCTAGGTTACGTAGAGCAATATATTACAGTTTCAGATAAATTTTTTAGATGTTGAAAATATGTTTGCAGTGTTCTGGGTATCTCTAATACGAGGTATCTCCCTGTCTATGGATAGTAAGCATTGAGGAACAGTGCTCTTTCCTTAATATCTGTCTGCCCAACATTTGGTTAGATATAAAAGTACTAATTATTTATCTGAACTGCCCACTCTGTCTCATGTACACACACTCTTTTCTTCTTTAATGTAAGGAAAGAGGGCTGGGGAAATGAATATTGTCCCATAGCCGTGGAATGTACTTGTTAAAGAGATTAGAATCACCCTGAGCATCTGTGATAATTGTTCATTATATGCTGTAAAAGCTGGTATTTTACTACCTGAAAGTGACCTTGCATAGTATAAATCGGCAGTAATTCTACTGAACTTAATGAAGTTATACTGGGATAAAGCTGAGATAAATCCTACTGGTCAACTGCTGCTGTTGTTTCTAGGGCAAAACTTCAAGTCATGTCAGAAGGGTTGGGTCTTATATAGCATACATTACTGCTCAGTGGCATTATTAATACAATCCTTTCTGAATTTTTTTGGCACTTATAAGATCCTTCTATCTGGAAATACATGGAACTTCAAAAAGAGTTTGACTTTAAAGCGAGTATAAATTTATGGGAAGATATAATCAACATGAGAGTCAACATGAGATAAAATAAAAATACAGTCAACATGAGAAAATTAAGCATGACAAAATATAATACCTAAGTCCAGAGATAATGCAATATCACTGAGGAAAATGGCAAAGAACAACAGAAATGTAGTGTATGTCTTCCTGAAATTCCTCGGTGCCTCAGAATGATATTGATACCTATAGAAAAATATTAAAATATGTTAATTGTTAAAAAAAGTCAATAATTAAAAAGTTTATCTTATTGTATTCCACTAACACTATTCGTCTATTCAAAATCACCATAAATACCAGACTGATGGCACATTTAATCCAAAGGAGGAAGGGGAGAGGGAGGAAACAGTATTTTTACCATATTTGTACTACAGTAAAGTAACATTTCTTTTCCAGTGGGTTGGGATGAGGTACAACTTATAACAATAAATGAAACATAATGTGAAATGAGTGCTTCAAAGGCTCACTGTCAACCTAGACCAGTTTTATGAGATGATCTGTGAAGCAGATGGTACTGAGTCTGAAAGTATTTTTTCACGGTGCTTTGGGAATAAGATACCGTGATTCAATGCCAGGGCATGATCAATAAAGAAAATGTTGGCAGTGTTTCTTCTTTAACTGGATGACCTGAAACTACAGTGATTAATAATGGGATAACTTTGAAGTAGTAAAGAATTACTGGAAAAACACTTCAATATTCCTTTTTCTTTGTGGCATATTTCCATTTATGGATTGGCAAAGAAATAATAACAAACATTTACTAGTTTGAATAATATGTCACTCAGCGCATTCTCATTCCTCTCATCCAGTTGGCAGACTTTGGTTCCCTTCAGTTGCCAAACCTGCAGCATTAGCTGGATTTCCATATATTTAAAAATGTAATATATGCTATTTGAGATATTACTATGAAATTTTGCTTTTACAAAGGTATTATTTTTCTATTTAGCCACTTATCTTTTGTGTATAAAATTAAATTATTTTCCAGCCTCTTAAAATAATCTGATGGACAGCTGAAAATAAATTGGTAGTGAGGGAAATCAATAAGGTTAGCTTTTAATTACATTTAATTTAATTTCTTAACAAAATAAGCTAATTAGTAAGAACATTTTATTCCATTATTCATATCTGATATTTAGTTATTAATAAATGCATGGACTAGAAATGTTTTGTTTACTGGTGCTAAAAGAAACCCCAAGCAGTATATTCTAGCCAAACAAGAATAAATTAGGTGGGGCTGATAACTTCACCCATTGCTAAGGCTGCCTAACAGTTCCCATCATGAAACCCTTATAACTTTGCCAAATGTTAACCTTGTAAACTGCCAGGAGTTTGTGTCAGGCTGGTTCATATTTTTCAGTCAGAACAATTACACTATTTTGGAGAATGAAATCAAAGAACAATGCCTGAGTTTTTCCATGTTAAAAATTCTGGTAAACTTTTCCTTGAAAATATTTTGCATCCACCATGAAGGGAAGGATTGGTCTTTTTGTCAAGTATCTGTCTTTTACTATCCCCCTATAAATCAGCCCAAATTTGGCAAAGGCTCATGCTCAGTACAGTTTGCTCATGCTCAATACAAACTGGATTCTACAAGGAGTATATATTCATGCACCTGATCCACCTGTCCTGGGCAAAATTTTGATGGATTTCTGTGCAGAGCAGTTGCGGTGAAACAATCAACTTATTGCTAGGGATGGATCCAGAGGGCGGGGGGGGGGGTGCAGTGTTTTAGTCATACTCCCCATTGATTCCTGTTCCACGCAAAGTTTAAAACCAAGTGCCTGGCAATGGTAGCAGCATTTCTAGTCACGCAGCAACAAGGCAGTCAATTGACTTCAGGGCTCATTATAAACTACCTTATAAACTTTTCATTCAGGTGTTAACAACCTTCTCTCCTTGTTAATGACCTTGATGCTCCCCACTAGCCAAGCTATCCTTCCTTCTGTAGTTCTTTTGTCTGTTAGCAGCCCATGATAACATAGCTCCTATGTAACAGCAACAAAAAAATAATTCAGATGTGGAAATAACTTTTAGTAAAGCATTGCACTGTCAACATGCTCAAGAAGGTTAGATTTTGTTTCTATTGACTGAAAGAGATGTAGATTTAATTCTAATGACAACAGGGCTAAAGAAAGACTTTGAGTGTTTAGGCCTAATCTGTTGCAGTTTTTTATGCATAATATATGATATAGCAAATGAATGCAGCTTCCAGTAAAATTATATTTGTTTTTGCTTTGATCTTAAAGAAAATAGCAATAGGTCTCTAGCATATTAGTAAAATGTCTAGTTTCTTTTTACTTGGAGAAAAGTGTGTGTTGTGCTATATGTGGTGATGTACCACACTATCTGTAACCCTACTTTTCAAAAGCCTACATCTGCCCATAGTTATTGCCATTAACATATTCATTGTTAGCTCAAGCAGCAGAGATCCCTGAGGTAGATCTAAAGGTTCCCACCCTGCCAATGACCACATGGGTGTCAGTATGATACCACATTAGAATTTCTGGAGTTTTTATTTAGCTTTAAAAGAAGCCAAGGTAATTAGATACAACTAAATATTAAAATAATTATATTAAGTCACATGTATGATCACTTACTATCCTTTATACAGCACCCATAAAAGACCTGAAATGGGCATTGCACAGGTACAGAAGGGGACAACTCCAAACCTCTAGCTGTACTTGGCTGGTGCACAGGTCTACTGAGAATACTGACAACTGAATGTAAATTGAAACAGCCTCTTAATTGCTCTAACTCATGCCAGAAAAATGGGGGGATTTCATAAAGATACATGCTAAATATAGACATTATATAGTTTTGTCTTTACCACCCTTATATATATATTCTTGGTGTATAGGTATGTATAGTTATGGTTAAATATATACACACACACACAGATATACTTTGTATGTGTACATGTAGTATACTCATGATGTTAGACCCTTTCACACATATTGGCAGAATCATGAAGTCATCTTACTATGGCTCTAAAATATGAGTTCAAGCCCTAGTCTAGTCAAGTCCTAGTTCAAGCCTTAGCCGTAGTCAACCCAGATATAAATGAATGGCTGGTTATTTGAGCTGTAGAAGCAAAGGTGTCTAGACATAATAGTAGTCACTTTGCTCCCATGTATTGTTCTAGCTACAGAAACTGGCATACTTTATCCACCTGAACCTACTGTGGTTCTCTGATATTCTTTGCAATAATTTCTTTGACTATAACCAGTGTATCTGGCACATCTCCAGGTGCTCTGTCTGGCAGAGTTTGGTAACTTTTTCCCTTTGAGTGTCTCCCACAAGACAGACAAATGGCTTTCCCTTCATAAACATGAATATCATAGTGCTTTGTATTGAATTGTTATAAATCTCACATGGTAATGGTAAAAACAAGATTTATTTAAGAAAAAGCAAAAGAAATAGGCTGCATAACAACTAATCAAAACTCTGCAAAAGCTGTTCTAGGGAACACAGCTGCTACAAACTGGCATAGCTCTACTGAGCTCAGCTGAGTTATTTCATTTTTCTGTATTGGTGAATCTGACTCAGTGTCTCTAGTTTCAGTGTAAAGTTGGTCTCTGTTAGGGTCATGGAGAAATAGAGAGTCATAGAGACACGGGGCTGCAAGGGAGCTCCAGAGGTCATCTAGGCCAACTCCCTGCATGAGGCAGAATCGTTCCTATCCAAACCATTCTATACAACCAGAACTTAAACTCTTCATAAGACTACCATTAACCCTGATACAACATAGAGCTGACATATGTAATAGAAAAAGGTGATGGGAGCGGGCGGTGTTGGGGAGTGAGAGCAACCAGCAAAACCCAGAAGCATAGGATATTCTATGATAGAACATAGACCTAGATCATCTCAAGCCAGTGGCTGTCCAGCCTCTTCTTGAACACCTCTACTGATGAAGAGTCAACAACTTCCCTAGGCAGTTCATTCCATTGCCTCACTATTTTAACAGTGAAGCTTTTCCAGATATCCAAGCTAATTTTACCTTGCTACAACTTCACGCCATTGGTCCGGTCCTCTTCTCTGCAGCAAGAGAGAAAAGGTGCTTTCTCTCTTCTTTATGGAAGCCCTTCAGGTATTTGAAAACTGCTATCACGTACTCTCGTAAGCACCTTTTCTGCCAGCTGAACATGCCTACTTCCTTTATTGTCTCTTTGTATGACTTGCCTTCCAAAGCCCTTGATCATCTTTGTTGCCTGCCTCTGGATGCTTTATAACTTCTCTGTGTCCTTTTTAAAATGTGGAGCCCAGAACTGCACACAGTACTCCTGGTGAGGCCTAACCCATGCTGAGTAGAGGGTCACTATCACCTCACATGTCTTGTACCTAATGCTTCTATTGAGGAAGGCCAAAACCACTTTGGCCTTTTGTGAGGCTGCATAACACTGCAGACTGATATTGAATCTGTAATCTACCCAGACTCCCAAGTCTTTTTCCATAGAGCTGCCATCCAGCCAGGTGTCCCCCATTTTGTATTTGTGTTTTTGATTATTCCTTCCAGGCCATAGCATCTTTCATTTGTCCCAATTGAACATCCTGTTCAAGGGGATCAAGATTTTTTTTCATAAATCTATGCTGGGTCATGTCATAACCAAGTCAGTTAAGTGACCCTGTCACAATAGAACCACCCTAAGCAACTGCCACTACCTCTACATTTGGTCATGTTCCACCTCAATAGCTATTCCCACCTAGCAGTCTGTCATTGGCTACCCTGGACATATAAAAGTTTGTGCAGCTTCCACCCAAGTCAGAGACCTCTGAGTATGCTCTAGAGTAACCTCGGAGAACTCTGGACACGTGACAGAGTGAACTGGCGGCCTGATCAACCACCAATGTCTCCCCGTCATCAACCGGCCCTGAAGTACCCCTTTTCCTTTGCATGCTCGTTCTGTCCATGGACTCATTTCATCGACTCGACTTGTTGCATTACCTCTGTTATTTGTAACTACGTAAGCAACCTCATAGCCTGTGTCACGACCACCAGCAGTGTAAGTAAAATAATCTTTGAAGCCAATACGCCGTGTCTCGCCTCTCCATTCACCAGCCCGCCTGATGAACGATTAATTAGCAATCCTCTGGTCAGCTCCAGCCATCTGGGACAGGTCAAAGCTGTTATTTTTATAAATGTGTTGGC
The DNA here is from genome assembly GCA_030014935.1 of Caiman crocodilus. Taxonomy (NCBI): domain Eukaryota; kingdom Metazoa; phylum Chordata; order Crocodylia; family Alligatoridae; genus Caiman; species Caiman crocodilus. The sequence continues at coordinate 22,275,541 of JAGPOW010000290.1, forward strand.
TACGAAGTTCTAACTAATGCTAGTGTAGGTAAACTCTACTTCACTATGTGTTGTTATATACCATTATGTAACTGAATTAGCTAACACCTGTTAAATTACAATTGTCTCCATCTATATTAGGGTTTCAAAATGTTTTAGATAAAATGTATTCAGTCATTTTAAAGAAGGAAAAAAATCTCACCTTTCTGTAGGCATATATGAAAGACATTTCTATATCACAGACTGTGTTGGGGAGCATTGCTAGGAAACACACTCCATTAACTTGCTGCAACCCTGTGTATAACATACCAAGAAGTGCAGCATAGATGCACCCAGTCCTGCTTTAATAAGCATACAGGCTACAGAGAGTAGTACTGGGGATTATACTAGAGGATGGCTGGATTTAATATGTTTAATACTGCAGTGCAATACAGTGTAGATACGCCTCGATTGTTCTCCCTTCCATTCCCTTCAGCATATCCATTTGATGAATAAATGTTCCTTGCTATCAGATTAGTTAACAAAGCCAGCTAACAGGATTATAAAGACATTAAACTGGGCCTACATTGTTAAATAAGATTTTCAATTAGGCTGAAGTAAGTTAACTGAGCTAAATAGATTGAGAAAGCCTGCCCTTTTGTCTTATGTAGATAGGCACCAGTTGTCTCATATAATTACATTTAAAGCATAATTCTCTTGCTGTTGTAAGTGTTAGTCTGTTCATCCAAATTCCAGGCAATCAAGTAAAGGTTTTTACACACATTTACACAGATATCTATTCCAATGACATGGTAACTTTTTATAAAATGTACACTTCCTACATGTATCCAGGATTGTATTTGCTGCTTCAGATAACCAGTTGACATGTCTGTTTCTCTTGCCCCAATTTTAAAAGTCCAGATTTTTCCTACTGTATGCATATACCACCAGTTTCCTGTCACATCATTTTATTTCCCAAACAAAATCCACTGCTCAGGGCCATTTGTTTTATTTTATTCTAATCACCATGCTCTTTCATGGTTGGTACTGTCAATTTGATTCTTATTCTTGTTGTTGCATCTGAGTTTAAAACAGCAGGGTTCACAGAGTAATGGAACTCTCTCAAAATTAATTTTACTCTACAGCAAATATGAAGTATTGACAGATTTAAAACTGATCTGCCACAGGTACATGAAAGAGTAAACCAAAATTTTATTAAACATAAACATAGTAAGGTAAATTGAAAATATCCATGACATCAAAGACGGGGAAGAAAAAAGTTCTGCTACTTACATTGTGTATATATGGAGCTGAAAAAGCAACATTCCTTTTCTAAATATGTTTGTCTTCCAAATTCAATACAAATGTATTAATTCCACTTGGATAGCTCACCCCACAGATCTACACGTTCTTTGTTTGAAGGTATAGTTTGTTTTCAGACTGGCATGTTTTGAATAACCAGCATGTTTTGAATATCTATAATCAAATAATACTACTGCCCTATAAATTCATTTAGCGCAACTGCATATTTGCTCAGAAGCACTTTTCTTGCCTTTAGAATACGCCTCTATGACTAGTTTAGAAATGTAATACTTCAACATGAAAATGTAAAATATTTTTAAATTAAAATGACCTGAATTATTAATGCATGAAACTGATTTTGTGTGCATCTGCCCTACAGTATTCAAAAAGCATGCATGCCCATTTTATGTAAATATATGATTCAAAAGATTCTAACTACTTGATATTTTCTGTTTTCAGTCAGAATAAAGCAAGTGATAAAATTCATAGGCATACGGACTCAGATCCTCAATACTGGTGATAGGCAAAAGCAGCTCTCTATCTAAAGCTGTTGAAGGATCAACGGAATCTGCTGGTAACTTAAAGCCAGCATACTGATCTCCCACCTGCAGCTATCATAAGGGGAAGTCCAACATTTCATGCCCCCTAACAATCCATGGATGCCATGTTGACATCCTGATTGTTGACATTTGAGGTTAATTAGAGTAGCCTGCATGCATATTCAGTTCCTAATACAGGAGAGCCTGGATTTTCACATTGGGATGGTTGTTGCGCTTTGCTTAATTTCCAGTGATTTGCTCAGTTAGGGTCACAATGGTTCCAGGTTCAAAATAGAGAACACCGGGGGTAGGGGATGGGTAATATGATTGTGGTGGGGACAGTGATATGCCCGTGCCCTACTCCTGTCCCTCACTCCCAACCCATAGTACCCTACCCTCCAGACTATACTGTTGCTCCTCACTCCCAACCCACAGCCCTCTCTTCTCTTCTAATACCCCTCGCTCCTGACCTGGCAGACACCCCTCCCAGTACCTGCCTGCGCCCTGTGCTCTTGACCTAGAGTCCCCCACCCTCCTGATGCTTCTTACTCCTGACCCACAGCCCCCTGCCCCTCCCAGTCCTGCTGCCCATGCAGTTCCCCACTACCCCCAAAGAACCCCACCCCATTTCCCACTGAACAGGCAGGCACCTCCCCTGCCTGCCTGTCCTGCCAACTCCCTTGCATGTATGCACGCACATACCCCACAAGCCCTGGCCTTACCTGCCTGCAGCTGTGCAGCTGCTGGGGCTTGCAAGCAGACACACATGATGCCCCTTCCCCGCTCCTCCCCAGCCCCAAGCAGCTCCTTGCTGAGGCAAGCCAGGACGTGCCAGGAAAACCTTGATGCTGAGTGGAGGCAGAGCAAAATCCCAGACATTTGTTGCTATTTTAAAAAACCGCTCAGATAGAGATGGGAGGACCTAAAAAGAACATGTCCAGGAAAACTTGGACTTATGGTAACTCTAGTTAAATTGAAGATGAGCTGTTCAGCTGTTCGTTGCATCTCTTACTTCAAAAGGCATGGCTTCTCCGATCAGCTGGAGCTCATCAACTGTCCCATCCAGCTGCTTAGAGAAGTCAAGCCCTTTGAAATAAAAACCACAACAAGCAGCTGGCACATCTCTGCAGTCCAGCACAGCTGTTTGCTGTGGCTTTATACAGCCCTGACTAGTTCACAAATACTTGTCTTTGCAACGAAGGAACCAAACCCTATGAAGTATCTGTGTTTTAATTCACATACAAACTCATTCTACCGATAGGCCTCAACTGGCAAACATTTAAGCATGCTTATTAAAGAATTCCTATTGATCCAGGTGCTTCAACATGTGCTTGCACTTAAGCACATGCTTAAATATTTTGCTTTAATGAAATGTAAGCACCTATTTAAGTGTTTTATTGAATAGGAACTGATTGCTGACTTTGGATCTATATGTGTTGATAGGTTTTTGGTAACATCTGGTTCTGAAGAGGAGAAAATATAATGGGAAATAGCCTGGAAGGTAAAAATCAATGGTTCACCTAAGCCAAGCATCTCATTGGGCTAGCAAGATTAAAGTACAACAGATGCTATACCCAATGGCACTAGCATCATGTCTGTCTGCCTTTGATTCCCTACCCCAAATGCCCAGACCAGAGCTAGCCATGAGTTCTTACAATAGGAGTTGTAGGAAGGCAGCTTAACTGCTCTACTGCCACAATCCTCTGGAATGGAAAGGTGAATAATCTAAATGGTCCCTATCAAAGGGGAAATACAACTTCAACTTCAGTTATATCACCTCCTTTGCAAAGACTCAGTTCAACAGTCTATACCTATTTTCTGCAAATCACATTTTTAAAGATAGCTGGGTGTTGTTCCACTCAGTTTTGTACTCGGTTACCTAAAACAACGTGCCATTTTTCAACTGTAATTTAGTCCCATTGACAGTCAAAGGGACTATTGTGTATATGAACTGGATAGCCACTGGAACAAGTTAGAACAAAAAAATTTATTTGTGGCAAGGCCAATATATTTGTACTTAGTTACAGTTTTAAAATTGTTATTTGGAGCCCTATAGTGTCCTTATGATTTATACATATTAATTCTGCATGGAGAGCAAAGACACAAAAGGGACATACAGTCCTAAACTGCTTAGGCATTGCAGTGCTGGACAATGTCTAAATAACATTAAGACTGGACCTAAAATACTTAATCTTAAGCGTGTGCGTAAGTCACAAGATTTACTTACCTATTTGCTAAATAAGTATGGATGAAAGCATGTGCTTGAATGAGAACTCAACCAAACTCATTTCCAAGCCCCTTAACTTGCTTATATATGCCTGTGTATAAGAAGCCCAAATCACTGAGCTTATTTATGAGAGAAAGCATCAGTTTGAACTTTATTCTTTTGACCAAATATTTTAGGATGCAGCAAAAAACTAGGCACTTGGGTTTTTTTTTTCCCTTTTATTTTTACTTGCTATTTATACCTTCAGCAAGACTATAAAGTACATCAGTAAGGCAGGAAGCATGGACATAAAGTGGTAAATTACTGCTAAAATACATAAAATAATTAGTATGATTAAATAATTCATTCTTGAATCTGAACAGCAGTTAACTATTTTGATCAGCTTTCAGTTGTTTAGCTGGAAACAAGACATGCTTACTTGAAGTTCTGTGTATTCACTTAGTGCGTAAAACTTTGAAGTTGGACATGATATATATGTAGCATCTTCTAACTATCTATCACCTAATTTTTCTATGTATAAGTAATGCGCTAATCAACTGCAAGAAGTGACTGCATTTACATTTACATGTAATTACATTTGGTTGTAAATATCCCAAGAGATTTTGTCTGTTAGTATTTTGAAATATTATTTTTCCAGAATATGCAAACACATTGTGCAATATCTATCACTGCCTTACTGACAGGGTTGTAATTTAATTTTAGGCATACATGTGTAGAAATTTACTTACATGAACCCAGTGAGGCTGCACATATAAGTAAAGTTATGCATAAACCTAGAGTTATGCATGACTGGACCCCTGTTGTTTTACAGCAGGACATTCTTGTGCCTGTACTTTTAAAGGACCTTTTGTGTTTCTACCAGAATCCCATTGTTAATACTTGTTAAGACAATGACATGGTTTCTATGGACTAAAATTTAACAACAATTTAAGATTCTGAGAACTTTTTTTCAAAAAATTAAAAATATTACAACTTTTTCTACATTGTGCAATTATTTATCATATGCATATAGCATGGGCCATGACATCAGCATAGGTGAATCCCTGCATCAGTATATAGCTTCATTGTCATTACTGGAATTTTGTGGGAGTCTGGTTATAGGTATGTCATTGCAGGACTGGTGACTTAGACATTTCATGGTTTACAGGAAGGGTATCCAACCTGTGGCATGGGTGCCATAAGTGGCATGGAAGCCTCTATATACAGCAGACTGGGGAGGGGACAGGGAGCGCAGTGGGAGACAGGGAAAAAAAACAGCAAATCACAGGGAACACATGGAAGGAAACAGATCACACAGGGAGAACCAGGCTGGGAGGAGAAAGCATGGCAACAGATTGGGAAAGGGAAGGGGATTGAAATGGCACTTGTGGAGGGTATGGGGCTAATTTGTGGCATGCTTACCAAAAAGGTTGGCCTCCACTGGTTTAAAGTAATATGATAAGCTTTTAACATGCTTGCTTTCCATTTGCATGGCCTTCAAAAGGACACTTTTAAAAACAAACATAGTAATTAACTCCATTCTATGCTTTTTTCCTTATTTTGGCCCTAACTCTGAAAACAATTAAGTACACTTTGAACTTCACTCATGTGTAAGTTAAGTAAATTCAGTTACACATGTGCTGAAGTGTTTATAGGCTCAAGACCTTTGGCTACACTCAATATAGAAGAATAGGTCTTTGCTAGCAGACACCATGGCAGGATTCAAACCTTAGCCTCTCTCTATCCCCTGCCTTTCTTATGCTTCTTCCAACCAGAACTCTTTCACTGTATACCTTAATGTAAGAAGAGACAGTGCCCTACTGGAATGCTGAGATAGGAAATGACAATATTTCCTTGTTAAGGTTGCTAATGGCATGATCTAAAACACAGTGAAGAAAACAGGACTGGATCAGACAGGAGAACTCCTAAATCTTTAGAGAACACAGGGTATACTATACAGACAGCATTAAAAAAAAAACCAGAACAAAACCCAGATATGACATTTTCTGTTTATGATTTCTTTTTTCTACCTCTGTTTTTATTGTTAGTAGTTCTATCTTTTTAGCATTTGAATTAACCAATGGAAAAGATGGAAAATGGAGATGAAACTGGACCTGACCCTACTGTGCTGATGAAGTTATTGGCTGTATTTATCCCTGTTGCCTGTGGGGTCAGGCCAACTCTCAGGATCTCAATATTGTGCTGTTAGACAGGAGGGTGTGACAATTGCACATATACAAACACACAAATCAGTTAGATGCAAACACACGCATACACTACCAGCTCAGGCACGTACACATCCAAACCAGCCTAGGCACATGCATATCTATCACCAATTCAATCACATACACCCTAAAAATTAGATAAAAATTAAATTGTCAATACCTGCACACTCAGTACATATACACTGATCATTAATTCATATATCATGCACACAATGATGTGTATGTATGTGTGTGTGTATATACACACACTGCCACCTTCAACACCTGTCCTGAGCTCCAGTATATATCCAGTGTATACACACACACATACACTCCAGTATGTGTGTGTGTATATACACACACATACACTCACCAGTTCATACACATACAACCCACCTACATATAGGTAAGTTCCTAACTTGGATGGTATGGTATGTATGTGTGTACTTGGGCTACCTGGGATACTTGAGGGAAGGTTAAGGTGAGACAGAGAGAGAAAGATTGTGTTAAAGTGTAGGGAGTTAAAGTTGCTAGAACCGGTGGACTAGAGACAAAGCTGAGGAACTGAGGCTTGGGTTTACTTAAGATCAAGTGGCCCCAGGGTTGCTTGAGGTCACTGGTGCATGGGAGGGAAAAGAAAGAAGCCTGGTGGCAAGGAGGAGAAGCCGGAAAGAGAGAGACAGAAACCTGGGAGCTTGGGGCTGGAAACTGAGGCAGACAGCTGAGATATTGGGGTGGGGGAGGGGAGGGAAAAGAAAGAAGCCTGGTGGCAAGGAGGATGCAGCCAGGAAAGAAACTGAGGCAGAAACCTGGTTGCTCAGGGGAAAAGGCATTGGGATCAAGGCAGTGGCAAAGAAACAGGGGTTTTGGAGGCAGAGAGGAGCTCAGGACAGGTGTTGAAGGTGGCAGTGAGCCTGAAGCAGGAGAGGGAGAAATGAGACAGAAATTAGAGGGGCAAAGAGCAGAGATTGGAGCAGGGCTGAACCACAGTAAAGCAAAACCCAACTCAAGGGTCCAAATAACAGGTTTATTAAACAGACAACATGCTACACAACCCCATTAAGTTATTGCCCCCCCCAGCACTCACAATGGCAGCAGAAGAAAGAGATTCAGTGGAAGGGTTGGAGTCCAGGTAGGGAAGAGAAACAGAGTCCAAGTCTTTGGTTGAAGAGAGGGTGGGGGGTGATACAACATGGTGGGGACCATGGACCCTAAAGTAAATCTTGCAGACTATGAGTTAACTTCTTAGTTTTTGCAAAGTTGTTCTGTGTTTTTGATTCCATTCCTGAAAGGAGAAATTCTGAGTCAGGTATGTTGAATTGTAAAGGAAAAAGACACATAGGCCGTGTCCCCTCATGCAGACGCATGAAGTTTGCAGTTCCACAGACCTCTTTGCAGCACCCCAAACTTCATGCATTGAATGTTAAAATGTACTCTGCACTGCAAATTTACAGGGGAGGGGCAAAATTTGCTCCTGGGATTTCCTGGTAGCAAAAAAAAAAAAGTGCCTGGGAAAAAACGTGGAACAGAGCACATGAAAATAATGTGAGATGCTCTGTCTATTGCTCTACTGCTCCATTTGTGCCTCTGCTGCTCCAGCATGTTCTGCGTTGTGCTGAAGAAATCAAAAGTGTGGCAGGGCTCACAGCTACCTGCTGCTGAGCTACATTGTACCACAGGACCAGCTGCACCACATGGGGTAGCCAGGGACACAGAAGCACTACAGGGAGCAGCCAAGCCACTTCTCCAGAGGGCTGGCAACTGAGGCCTGGTTTCTGGCAAGCAGCACTAGGTCCTTTGCATGAGGGCCACTCAGGCCAGAGCTGCAGGCACCAGTGAGTGGCAACCATGGTGAGGCAGGTAGCAGGAGCCAGCTTCAGAAGTCTGCGTTGCAGCTGCAGGAGTCTGTGCTGCAGCTGCAGGTGGCTACAGTGAAGCAGTTCACCCAGGGACACTAGAATGAGTATATTTACTGGGCAATTGCTGCACACATGGCTGAGTAGGGACATGGCAGCAGTGCCGGAGCAAGGCCAAGGCTTTGTGTAGGCACTTTCATGTGGTATGTGATGCCAAGCTGCGCTTAGAAGTAGCGTGATCTACTATGGCTTTCTTTAAGAAGTTGGCATAAATCCTTGGCCTGACAGCCATGGAGCCTCCCTGCTACTCCTTTGTCACCAGGGGAGGACTGGAGCCTACAGTGGCCAGTCCCATGACACAGCTGGAGCTAGGTAGGGACCTTCTCCAGGTCTACAGCAGCACCTGCCACAGCCAGGCCCAAGGCGGTGCTGGCATGGTATGTCCCTCAGCTCCTATGTGACACCAGTGAGAGCAGGGTGAGGTGATGAGCAGGCTGAGGTGACCTAAATCACCTGATGAGCAGGCTGAGGTGTCACAAAGGTTGACAGAGGCTATACCCCAGTGACCTTTCTACCAGGTCTCATCCCCATCTGAGGTCAGGTCTGGCTCTGGCTCTACTCACCAGTCCAGGGCCCAAGAACATCAGTCTCCTGCTATAGGTGACTGGTAGGTGGTATACTGGGGTGCACGTACCCCCCCTGATGGGCCTGGTGTCTCCCCCCACCATGGCCGACACTAATGCTGTCTATAGGGCTGGTGCCCCCTCTAACAGGGCCACTGCCATTGGCAGCTTCTATGGGTACCCCCCCAGATTCAGGAGGCAGCAGTCATTCATGCTCCTGGCCAGTGCAACTGCCTGTCACTGCAGGCTAATAAGTCCTGAACAGGCCACGGGGAACTGGGAGCTACTCACCTTCTCCTCCCTTCTCCCATGCACTTCTTCTCCTTATGCCCTGCATGCACCCTAAGCTGATCACTGCCACCTCCCTCTATCCTTCCCTGACCCCCCACTCCTCTGCTGTGCAGGGGCTCATTTGCTAGGAGGGGAAGAACAGCTCCCTCCTCTCCCCCCCTTGCCAGCATTTCCAGCTGGATGGAGTTGGTCTTGGCCATGAAGGCAGGGGGGAGGTCATAACATCACCAGGGCCCCGTGCCCATCAGCTACAGCTCTGCACCTGCCAGGGGTCATGAAACACCACACTATCCTGGTAGGGGGAGAATCTGGGACTTGTAGGCTGGGCTGTTTGTAATGATTGTCCCTGGGAGTATTACTCCAGGTGGGGCCCTGTGGAGACCATGGACAAGGAAGGGGGCCCCCTTTGGGCAACAGGCCACCTGGACACACAGTGGGAGGGGACAGGCAGACCCCAGGATGCCTGTTGTCCTTGTCAGGGTTCCAGCCTTACATTGCTCTAGCTTGGGGCCATCTGCCTGATCCTGTACCCAAGAATGAGGCTATTTCTTAGGGACCCTTGCAGAGGCCTGTTCTTGTCCCATGCCATGATGTCATTGCTGAAGATGGCCCTCTGTTTGCTGTCTGTACAGACAGCCCATCTGCTATGGGAAAAGCTGCCATCCGGCGCTCAGGAGCCACATGCCCACTCTGAGGTACTCCAGGGGCCATCTGGATGCACTGCCTGTGCCAGAAGCAATGCACACAGTGAGACAGCATCCAGGAGAAGCTGCTCTGGACAAAGCTGGCACACCTCTGGGAGGCATGGGTATACTGCCAGCAGGTCCTGGCTCAGTTTCACAGCTCATGGTATGACCAGGCCCTTTCCCTGGGGGAGGTGTGGGCCATGAGATTGGCCCTGCAGTAGCTGGTGGTGGAGATAAGGGAGGAGCAGCAGCTGGCCTGAGATAGGTATAAGGAGCTAAGGCAACTGTGGGCCTCCATCAATGCTGCTGTTCAGCAGCTCCTGGCCACCATCCCTGCCCTGGCCACTCCTGGCACTGCACCCCATCTTGTGCCAGCCCCAGCACAGGTGCCTGTCTCCCCACCCCCCCACCAGCTCACCCGTGCCCCCACCATCAGGACAGGGTTCATCTGGGAGCATTTTGCCTGGCTGGTGTTTCAGCTGGCACCCAAGCAGGGCCCATGAGCCTGCTGCAGCCGAACGGTGCTACTTCTGCCTCCCCACTTCCCAGTCCTGAGCCTAGCTACAGTGGCTGCCCCTGAGGAGGAACGCTTGCCCTCTTTCCCAGAGCAGCCAACTCTCTGGCTATGTTGGCATGGCCCCTGCACATGGGATGGTGGCATGCACAGCCAAGGCTGTGCTCAGGGCTGAGGAGCCATCAACCCCTGATTCCTTCCTCCCTGTGTCTCCTCCCCAGTGTTTCCCCCACCCCTAAGGACACTCTCTCTCCCCCCCGGTGCTTATGTAAAGAATTTCTGTTTATTTCTGGGTTTGAATGGGTTTGTACACAGAGAGGCTGGGTGAATGGTTGTGGGATTGTGGAGGGTCTCATATGGGGTACTGGTGGCATGTTGAACTGTTGGTGTTGGGGAGAGGGAGGGGGAATAAAGTTGTTTTTGTTTTCACAACAGCCACACTGCCTATGTTATTGTAGTCCTGGCAGTGATGGGGGGGTGGAGGCCTCTGGATGGGTGGCCTGGCACAGACAGTGAGAAGGCCAATGCCCTACTCAGGGGAATGGGCCTGCAGATGGGCAGTGATGGCCTCATGGACTCTGGCTCCCAGGTGCTGCCATCAGACAGGGGCTGGTCCTGACCTGCAACAATCTTCCTGGCTGGCCAGTCAGCTGCCGATGTTTCTGTTGTTGGATGTGCTGTGATACATGCATGACTGGATGCAGCCATGGGGCTGCAGGTCTGACGGGGAAGGTGCTGTAGCAGGTCTCAGCAAGCTTTAGCAAGGTGGCAGTCTCCGCTGTCAGACTGCTGCAGTGGGTAAAGAGTTCAGGTAAAGTGACATTCTAGGTCAGGGCTGCTGTGGCAGTCCAGCTGGCACAGGGGGCTAGTGTTCCCAGATGGCAGCAGGCCAGACCTGAGAAGCTCCTGAGGGCAAGTAGCTGCTCACTAGGTCACCAATTTATACTTCCAGGGCTAGCACAGGTGCTGGCCCCAGCCTTCAGCATCCTCTGGCTGGAGAGCTGGTAGGAGCTGGGCAAGGGCAGTTTGCCCAAAGCATTGCAATTTGTCCCATGACAAAGCACATGTTCAGCTGTGTGTGGGGAGGCACACAACTGTCAGCACGAATTTGTGCCACTACTATTTGCACTGCTACACATGCATGGCCCTGCATGTACAAATGCAGTTGGCTGATGGAGGTGGCTGATTGATGTGCTTCTGATGTGGTTTGAGATTTAAAAAGTGATGATGGTTATGGTTAGTAATCCCCTGGGACTGAAAGACAGACATCTCATAAAATGAGCAAGGTAGAGAGAGGTTTGATGAGGAGGGATCAAAGAAAGGGCAAAGAGCAAACTCTGAATGGGAGGGAAAGAGGAAGTAACTGACTAGTGGAACGTAAGAGGGCAATTAAAACAGAAGGGGCAAATCCCAAAAGAAGGAAGTAGAAAAGTGGCAGGAGGCAGTTGGATGAGTTGGACAGCTCTGATTTAAAGCAATCAAAATTCTGAAGACCACAGAAGTGCTCTTTTGAGATCATTTATTCTTTTGAATAAGAAAAAAAATCTCTTTGATCTGTTAATGTTTTCCATACCAACTTGGATTTACACCTTTCTATAAGGTGATCTCTCCTTAAGTCTATCTTAAAACCGCCTTGATTATGTATGTGTGTGGATCAATATTAAAGGGAATTGTGTATGCAGGTTTACTCGCCTTACTGGATTATGCTGAACATCCGACTGATACCAAAAAGAATCATACATGTTGGCTGAAGAATTTAGCTGCCACATAAGCATAGTGGCTCCAAATAGCTCAATTCAATATATTGGAGTTATCCTCTTGTCAGGATCTCATAATTTATATTAAATCAGAAGCATCACAAAACACCCAGATATTTAAAAAATCATCAACAGTGCTTTTTCAAACTATGCCTTATGCATTTACAAAGTACATACTTACCTACCGCTCAAGGACAAGAAATCTATTACTGAGGTCAGTGTCTATCAAATGAAATGACCGACTCGTCCACCAGAGTGAGGTCATTTATGTACACTTCATCTGACTACAGCCTGGTCTCCTGTATCAGTATAGGCCAGTCAGAGCCTTGTATACTCTTTACAGCCAGTTACACAGGCTGTTTATATTAAGGATAGCCAGTTCCAAAGATCCTTTCTGGATAAAGCTGTTGTATAGCCAAAAGTTACAGGCCAGCCACAGTTCAGTTACCTGATCCAGCATGACTCAACTCTTACTGGGGAAAAAAACAAACAAAAAACCCACATACACTGCCTCTTGGCTTGCAATAATCACTCTTTCCTTACCCCTTTTGCCCACTGGATGACCCAGGTTTCGCTAAGTTCCTTGAGAGCCTACAGAGGGAAAGCAAGACTTTTTCTGCAGCCCTGCCTCTCTCTCTGCACCCCATTACCCCCAAAATAGTTAGACCTAAGAATACATTTCTCCTAGTAAATCTCAGTAGTAATTCCTACTGGCTCTTGCTTATTGTTTCCTCTCCCTTTCCCATTCTTTTTTCTCCCATCTTTAAACTTGGTTTTAAAACATGAAGATACAGTTCTCAGAAGTCCCTCAAGGATCACCTAGTTTGGTGAAAGCAGAGCCCCACCAAACTCTGCAGGATGCTTGTCACTCAAAGGCCTTACTCAGTTCAGTGAAGGATGTGTAAAGATTTCAGCGTTGCTTGCAAAACATCTACACATGTCCAGCAAAATATCATGCTTGCTGTACCTCTGAGTGTTTTGAAATCACATTGGGCCTTGAGTAGAATCTCCCTGGTGAGGAAGGTGAGTCTACTGAGGACAACATGAGCAATGATCTTCTCTTTTATAGATAAGAGTACAATACCACAATAGTTGCTGCAATCCATTTTATCTCCTTTCTTCTACAGGGTAATTTTGGCATCTGTGAGGTTACTGAGGTTATTTTCAAAATAGCAATGTTAGTTGGTGAAAAAGCTTCTTTTCACCTTGCTTATAAATATCAGCTGGTATTTCATTAAAACCATGTGCTTTAGTGTTTTTGGTCTTCTTAATAGTTTCAAGGCCATTTGATAAGTCAGTGGAACCACAAGGCAGTCCTTCATGGGGTGCTATGGGATAGCTTAGATTTCATTGTCCTCACCATTAGGATCTCAGTTCAGGAGCTCTTGAGACTGTTTCTTCCTCTCTGCATTGATGTTGGAGCTGTCTTTAAAGACAGTTTTTCCACCCTTAGATCTTGGAGAGATGGCTCCTTGTGTGCTTGACCTATAAATAACTTTAGTTTTTTAGGTTAGTCAAAACTACAGACAGTGCAGAACTTCAGAGACGTTTAATTTTATTAGACAGGTAGTATGAATGCAAATGAAATATTAGTATTGGTAAATGCAAGGTAGTACTCATTGTAAGAAATAATTTGACCAATTCATATATATTGTTGTAACCTAAATAAAGTAGGACAGAGCATTAGTGTCAGTGATTCATTATGTCAGATGTATTGGAGTGCAAAAGAAATGTGACAGAAAATAATAATAAAAATATTATGAATGCCATTATATAAACTAACATTTTACCCTCACCTACTATAATACTGTGGTCAGTTTTGGTTGTTCTGCTTTAAATAGGATACTGTTGAAATAAAAGAGTCTCAGAGGTGGGCAAAAATATTTGATACAGAGAGACTTTCATTTGAAGACAAATCTAAAAGTATATATCTATCTAGCTTAGTGAGTTTGGTATATTAGAGATGTATAATAATAATGAATGGGACAGTGAAGATAAATTGAATGCTCTTATCAATCTTTTTGCAGAATACATCAGAAGAATATTATCTTGGATATATTTCATTCAATGAAAAACAACAGATTTAAAAATGATTTTGTAAAACACAGAACTTTAATATAACTTGGAAACAGCGGAGAGAAACGCTTAGCATGATTTTTAAAAGAAACATTTATATTGCTAGAGTGAACACACACAATTATATGAAATTCAAAAAATAACATTTGGCATAAATATTATTTCCCATCATTCAAGATAGAAACCAACTTCTCACAGATGAGAGTTTAGAAAGAAAACTTCCTTTCTGGGCAGGTTATTCCATTGTTGTCCACTATGGGGTTTCTTGCACTTGCTTTGAAGTAGCTGAGGCTGGCCATTGTCAGAAACAGGATTAAGGACTAAATGAACTCTGGCAATTCCTATAGCCAAAATTGGCAGAGGTAACCAACATATTGGGGTGCTTCAACTTTTAGGTGCCCAGTTTCAAACATCCCAAAAGTCCTTAATTTTCAAAAAGACCTGCCATCTGAAAATTAACAAACAAAAAATCCTGACCAAAATACAACAGAAAGGATACTTGGTTAAAATATACAATATTTCATTAGGAAACTATAACAACCGTATATATGTTCATAATAAACACTGTATTTATAATAATTAATGTAAGGGCTCCTAACATACTATATTTTCCATTTTTTCTATTTTCAAATGTAAATAACAATATTGAAAACCAGATCTGTGCTGTTACAATAGGGCCCAATCTGGTTGGTTTTTTTTAGGTGCTACTGAAATATGTTTAATTAATAAATACCAGCTCCATTCCTTGTTTGTGGAAGAAGGGCAAAAGGGAAATAGGACTTGGAATGGGAGAGAAGGACATATGTTAGCCCCAGTACAGTGAAGTAGTTTTATCAATGGGCGTGTCTACACAAGATGCTGACTACATGGTAACTTGTTACTACTGTGCTGTAGCAGCATTGAATGACACAAAGCATGATGCAACATTACTGCACAGTAGTAATAAGCTACTGTGCAGTCAGTGTCACCTAAAACCCATTCAGCGATGCTACTGTGCAGTAACTCTGGTTACTCTGCGGTCACAGTGTCTTGTGTAGCTACTCTGTACAGAACAGGTGTAGTTGGGACCAGTAGTGCTGGGACCATAGAGTCTATATTGGCTCACAAGTCAGTTCAGAGCCATTGGGTTCGAGCAACCTCTGAGAAATGGTAGGAGAGCTGCTCCATGACTGGATTCACTGCATTTACCAAGTCTAGTCAGTCAAGCCAAACAATAGATTGGGGGTTTGCCAGTAAGTGCAGGCCCAACTGTCACAGATTTAGAGTCCACGGTCTTTCACCAAATATGGTACTAGAGCACTGGTTCTCAACCTTTTTAGATTCAAAGCACCCCTTGTTTGTCTCAAGGCACCGCATGGAAAATGTCAGCTCTTAGTTTACTCTTATTTGTCTGCAGTCACAAACCTATACAGCAATTCTGCTGCAAAGAACTCAGAAAGACCAAAACAAGCCTGTCTGCTTTTGACTATGGATTGTTGTTTGAAAACTCTGGGTTTATCTTGTGAATTCTATTTGCCTATCTAACACCTATTTGTACACCCTGTGGCACCCTTGAATAAATCTTGTGGCACTCTGGTTGAGAATCACTGTATTAGATAAACATCAAGTCCCTGTAGGCCCCTGACAGATGTTCAGTTTAAGATGTGATGGAATGTAATCCTTAGTCCCAAATTTAAAAATCCTGCTATGCCACATAGGCATGGCAGGACTGGTGATTTTGGGATGAGGGTTTTACTTACTGTTGCTTTACTTGCAGTTGCAGGTTGAGCCCAGGACAGTACATGAAGTTTTGAGATGCCCTAGTCACATGTTCAATTTAAGGTAAAAACATATGAGGCACAAAGGTATTCCAAATATTCCATGAATAATTCCATTATGTGTGGAATACCTTTGTGGCTGACTTATTGCATTATCATGCCTTAAATTATCACCAGGGCTCCTGATTTCTTTAGTTTAAAAATCACAAATTCTCTTGATTAAAATCCCCAAATCCATGGTTAAAATGCATCACAACTATATATACAGGTATCAATTGAATACAATGCTTTACTGATATATTTACAATTTTCAAGCCATTTGAAAGCCTATCAATGCCTCAATCACTATAATAAAATACATTCTTCGTATCTATACATTTTGCTATTTGCTTCTGGGTTTTTTATCATGGAAAATCAGAGCTCCCTCTGCCCCTTTCACTCACCAAGATGCAGGTCAAGGCCACTCACTCCCAAGCCACAGCCCCGCACCCTGCCAGTGTCCCTCAATCCCCACCCAAAGCCCCCTGGCCCTGCTGGTGCTCCTCAGTCCCTGCCTGCAGTCCCTCATGCTCCCGAGCCCTGCTGGAGGGGGCCCCCAGCTGCCAGGGCTATGGGGTCAGCCCCCTGTCTCCTGTAGCAGAACCCAAGCCTCAGTGGCTGCCTGCAAGAGGCAGTGGCCCCTGCAGCTTGAGCAGAGAACAAAGCATGGAGTCCAGCTCCCTGTCCCCCATAGGTGGTATAGCTGAAGCAAAGCCTGTGGTGGGCAGATGCAGGCTGCCCACTGCAGGCTTGGGCTCCCCACTCTGCTGCCCTCCCCCTAAAGCCTCCACAGCCCAGCTGGCAGGACACAGCACAGCAGCCCAGAGTGGGGAGGGGAGGCTCAGTTCTGCTGCGGAGACCTCTGTGCCACCCTGGCAAGGCAACCCTGCCTGCCCAACAGCAATGAGGGGCACAGTCCTGCATTACTACCCCCACTGCTGTTAAGCAGGCAGAGGCACCCCTCCAGGGCAGCATGGGGCTTGCAGTGGCTAGGAGCTTCCCTGCTTGGTCCTGTTCTGGTCCTGTCCACTGGGCTGTGGAGGCCCCAGTGAGGGGCAGAGGCAGGGGAGGACAGCAAGGCAGGGAGCCCAAGTCCATAGTGGGCAGCCCTCCCATGTTCCTACCCTGCAGATAAAACTGGGGAGCATGTACTCCCCATGCCCCCCAGGAGTCAGCTGGGAGCCAGCCCTCCCACCCTTCGGATGAGCCTCCCATGTCTTTGTCCCATGACTTGCCTAGACCCTGTGGCCACACATTCCAGTCCTAGGCCTCAAGCCACACAAACCGCCTGGACTGGGCAGCAGCCCTGTCCATCTTGCTTCCTCTGTATGAGGGCCTCAGTCTTCCCTTCCCCCCATACCAGATTTAACTGTGGAAGCTGCTCTCCAGGCTGTGTGCACATGGAGACCTATCTGACTGACCTCCTCTCATTTTCCTTTTTTCCTATTTTCAAATGTAAATAACAATACTGAAAACCAGATCTGTGCTGTTACAATAGGGCCCAATCTGGTTGGAACTCTGTCAGCCTGCATAAAGCTCTTTGTACAAGTGCAAAATCTCTGTATTTCTCTGTTAAAATGAAAATTCCACATTTTTCTCCATCAAAAGGGAAAAGCTGCAGGTTTTTTTCTGTAGGAAACAGAAAACCTGGATCCCTGATTGCTCATGTGGCTGTATTAGTATTTAAGGTGCACTTAACCTGTTAAGGTTACCCTTAAATATGTTGGCCAGATAATATGTTTTTGCTTACAGATCCAATAAAATAGTTAATGATTCACGGTATAGGGATGTAAGTTATTAAACAACATTTCAACAGAAGATGCAGAAATAGTTATCAAAATGTTAATGAAACTAAGCAGAATCAATCTGTGAACATGAATGACTCAATTTCTCATTTCAAGGTAGCTGAAACAGCAAGTACTGATGAAAGAGAACTAATTGGCAGGCAGAACATTTTTAAAACAAATTCTTCATATTTTATTTCCAAATATCAAGGGAATGCCTGAAATGAAGTGCTTAACTATGCATTTAATTTTCCAATACAAAGTCAGTTCCTGTAAAAGCAAATCAACACAGCACATATAAACATAAAGATAATATCACAGTAAACAAATAAACCTATGTCATTACTCTTTGGTTATTGAAACCAGAAATTGGCCTGAACCACAAAGACCCTGCTACGGCAATTGGATCCCTGTGGAGAAACCCTGGTGCTTTTGCCAGACTGCACTGAAGCCAACAGGGCTGTGAAGGAGCACGAGGAGCTGAAAACATAGATCTGACTGCAGGATCAGGGCCAACGTCTGGATCTGTGGCTGCCTTTCTTACGAGCTTGGATATGGGGCTTCGACTGAGCCCATTGTAAAAGTTGCTGCAAGTTTGAATTTAGAGCCTGGAACCTACCTGAAGTTTGCCAGTGTTCACATTTGGGCCTCATCTCCCATGTGTTGGGTAGGAGCAGCTAGTGAGTTTTGTTACTGAGGTAGGGAACAAAAATAAAACCTCCCTGATAATATAGAAACCTGAGGGCCTCTCTCCCTGTGCTAGTGCCTTAGACAAGAAGCCCTGAGTCATGCTGAATGCCTGTGGTGACCTGTTTACTGGGCCCTGTTTTGAATTAGCACCAAAACTTCAGTACATGATGCCAGGGTGCGAATTAAAGGGGATCTGCAGGGGGGAGGGCCCGTAAGAGACAAGATTCTGCCTGTAAAATTTGAAAATCATAATCTGGGGGTGGGTTTCTAATCAGATTGTTCCTTCACTTAGGTGAACTTGTTAATCAATGAACTGGTTCAATTTTTTTTGCAGCTGTGCCAAGAATCAAAGTATCATTCAAACCCTGTGAGATGCTACAAAGCTGGTGCTGTCTGGGGGTGACAGCAACCTTGTTGCCCAGCCTCCCCATTTAGTTGCAGCAAACTTCTGTTCTGTTCCAGATTTAAACCAGTTTGGCCTGGGATAGAAGTTTCATAAACTGGTTTGACCCCAATCAGTTAAGTCTGATACAACATTCCACCAGGTTTATCTTAAACCAGTTGCAGCCTTTTGAAACTGGTATTTGTGCACTGAGCTTCTGTGCTGTTCCAGGTTCAAACCAGTTTCTGATCATATTTTTTTATTATTATTTTGATTTTAAATTGTCCGTATTCCAAGCCAAATTAGCCAAAACAAATTCCAAATATGAGAAGCAGCCCAGAAACATAAGTGGGCCTATGACCAGCAAACATCTTCCACCCCCATATGGGGCTTCAGATGTTCTCAAATCCTTTGGCCGGCATCCTATATGCAGGCCCAAACCCAGAAGCTTGGGGTTCTGATGTCCCCGAGTTTTGCTTGCCCTTACACATAAGGCCCCAGGAGCAAGCTAGGGTTAGCCATAAGGTTAGCCATGGGTTAGCCATATGGTTAGCCATAGGCTAGCCATAAGGCCCCAGGGGCAAGCTAGGGAGGAGTCTCTCTGTAGCTTCTGCCCCTAGCTCCCTTCCAACTAGGGTGGCCATCACAGAGGTGAGTCAGGTTGTCCTCTGTCCTCTATTGATATGAAACCGAACACCTTTAGTTCCTCTATTTTTCTCTTGGACAGAAAAAACAGAGGAGCTAAAGGTGCTGGGTTTCGTATCCACAGAGGACACAGCAGCAGCAAACCGGTCCTGCCTCGATGATGGCCACCCTATCTCCAAGTCAGCAGGGGTGAGAGGGAGGGAGGGTGGCAGCTGGGAGGGGCACGGGTGTGATGGAGCCGGGGGGTCCTAGCTGGGCAGGGCAGCGTCTCCCTGGAGCGGGGGGCAGAGATACAGGGCGCTGCTGCTTGCTGTGCTATAGCACCTGTTGCGTCGCCAGTTGGCAGTCAAAGGCAGAGGGAGAGAGGCAAGAGGCCGCCGGCGGGAGCCCAGCTCTCTCCCCACCTTCCCGTCTGCGTCCGCGCGGCTCCCCCTGCGCCCCGGGCGCCCCGCCAGCAGCCCCCGGGGGGAGAGGCTGCAGCCAGGTGCCGCCCGCCTCCTGGAGGAAGGGGCTCGGCTTCTCCCCGCCCCCCGGCCCGGCTGGGCTCCGGCTCCGCAGCTGACAGGTGCTCCTCGGAGTCCGCGGCGGCTGCCTCCGCTCCGCCCTCCCACCCCCGCTGCCGCGGCCGCAGCCGCCTTGGCCCCCGCGCGCGCCGGGCGCCCGCAGCCGCCTCGCCCGGCCCAGCCCGGCCCAGCCCCAGGCAGCGCCGCGCGGGGATTGTTTAGTTCTGGGGAAGCTGGTCGGGGTCCAGCGCTTGCTTTGATCCTTTCAGAGAGAGAGGGAGAGCGCGCGCGCGAGAGAGAGACCTGGAGGCGCGGAGACAAGGCTCTAGGAAAAAGTTTTTTGGATGGGATTATGCGGAAAGTACCCTGCCGTTCTCCGCTGCCCGAGCAGGCTCAGTGCTGCCTTCTCCCCCGCGGCGCAGCCCTCGGCCGGGGGTGGTGAGACAGCGGCGGGACCGGTCGCGGAGCTGCGAGTACCCGACGTGTGCGGTGCCGTTGCCCCCCCAGCAGCCCGATGCTGCTCTTCGGCGTCCTCCTGCTGACAGCTGCCCTGGCCGGGCCGGGCCCGCGGCGCGGGGCCCGAGCGGAGTCCAGCCTCAGCGCCAAGCTCCAGTTCGCCAGCGCCAAGGAGCACAACGGTGAGGCCCGGGACAGAGAGAGACACGCGGGCACGCACCCCCTACACGCCCGCACGGACACCCACACGGCCCCCCCGCCCCCCTCCACACACACACACGCGCGCGCATGTACACAGGTATTCCTGCGCAGACAAACACACACACACATGCAGACCCATACACAGGCTCCCACGGGCAGACACACATGCAGACTTACACATGCATGTACACAGGCACCCATGCACAGACACACACACACCTGCCCCCCCCACACACAAATGCACAGGTGCCCACATGCAGACACATACACACACCCACGCACATGCAGACACATACACAGGTACCCACATGTAGACACACATGCATATACACCCCCACACAGATGCATACAAACACATGCATATGCACAAACACCCACATGCAGAGACATAATACACACACATGCATACACAGACACGCATATAAACAGACACCCACATGCACATACACACCCACACACAGGCAGCTGCATGCAGACATACATAAACAGACACCCACATGCACTCATACACATACACACAGACAGACACCCACACACAGACACCCCCAACACATATCTATTTATCTATCTGCACACACACACACAATCACATGCACACGTGTACATATATACACACCCACACACAGACCCATACACACACATACATTACATATATATATTTATATCTATATATACACACACAGACACCCACACACAGACATACACACACACACACACACACACACACACACAAACACCCACATGCAGACACCCACACTCAGATACACTTTCGCGTATATACACATTCATATACATATATATACACAGACACATATGCACGTACACATGCACTATTCGTTTGCATGCAGTGGGGAGGAGAGTTGCAATTCACTTTGCAGCTTCCCAGGCAAGGCTGTCACTGAGCTTGGCTAATGTTATCCCAGCTGCAAAGTTGGTCCAATGAAAGCTAGCACCCTCACCCAGCCCTGGCCATGCTCTCAAGTGGAAGGGAAGCTTTAGCAAATATCCTTACAAATAGCATTGAAACTCACTGCAAGGGGAAAGGGGGGTGGGAACTCTTCCTCACCAGAGTGAGTCTTTAAGATCGAAGCCAAAATGAATGAGACTTGGCAGGTCTGACCCCGCTGTGTGTGTGTGTCACTCTAGGAAACTTGTCAGCCTGGTTAAGGGAAGCACTGTAGGTAAAAGGGTACCCGTTAAAGAGCCAAAAGAGAGCAAAGAAAGACCTTCATTCCCAGGTTGTTTTATTTTCTGGGTAGACTTTGAAATGTTTCTTCTTTTTGTTTTGTTGTGTTTTCTTTTTATTTTTTAAACACACCTTGGTGCCCTCAGTCCTTAGGGCTCTGAGGGTAGGGCTTTTTTTTTTTCAGTGTCTGTTGGTGAATGAGCTCTATTTTGTATGGGTTGGAAACGAGCTAATCCTGCCTAGGAAATGAGAATTACTTTCAGCTTTCAAGTGTACCTGAAATGTTTAGAAAACTCTCAAATGCAAGTTCCCTTGGGCTGGGATTGCGCGGAGCTGCAGAAAGGCTCCTTTCATGCAGCGAGGGCAGCTTCAGGGTGTGTAATTTGCTTAGCCTCTGAACTCCATATGATTTACATTATTCAGATTTTTTTCAACGCCTTGTCTCTTGATCTGCGATTATGAAGTCATTTAAAGAATATTTTACCAGCAGAAAAGTCCTGTGCCACATGAAACCACACTTAGTGCAGAATATCTAAAATGAGGTTATTAAGCACCCTCTTTTCCAGGGATGTATGCTAATGTAAGGGGAGAAAAATAGCAGCTTGCATGTCAGGTTAGAATGATGTTATTTCTTCCTAGGCACAAACCAATGCAAAGACACAAGAAGAAAACTTCAAAAGTTTTGGTAGGTTTTAGATTACATACAGGCAACCACAACAAAAATTTCAGGTTTAAAAACTGTCTCAATTCAACCCAAACTGTCAGGTTTGAACTTGGGATTCCCTTGGTATCTTTTGCAGTATGGTATCTTCTAATGCAAAGCAAATAAAGAAGTCAGAAGCTGTTTTCAGCCACTGTATGAATTAGTAGAATGTGTACTGTGTTATCATATTTAGCAGGGGAGATTAATATTGCTGCTGCCTGCTAATGTGATGACATATGGCACCTGCAGACTGCCAGAGCTGCTGATCAAAGAGCAGCACAGGGATCAGTCTCTAATCAGAGTAACTGCAAAAGGCCAGGGGAAAGTGATCAAAAGAGTCAGAAACCCAGCTATTTTGACTGGAAACCAATCAGACTAACCTTTGTCCTCTCTGCAGGAAAATACATACGGTGTAGGAGAACAGAAATCATTCCCACTCTTCCAATGCATGTGGCTGTTAGAGGTTTTCGGACACCAAAGAATGACAAGCAAGACTTGGGACTAATAGTTTTATTGACATGGCACACATAAGGAGCATAGTTACAAGCTTGTCATTACCATTGTTTTTCCAACCTAGGCAAAGTTACTGTGAGAAATATAACAAATTGTCAACTTCTTGTGAGAGGTGGCTAGTTATGTGATGGTGACGCAGGGAATTAAATGGGCACTTAGGCCTAACCAAAGAAGTACAAGAATAAAGTGTACCTAGTACACTGGCAAGAGGTAAAATTGTTATGAAGTAAATATTTTGGATAATACGAATAACCATTTTATAACAGTACAACTTGGACCCTGTTCATAATATACCAGCACAGCTGTCTGAGGTCAGACTTCAAGTGGCTAATGATGATCCAGCTTGGCACATTGTAGGATGCAATGGCTATATTATTGAATATTGTAACAAGCATAGAATTGGTGAAACAAGATAGTTATTTTAAAAACTCAATCTTTGTATTAATGTTTTGTAAACATTCAGGAGATATAGATATCTGAATTGTGGTTTACTTACAGTTTGTTGCTTTACAATGTTGCATTTATTTCAACATAAAAGCTTAGCTAACATTACAACCAACACTAAATTTTTCTAAACTGACTTGAATTATTTGGGGGATCAGCAACACTGGTCAGACCAGTTTTAACTTGATTTAATTGGAGTGATTTTTACACTCTACTGCAAACTAAAAATTGTATAGCTTTTAGCTAGAGGCAGGTTGAAATTCCCTGGAGTTTTGAGTATGAGATATTGCTGTTCACATGCCAAAGCTGTATGTACAATCTTTGAGGGGTGGGGGAGGACCGTCCCTCCTTTGCCTTAGAAAATAGAGTTCTGTCTTATATTTGCAGCATGGATATAGGGCTGAACAGTTATGCTAATTATAGGATTACTGAGTTGGACTAAAAGGTACAATAGCTATTGGTTCAAGATACTCTTATGTCCAGTTAAGTCAATAGGACTACTTAAATGAATAAAGTTAAGCATATGCATTATAGGATCAGGATCTGAGTATTGATTCTAGTTTGATTTGATTGAGTATAGTTCTGAGTATTGATTTCTAAATTTCAGATAGGTGTGGCTTGTGATTATTTTAGAGCAAACTCTCTTGTTGTATCTGGCTTAATAGGAGTCACTTTGGATGGTAATTTCTTAGTTTGAATTCTTCTATGTAACTAGAAGTCAGAATTTCTCATGAGATGTAAATATTTTGTTACCGTCTGCCAGGAATAGATTGTGATGTGTACCCTGGGTGGCCAATAGAGCTTTACTTGAAATCACTTAAACCTACCAACTTGTTTTACTCTTGGTTCTCTGGAATTAAGATTAAGTTTTCTTCAAGGTTTATATGTAAACTTTGCTTGACATTAAGGAGTTTTATATCCATTAATTTTATTCTAGAATTTCTTAATTCAATTTAATTTTTAAAACTAAACACATAGTTTATGTTTGGAAGTTAAAAGATGCACATGTAATCATTTTGCTTGACATGAGGATGGAGTAAGTGATATATAAGAAGTAATGGCTTCCATGTATCAGTTTCACTTAGGAGGCTTTTAAAGTTTTTCATCATGGCTTTCCATATTTCCTGTTTTTTTTCTTTCTCCCTGCACCTTAGTGCTTCTCCCTTTCTTCCTTCTATTTTGAGTTTCCCTTTTCTTCTTTTGTCTCTATTCATGTCTCTGTAGTGTTGGCTTTGACAAGAGTGCGGGGACTAAATTGGACGTCCTGGATTTTAGAGTCTGTAGCTTCTAGCTTTAGCTCCCTCTAAAGATATGTGAAAGGCAGCCACTAATTCTAGGGTGATAAGGGGCTATTGCTTCTGGGTTCCCTCTTGGGGTAACTGGAATTGTACTCAGTGGAGTTTTGTTCAGTTATCAGTCAACTTGGCGTAGATGTGGCCACAATGGTAAGAGAACATCAACATGACAGCTAGAATGATGGCCATATTACATTGTTTTTTGTAAGACAAAATGTAATGAATGTTTTGAAATATAATGTTTTGTAAAGTAATTCTGTTAAACCACAGAAATCAGGGTGTATATGCAAGAATGTTTCTTAGCATTTCTTTGTGTAAGATAATGAAAAAACTATTATGCAATGCTACGTGTAATGAAACATACAGCTTATCTCGAAGCTCCATTGAAAGAATAGTAATAAATTATTTCAGAAGATCAGGAGGTTGAGGTCAGTCAATGCTCAATCAAATTCAACTGATTGGAAATGTTAACATGGAATCAACTTTTCAATGATGAATAGAAGAAAATAATTGAAACTCACTAAAATAAATTATAAAAAAATAAAGGGTTAATTTGATTTCTGTTGTCTCTGCTACAAAGAACACACAAGGATTTCTGTAGCTTTTTCTACAAATGATTTCCTCATGAATGGAGACTTGACTTTATTATGAATTAATGACCAAGTGATTGTATCAGTTATTACTGATTAATGATGAAAATATCCATTTTATAAAGTATTCTGGAATGGTGAAGATTTATTCTACAACTGGTAGAGCTTTAAGCAGTATTTGCAATGAATCTTAAACCCACTCAAAGTGAAATTAGCAAGAATCACAAATCTTACAATGTTTCCATGGATGGTGGTTCAGAAGTCAGTGGAAGAACCAGAGAACCTCCTCCTCTACCTATTGTGGTGCTAGACCTCTGATATTTCCTCACAACAGGCTATGGGATCACCACTTGTGGAGATCTATAAAGGTAGCTTGATGCTGGATGGTTTACTTTAAGCCACATGATCATAGACTGGGAGTAGCTTTTGCACATGTTCATCAGTACTGGGAGCCCTGCCAGGAGCCTGATCTAAGTAAGATGGGGTGCAGGGAGAGGTAAGCAAGATCAGGGGGGGCAAGTAGATCTGCAGGGAAGGTGTTGGCAAATCAGGGGAGCTGGCAAGTTTTTGGAGGGGGTGTTATCTGTTTGGGAGTGGAGAGGTTGGAGAGAGAAAAATAGCTCAGTCATGGTGGACAGAGGATAGGAAGAGGGCAGCTCTGGGGCTGGGGTGAGTGGCTGGGATTTCACAGCCCTGAAACTGTGCTCCAGATATCTGCAGACCTTTGATAGATTGGGCTAACCCATTCCTGATCTAACTTAGTTCCCTTCCTTAGATGAATTGAAATAGGGCTAGCCATTTTTTGCCTGATTTAATCTTGTCAGTTTAAATGTAATGCCTTCATGTACTCTGAGTCTAGAGGGAGGAGAGACTGGTAGCGCTGGGCTCCCTTTGGGTTTGTGCAACTGAAATCTGAGATAGCTAAGCAATTGTATAGGAAACAGTTGTAGTTATGTCAAGAGCATGCTTATTTCATATTATTTAGATTACAGAGTTACTCCCAATAAAATAATGCAATTAAAATGTTGTCAATTAAATGTTACCTTTACTAGTTATGATTAATCAAACAAATGCCAATAAAGTCAGCTGACTAATGGTGGGTGTCACAGTTTTCTTCTTCATGGGAACATAAGAAAATACAGCTTTAAACACATTACATCTGAAAGAAAGTGTAATGCTAATGTTACATTTTTTAAGTTTAATTTGCCTTTGTCTAGGTCAAGAAATCGTATTGGAACTTTAAAAACCCTTCTCTAGAAGGAGTGAAGAGTTGTACACCTCCTTTTTAAAAGGGTAAATAAGAGATTATGTGGCATATTGGAAAAGTTGTAACAAATCTTCAACAATGCAACAAGTGGAGTTTGCCATTTACTGCTTTAAATCTCATCCCTGCCTTGGCAGTGTATTGTTAACTTTATTAGCCCCAGTATATACAATAATGTTTAAAACATTTATTTGTTCTTGCTATTCTTTCTCACCCCTGTTAGCTAAAGCTGAGATTTTAGCAGTGTAGGCTGTTCCTTACAAGTTCAAGTTCTGTGCACTCAAGTCTTTTTTCTAACTTTATTCACGATCTAGAACAGATTATTAGATACAAATTGCTTAAAATCTGATTTCTTGCAGTTATTGTTTTCTAATAGGTTTGCCAAACTTGAACCACAAATCAAAATTTAAACTGTTAATTTTTTTCACCTGGTACAGTTTCATATCACAGAGAAAAACAGAATGTATATCTTGAGCAAATGACAGCTGGTCTAGAGGAGGTTTCTTGTTGAACTCTCAGTAGATAAATGTTCAGTCTTATACTTAGGATTTAATACAAACCTTTTGGTTCTAATTATTATCCCAGCCAACATGTAGTAGCAGGGTTGTGCTTTGCTGCCTGCAGCAGTAATTTTGCATTATAACAAGATTTTTCATTTAGTCACTATACATGTCTGGCAGTTTCTAGCCATCTGAAAAGGACAGCAAACTACACAAGCTTAGAGTTTTGCTGCACCTCTTTATGGCTTCCTTTGTGTAAACAAAGAGTATTTTCATACCTCATCCACAAAATGGTTGATATACAAAATTATAACTCATGGTGGGTGAGTAAAGGAGACCTGTGCTGTTTGTGGAGAATCAGTTCTGGACATCCTCACAAATAGCAAAATATACGAATACTGACAGGGCTCCCCATCTGACACCACAGCTGCTCCTTACAAGAAGCTGGAAGCATAGGGCCCCTATGTAGCACCTAGAGACTAACTGTAGCTGCTACTGGGGGAGAAGATGCCACTGCCTCTGCTGCCACTGTCTCCCACCCCGTCCCTAGCATTCACTCTCTACCCACTGGGCTCTGTCTTCCCCCTCCACCTTCCTGGCTCTGCTTTCCATTCTGCTCTCCCCAGCTCTGCCTCCCCTGCTTCATGCAGCACTCCATGCCTGCTTACATAGAAGCAGGAGCTCGGTGCAGCGCCAGAGAGAGCTGGGGCAGTGCTCGCCCCGACCCACCTCATTCATGCAGTGCACCGCGAATATTCAAATCTGCAAATAGCAGATTTGCAAAAAGCGAGGGTTTACTGTACTCTGAATGTTGCCTCAATAGATAAGTAACTTTCAGCAGAGTGCATAACTGTAAAACAGTTGTATAGAAGAAGAGCATCAAGCTTACAATAGATAATGTTCAAGAATGTGAATATGTAGAAAGCTCTGGTGAATTTACATTTTTACTTAGAAGCTAATAGGTACATTCATTTTACATTATGGCTTACTAAGATCTGCAACTCCCTGTAGAAAAGACTTCTTTTTATAGCTGTTGTTTGAATTTGAAAAGCTTGGTTTCTCCAGGTAGAAGAACCCTTGTAATGCTGTACTACTATGAAGCTGCAGTATAATTTTCACATTCTTGAGACACTTTTTTTAGATTGTGGGATACTATTTTAAATTCTCAGTGTCCAGAAGATTTATGCATGCCACTCTGTCCTAATGTGTCTCAGCTGTAGTATGCACCTGCCTTCTGATCCTTGTGCTTAGCATTTAGAAACATATAATCAATATTATCCTGGGTTTATAACAATATTAATGTCATGCTTCTACAATGTTTGATTTAGTTAAGTTCTACACAAGTTTTCTGTGAGAGTGAAATGGTAAAATAACACAGTTACCTGTCCTCATAATATAATCTGTATCCATGTAGTTTGGTGAGAAACCTAAGCAGTAACAGAACAAAACAAAATTCTACAGCCTGCTGTGGAGAAAATCTGTATAAACACAAATCAAAAAGGTAATATGAGTGAACAGGGTCACCTGTAGAAGACTTCTTCCTTCCTTTAGAACTTCTTGAGTGTGATTTTGCTATTACCTTGAGTTGGTTGACCTATCAGGGATCTTGGCTACAGATTAAGTTAGCAGAATTTGTCATCTGCTTATAGTGTCTCTCTGTACAGGTGGGGTCTTGTTTTTTAACATGATTGTTTTCAGACTTGACTAACTCAAGTGTAGATGACTCAAGCTAACATTGCAGTGAAGGTGTACATAGCCTTTGTGGCTAGTGACAGACATTCCAGATAAACTGGTTTAAGTGATCAGAAACTGGTTTGAACCTGGAACAGAACAGATGTTCAGTGCA
This sequence comes from Caiman crocodilus, assembly GCA_030014935.1. Taxonomy (NCBI): domain Eukaryota; kingdom Metazoa; phylum Chordata; order Crocodylia; family Alligatoridae; genus Caiman; species Caiman crocodilus. The sequence goes on from JAGPOW010000290.1 coordinate 22,304,351, forward strand.
CATAAACCAGTTTGAAAATGACTGGAACCTATTTGAGATAAACCTGCTTGAACATAGTATCAGACTTAACTGATTTGGCTCAAACTGATTTATGCAATGTCTGTTCCAGACTTCTTGCCGGTTTAAGATAAACCAGACACCCCCAGCATCCCCACATGCTCTCTGGGCTGAGCGGGGCTCTCTGCTCCATGGCAAGGCTGGCCCCTCCCATCTGTTCCCTGGCTGCAGCTCAGCAGAGACTCGCAGGCATAGAGTGTCTGGCTGGTTTCTCCTTGCTAAGCAGAGATTATCCCTTCCTCCCCTCCGCCTTATGCAGACACTTCAGTATTAGCTAGCAGACCACATGCTGGCTACAGTCTATGCTGTGGGAGACGACCAAGGCAGCCAGGCTTTTTCTTGGAATGTCCTTCCTTGGAAGAGTTGGTTAAGAAGAGCTGTTTGCTCCTCCCTCCCCCTCCCCATTCTCTGCTAAACAGGAATTCCCCCCTCTCCTCTGCCTTGCTGAGAAGTGTCTGTGTATTAGCTTATAGACTACATGCTTGCTACAGTCCATGCTGAAGCAACAGGCAGAATCAGCAGGTATCTGGTAATGTCTCTCTGTTCTTTTCTTAATGGGGTGATAAACACTGAGTTACAGGTGATAAGCACTCTTATCAGTTCCTTGTTAGGCTAATCAGAATGTCCTGCCAGGGCCTAGCCAGGCCCGTCCTCAGTACTGTACAAGGGAAGGGAAGGCTGCTCTAGCGCTCCTTAGCTTGTAGCCTGAGCCGCTGCAGTCACGTGCTTGCATGTCTGGGATATCTATGCATTTACAAAGTGATATAAACTATCCAGGTCACACTAACTTGCACAGATTGAATGAATGCCTGCTCAGGCTTTTTAAATGTCTGTTCCTAGCCTATGAATCCTGTTTATAGCCCTGTTCTTATGCAGGTGTTTGATGGGGAAAGAAAATCTGAGATAACCTTTTGTATTCAGGAGACTAAACACTGTCTCTGTCAGAATTCAAATGGGACAAGGTACAGATAGAGTAAGGCAGTGTTCAAAGGTTGTTTCCCATACAGTCACATCCTGTCATTAGTAGTGACAGGAGAAGAGATTCAGTGGATTAGTGATTAAAACCTTACCTGTATTTCTATGGCAATTTGATTCTTTGTGAATGAATTAATTAATAGTTAAGTGTAATCATTTTCTAACACATAAATAAAGGCATGATGAAAAGATGTCTTAAGTAGCATTTTTTTGGGGGAAACTGACATTTTGGCCAGATTTTGAAAGAAAGCATTATTATTTGTATTTAAATGGTGTCTAGGGTATCTTAACTGAAGTCTCATATGCTATCCAAACACACTCTGGAAATGTTATCCAATGCTATCCAAACACATGCTAGAAGTGGAAGTGTTCCCTGGCCCAAGGAGCCTATGCTCTAACTCAGTGGTTTTAAAATTTCCTAAAGTCATTAAAACTTTTTGTCACTTCTTCTGCTGTGGAATCCCTTACCCCTTTCCTAAAGACTGATATGGAACCAGGCAACCTGACCTGCTAGTTGCGGTATGCTGCCTCCCAGCCTGCTCTGCCATTATCCGCAATCTCTTTGTAAATCTATTGTGAAACCCCAGGGTTCCACAGTCTGAAAACCATTGATCTAGCTAGAAGAGGCAGATCAAAAGACAGGAGTGGGGAAAGTGGGGTGAAATGAGCTTTCCTGTTGTCACAGAGCAAGTCAGTGGCATAATAGAACCCATGTCTCCTAACTTGCAGTTAGTGTCCTATCCTTTAGAACAGATACTTTTCTTTGGGTGCATCTAGATCTGCGCTTTACTGTAAAGTTGACTAATTAGCTCTGTAGGTAAGCATCACTGTCTATACATGCACCGGTATTAGGGCTCAGTAAATTATTTAACTGTTCCATAAGATAGTACTGTCAGGGGCCACCTGCCGGACGACTTTGCACTGTCCCAGTCAGCTCCTCTTCTACCCAATGCTGCCACCCAGAGCCTGGGACTGACCCCCCAAAATCAGCTGCCAGCCCTGGGCTGCTCCACTCTGCCTCAAACTATTGTGGTCCCAGGCACACGTGCAGATTCTGCGCCCAGAATCAATTGACTCTGGTTCAAACAGCTCTAGAGTTTATCACGTTGCATTAATTGCACATGTAGATGCACCCTCTATGATCATGGTTGCAAATGACCTATTTAAACTCCATTATCAACATCCTTGCTCAGCATTTTTGAACCTCTGAGTCAGGGGTAGGCAAAATGTGGCCTGGGGGCCAGATGAGCCCTGCCCGGCCATTCTATCTGGCCCATGGGACAAAATTTCTAAAAAGTTTAGAAAATTAATATTTATCTGCCCTGGGCTGCCTGTCATGCGGCCCTCAATGGCTTGCCAAAACTCAGTAAGCGGCCCTCTGCCCAAAATAATTACTTGCCCCTGCTTTAAGTCAATTTGAGTATCAGGACTTAGTGTAGCAGGACCTACTAAGAAATTCTCTGCAATCTGTATGTCAAGATAATTTGAATAAGACTAATATGTGTCTGGATTTACCATATGTTTTATTACCAGTTTTCATTGATTTGCTCTTACCGCATAGGCTCGAAGTAATCAAGTACAATACAGAAAAGGAAGGCAGGAAGCAAGCAGGCTATGTTGTGTAGTCAAATAGTTCATTCTCTAATCTGATAAAACAACTTCAAACCAAGTCTAGGATATAAAAGATATGAGATTGATACCTTTATGTAGTTCTACATGCTCAAGCTGTTTTTCAGATCTGTACACATCACCAAGGTTAAACTTTTCTGTTGAGGAAAAGCCCAGGTATAAAATGCCATAGAGTATTATATGTGACGAATAGCTATGGTGGCTAATGTTTTTCGGAGAAGCTTGCATTGCACCTGACTGGATTGATTCAGCACTATTAATCTCTCTATGCTACTTTAAGCATTATATGTTTAAAAAGAGAGGAAATGGGATAATGGGTTTGCTAGAAGAGGTGCTAATTCATGAAGTAACATATTATATTGCTGCAGCTAGAAAAATAGTCATCTTAACCTTTAAAACAATAGTCTTTGACAGGAACTTCAGTTAGTGTGCCGTTGTCTATCTTTGTGTTCACAAAGTTCCCAAAGTAACAGTTTAATCAAGCTTTTGCTTGGTATCAAAGAGCTTGACTATAGCTCAGATTTTGATCTGAGCTACCAACTGAATAACCTAACATTTTATCAAGACCCTGGGAAATGGAAGTCTTAGAGGATGTTTGCTCTTGCTGTGCTTAAAAGGAAAACACCCATTTTATGCAACAACCAAACATTTAGAAAGACATATGCCACAGGAAATTCTTCTGGTGTGTGTGAGTGTATGGCATTTCCAAACTACAAACATTGTTCTGAATATTTCACCGGTAGTGGTGAATTATATGAGGCCACTTCCATCTGAGGAGAGCCCTGTTTAACTTGCTTGTGGTTCTTGGGCGCATTCAAGCAGTCTAAAACAAAATAAAAGGAATGGATGTAATAACTTCTTTATGGAAAAGCCATAAAAAGCTACAGGGCCATGTAAACAAATTGGGTCATTTACTAGATGTTTTAGTGATGGATTTGCAGTCCAAATTCAAAGGTGTGGATTATGTTTTACAGCAATCTTGACCATATTTCACCCTTTTAATGAGACTAATCTGCTTGCCAACATTTCTTTATGCTTTGGATGACAAATAATTAAAATTCAATTTTAGTATTTCAGTCCCCTCCATGGTAAAGCAGAAAAATTTGGAAACAAATTAATAGTCTATTTTGGTTCTTTTCTGAATAATGAACATTTCATGACTGGTACAGTTACATTATAAAACTATCATGGCATTATAGACTATTCTAGGGAGAAAAAAATTAAACTGTAGTTCCCCTTATGGAGTCTATGCTGTAGCTAATTAGAAAGTAACTGTTCTGGCTCTCAAGCAGAGAGCTACATCTGCACAGACCAGAAAAATACAGCAACATTTATGATTCACTTCAAACAACACCAGCCAGAGAGACTGGTTTACATTGGATTAGGTTTAATTGTTGAACATTTTATACTTACTGTGCATCAGCTTTCAAGACCCCACCACTAGTTTTCAAAAAAAACCCCTTGAATAGATCTCGTATTTAATCAGAGGGATAGTGAGGATCATATTATTGCATATTCAAATAAAGTCAATGAAGTTATTCACATGCTTCACGTTAAGTGCTTTATTGGATCTGGGCCAGAGTGCTCAGCACCTTGCAAGGTTAAGTCCATAATTTTGAAATGGCCTTTATACTTTACATATGAAAAGAAGCTGAGCAGTCACAAATCTTTGTAATACTTTCAACAATACAATAAATATAAGCTCTCTGGGGATAGAGATGTCTTTTCAGGATGTGTTTGAACAATGCCTGGCATAGTGGGGTTCTGGTCCATGCCTAGGTCTGCCAGACTTTTTATCACCATAATACTAATAATAGTTTGGTTAGGGAGAGAGGTGATTTCTTTTCAAGATGATTGGAGGGACAAAAGAAGAAAGCTGAATAATTTCAAAAGACATTGCTACTGGTGTGAATGCTTTTATTTATTTAACTGAATACTTTTCACATTCTAAAACATAGCACTGCAAGATTTTCCTCTTCAGATTTCAGCTGCTTACATTCAATGTTTTTATAACTTATGTAGTCACCCATCAACTTTCTTGTACAGCAGCATCACTGCTCCATTTGTTTCTAATAAACATGACTTGCAGACTATATCTAGACCTTTTGATTTCTTACTTTGTTGCTTTTAAAAATAAAAGTTCTGAGAGAGATCTTGCTGTGTGCGGGGTGAGGCTGCATGTTCCAAGGTAGGACAATAGAGATTTTGGTATACTCCCTTTTTCTCACTGGGGCGATAATTAACACTATTAGTAATGCAGAGGTATCATCCTTCTCAGCTTTAAATTTACTTACTTTATACCAGTGATTCCTAAAGGGTGTGCTGTAACAGAAGTGACAGAAATGTGCCATGAGATCTTCCTGTGTGAGGAGCTAAATGCTTTCCTCCCCCATCTGGCAGCCTGTGCCTGCTCCGGCTATACCTGTAACTGCTCCTCTGGGGACTGCTGCCATTGCTGCTGTCTTCCCTATGCTTCCCCGCCCTGGCAGCCCATTTCTCTCCCCATCGCCCCATGCTCATAGCTGTGCATTTGTTGTGCACTGATGAAGTTGACCTTTGCAGCCTGCCTTGTCCCCTCCATGTCTCCCACACTCTTGGGGTCAGGAGGAAGGTCCATGGGGATAGTTTTTAGTATGTGAGATCCTGCAGGAGCAGCCACAGCAGCAGGGGCGGCCCGTGCCCCAAGGTAAAGCCCAGGATTTGTTGGGGGACAGACAGTGAAAAGAGCAGGGCACAGCAGGGTGAGGTCCTGCCCTCACCACTGCGAAGTGGCACCAACTAGATCAGCAATTCTTAACTTTTTTGGCCTCAAAGTCCCTCTTCATATCTGTTTTGAATTTAGATCTGTTTCAGTGATTTTCAATGGGAGTGCCATGACATTCAGAAGAAAATTTCAGAGATTTAGAAGCTAATAAGTAGGGGGCCTTGAGGGCCATGGGTATAGAGATGAATTGTTTGCTTAAAGAAAGTTGTATTTGGTGTCACTGGTACATCTCAGCACTGCATGGTCTCCTCTGGCAGGAGAATGGAATATATGTTTTGGAGAAAACACCCCCCCCACACACACACACACACCAACCCACCCCTGCCTTTTGTGGTTGTCAGAGTAAATTGTGCCACCAATTTTAATCCAGAAAAAAAGTGTGGCCCAGGTACCAAACATGTGAGTAACACTGGTTGCTTGTACATGTGATGGGGGTTTAGTCACCTAAATTGAAATGGTGCATTTTTAATTGCGACAGTTAAAACCCTATGATTTCAGTTTAGGGGTTTCCATCACTGTTATAGTGAGGGGGCCAATCCTTTTTTTTTCCCCCTGTGGAGCTTGTTTATCTTTCCCACAGACAGGGAAAGGGCCGAGCAACCCCAGTCCTTCCCTCCCTGGCGGCAGTGCCCTCTGGGGCTACCTGGGTGGGTTGCTAGTGGGTGGGTGCTGTCTGGGGGGGTGTCACTGCTGTGGAGAGAAGGTCTGGGGCCCCCACAGCTCAGGGCCCTTCGGCAGCTCTCCTCCCAGTCATGGGAGAGGTAGACAGGCTATGTGGAAAAAAACAAAAAAGGATCGGGCACCCCTTTTTTTTTCTCAGCAGAGCCTGCCTCCGTGACCTGCTGCTGGGTTATGCAGCTGCTTAGCTGTGTGGGGACCCAATTCTTCCCTATGTGGTGGTGGTGCCCACCAGGGCCACCGAAGTGGGGTGCTAGCTGCATGGCTGCTGCCCCAGTTTGCAGGCAGCACCTGCCAGATCCAACTCTTCTCTGAGCCCATGCCCTGTAAACCCATTGGGCACTGCTCAGGTGCTGCTCCCCAAATTAAACTGTGTGCATATATCATTTAGTTTGCCAAGTATCAAACTCATTTAAATCATAACAAAATCTCTGCACATGTACAGCGTGGCACAATCAAACTGCAAAAATGGTCAGTTTTCATCATGTGTACAAGTGCCCACCTTTTTCTAGTTTTTTGGTGACTTCAGAAATCAAAATGTATGTGGCATAATTGTAATAGATTTAGAATCATAGGAAATTGGGGTTGGAAGGAACCTCAGGAAGTCATCTAGTGCGACCACCTCCTCAAAGCAGGACTGTTCCTAAATACATTATCCCAGCCAATGCTTTCTTTAACTAGGTCTTAAAAACCTCTCAGGATGGAGATTCTGCAACCTTTCTGTGCAGTCTGTTCCAGTGCTTTACTACCTTCATAGCAAGAGAGTTTTTCCTAATCTCTAACCTTTGAAAATTCCTTAATATAATTCAGAACTAACAAGTACTGACCAGTTCCATAGGAAGTCCAGTTTTCCAAGCCAAGGTGTACAGCTGTAATTTCTATATATTTATAAGAAAAGGGATGTGATAATAGCAATATAATGATAGAACTGCTTAGGACTGTCTTTAGTTTAGGCTCTTCCAGACTCTGCAGACTTAATGAGATCTACCTTTGTCAGTGAGTAGTGGTTAGAATGCCTCAGGACTGACAACTGCTTTCCTTTCTTTTCCTCTTTTGCTTTCCACTGAAGATGAAGTATATTTGTTTGTTTGGTAGGTTTTTTTTCTTAATGTGACTTGTAAGTAGCTCCAATAAGAATCTTTCTCAGGATGATTTTCTTTGTTTAGTGTTTTCAGTCTTGATGGGGCAGAGCTTTGAACAATTAAGTCTTGACCCTAAACCACGGAAGTCAGTATGAGTTTTACAGTGATTTCAGTGGCAATAGTCTTTGACCCACAATTCCATTGTTTAATCAGAAGAGAAGTGGTACAGAGGAGTGAAAGGTAAATGGGAATAGGTATGGGCTTACTGTTTTTAACAAGGCAATTGTAAACATTTTGAGGATTACTGTATTAGTACTTACCACCTTTAACTTACGGGAACATGTTATACCTTTGTTGTTAATATTCATTTCAAGCAGCATTTACAGACTCTCAGGTTCTTGAGGAATAGCCTTCTTTTACTTTTCTTCAGTGTTCCCTTAGAAAAAAAGGGTTGTGCCATTCTTTCTTGGTCTTCATTTCCACCTGTCCTTACTATATTTCATCATGGCAAATGTCAGAACACTTCATCTGCTGTCTCCCCACTCATATCTGCTGGCAGGATGTTTAGGAGTTTCACACTTTTATTTTTAATTCAGCCAGGCAAATCAATTATTTCCTTTTTCCCCACCTCCCAACCCCAGGTGTGGAATTTCTCTTCTAAAAGGATATAGGTTTGAAACTGAAAAGTGTTTAGTTCTGGACTAGTGACAAGTTTAAATCTAACATTTTGTGAACTGCATGGATTAGAAATTAAAGACCCAGAAACTTCCCAACTCTTGAAAAGTTGTGGTTTACAGTACTAACTAAAATGTCAGTGTTTCCTTTGAATAAAATAATATCCCTACCAATATCTTGGAAGAATGCTGTATTAGTTTATTGGCTATCTGGATACTATCCTGCTTCCTATTTCTGCTAGCATGAAATCAAGAAAATAACAGAGGTAAAAAAAAAACATGACTGCTTGACCTCTGTAAAAATTTCAGATCATCTACAATTAAGTTTCAGATTGGGACATATCTATTCACTACACTTTTCAGCATATTTGATCACAAAGTATTGGTGATCAAATTACAAGCTCTAGCTGCAGAAGCATTCTAATGGTTTCCTTTTAAATAGGACTTTGCATGGGATGATAGATTTCTTCATCGCAAGTCCTCACCTAGGCAAGACTGAACAAACTACAGTCTCTTCTCATTTTCTATGTTGATGTTAGACTTCTTATGCGCTCCATAATGGTGAACCATGACCATATATTTTTGTTAGGCACAGTTACATTGCAATTGAGTTACTGTATCTTCAAGAGAAATGCAGAGTGTTGGAAAAGAGGTACAATTGTGGCAGCAGGAGGAGGTAGGCAATGCAGTAAATTATATTAGATTTGAAGGTGTTGGAACTCTGATACATATTGGTGTCTTGGTCTACTCTAATTCTCTTTAGGTATTTGAAGAAAAACAGTGAAAAAAAGTTTTACAAATCACTATTGTTCTAATGTATTTTAGGGGTATAGGTTGTAGCCATGTCGCTATAAAGACATAAACAGACAAGGTTCTTTGAGTCCAACTATTTGAGCTGGTATAATAAAAGAGATCCAATTTACTCAAAAAACCCCCTTGTCTGCCTAATATATTTTATACATTTATATTTTTAGACTTATTGGTTATATCTTGTGATAATAGAAGCATTTCTCTAAGGGAACTCTTAGTTCATTAATGAACATCTTATGAAACTTTTAGTCTTCATTTTCGACTAATAAGACGCTTAAATCTTAGAATTATAGGGCTGGAGGGGCTCTCCAGTCTAGCCCTTGCTCAATGCAGGACCCTCCCTATCCAAACCATCCCATGCAAGTCCTTATCTAACCTATTCCTAACACTGCTTAATTTAAGGGTGGCAGTTACTTTGACAAGCACTAATATTTTGACCAACATTTAAGAATATATTAAGGTATTGCCGCTCAACTGTGTCAAAAGCCATTTTCATATTTATATAGGTGGCTGTGTCAAGATAAAACTGGGTAGTTCTGCACTTAATAAATTAATTGAAACAGAGATGTGTAGCTAAGTCTTCATAAACAGGGGGCTTAACTACTTTTCTCAGTATCAAGATAATGCATTAATCTAGTATTATGAATATTGTTTCAAAGTCTTTCATAGTATAAAGATAATTTGTTCCTATGAATAAAAATACTGTATAAAGTTCTAATTTAATTGATCTGTGAAATGAATGATTTGTCTGTGAAATTAGTTCATAAAACTTCATAATAGATTGGCTTCCATATTGGTAAGAATACACACTAGAGGTGCAAAATACAGTGGCCCCTCCACCAATCAATGGCATGGGTTGCTCAGGGGAAACTCCAAGATTAAAGAAGCTGCCACACTTCCAGTGCAAATTCCAGAGATCTCTACTTATTGGTAGCCATAAATATAGATTTTCTTGTTTTCTCCAGGGGGCCTTTGATGTACAATCTTTAATTACCCAAGCTTTGCATTTGTCTGTGTTTTGCTTTGAGTGTTATCTTAACATTTTTAGGTTCTATGTTTTAAACATATAACAAACTAATCATTTGCATTTTCTATTTAAAAAATGCATGTTGAAAAAAATATACAGGGAGATATATGTCTATATCTATATAGACGTAGCATAATATCATAATATCTATATATATGATATTACTTCACTCTGTATGCACTTCAGGTGTATAATCCATAGTAGACACTATCTGGCTAACACAACCATCACATGGAGTTTTTTATACTCCATTATGTGTATAAGTGTGCATATTACAGAAACTGTATTGAATTCTATTCAATTTAATGTTTAATTTATGTTTATTATGTGGGAAATGATTTGATATGACTGTGGTTCAATCTTTCTCCTCTACAATGCAAGAGAAAAACTCCAGGTTGTCTGAAAAACAACAGAATATGTCATAAGCTACGTTTCTAGACTCTTAAGGATACACTAGTATGGGCACATCTATGTGTGAATTAATGCACTTTTCCTAATGTGCATTAAATTTAGTTACCTCTGGGTGCCAATACATGAAAGTAGAGCCCGCTTCTGTAATTACAGTGTGTCGGAGCAGACTTGATTAATCGAGTGGTAATTACCACACTCCAGCAGCTTTCCACGTCTCATATATCAGCATCCCTGCACTTAAAAATGGTGGAGGGGGCCTTGAACTAAAGCTCATCATCTGAAGTGTAGTTGAAGTGCCCCCACTACTATTTTTAAGTGTGGGGATGCTGATACACTAGACAGTGTGGTGCTTTAATTAGAGTGGCTTTAAGATTAAAATTCTCCCCTCACCCTTCACCACTGGAGCATGTGTAAAAGTGCCCTTCAATATGAAGTACTACATTAATGTGCATTAGCCTGCCCTAATGTACAATAGCACAAGTGCATGCTTTCCAGGAGATGCTTAATGCTCAGTAGCCTATTTTACTGTGCATTAGTTTAATAGCATGGCTTTTTATGCACCACTTTAATGCATAGTCTATGTGAAATAGGCTATTGTGCAATAAAGTGCACATGTAGACACACCCTGTTTATATAAAAAAAAAATGTGTGTGCCCTTCATTAAAATCAGCCAAGTCTCATAACTATATGGAATAGGTTAAAACACGGATTTTAAGCAAATCAGAACATCTTCTCTGCTTCTTTGGACCCTAGCACAGCACCCTGTCTTGGTGGGAGAGCTGGGCATACCAATGCCATTGTTTCTTAGAGAATGACATAAGTATTATATGCTGCAGGTAGCCAGTGTTCTTCATCTACACTACACTTTTCACTACACTCATTGCCAGGGAAACTGAAATTCTCTGTTATTTTTCTTAAAAATAGATTTCTCTTTTTTTTGTACACAAGTAACATTGTGTGAAGTTAATGAAGTATTTGTAGCTAATCACTTGAGACTTGTATGGACATTGGACAATCAGGCCCCTTTCATATGAATTCTAACCTTCAAGAAGAAGATACCCAACAAGATGAATCCTTTTCTAGACTTCATCTTCTATTTTCAAAATTTTATGTTATGATATTTTACTAAATTAAATGTGTATAAAATGCAGTAATATTTATCAATTAAAATTGCAGTGTTATTTAAAAGAATGAATAGCTCTTATCCTTCAGATGTTGGCATTTATTACTTTAATATTATTTTCCATTTAGGACTGTACTTTCCATCATCCAGGGAGACAAGTAAACTGGATACTGGCAGGTAGAATTGCCTTTCAGAGATGTTTCATTTCACTTTACATTTCAGTTTTGAGATTATCCATTCCATGTGTTCCAGGCAAGAGACATAACTCTTTGGGTGCACTTACATGTTCATAACATGCTTTTGTTAATTCGCTTTAAATTTAATACCTCCATTGTGAGATACTAGAAAAAGGCGTATTTGCTGTTTTAATGTGCATTAGTGAAAGTGGATTATTTTTGGTGATGCTTTAATAATGCACGTTAAAATAGGCTAATGCACATTAAAGCACACATGTAGACTCGTGTCTGATAACAGAATGTTGCTGGACTGGCATAAGAAACTGTTCTTTACTTTAGGATTTGAAAATAATTCGACAAAATGTCCTGTTTTCATTTAAAGAATAAAGTTGACTGAAGCTTGGAAAACCATTCTCTCTTCTGGTTTGTAAAGTAGGTGACTGAAAATGGATGCATTATAAAATAGATATCACATTTACTCAAAGAACCTTATAAAATAGAGACTTTTTAATGTAATGTAAGAGAGGAGGGAAATGTGAAAAGGAGGTCACAGTGTTGAAAGTCATCTGCCACAATAAAGTATTCTGGTTTATTAGTAAAAGATAATGAGGAGATGGCTTTTTTATTAAACATTCAACTTCCCTGGGTTCATGGCCTAATGCTACGGCTCTGAAATCTTAACCCTAATTTTACTTTGTTACTAATGATAATTTCCAAATTGATGACATTTTTTTACTATATTGTTTCAACATCTTCTTCACTACATAGAGAATTCTGCTGGTTTTGTAAGTGTTGTAAGGGAATTGAAAGTATATGTGTATTATCCATTTGAAACTTTTGAACATCTAGCAGAATGTCAAGCCCTTAATGATAACATTTAGCAATGTCTGTGATGTAGTAGTAGTTTTGCAAAATACTCTTCCTTGTGTTATTTTCCACTGTGCTTGATTAGTCAAAAGGTCTTATTTGACTTGCCATTCTTCTCCAAGGAAGTTAGTTATAAAATAGCTAACTTAGGTAGGTCCCTTCTGTCAAACATTCTTCATGGTTTAGCTAGTGTTTAACCTCTAAATCCCTCATTAATAATTTCCTGAGGCTGGTTTTTTACAAAGAAACATTACAGCATAGGCTATTGGCTCTGTGTGTGTTTTATTAGTCTATAATGACCAAGTTGAATGGTGATTTAAACTTCTGAGGGAAAGAAACAAGTGAGCGCTAGATCTCTTTCCCTATCAATTTTGCATGTTAGTCAAGGAGCACATACCCTGAGGGTAAAAACAAATGAATACTTTTGACTGTTACTATTATTTAGTCTAAATGATTCTTCTGTATATTGTAAATAGTATTTTAATGTTAAATTGGTGATAAAAAAGCAGTGATATGCTCTGAAATCTTTCAACATGAAGTCTTGAGCATGAGAATATTGTTTTTTCTATTTTCTGCACCAAAATCAAAATTTCAAAAGTGGCCTTCAGCTTTTGAATGCCCCATTTAGTGAGTGCCAAACTTGAGAACCTGTGGTCCTGATTTTCAGAAAATGCTGTACACCCAGCATTTGTCACTGGTTTGAATGTCAGCAGTGGTACCCAGCAGAGACAATCAGGATCACTATGTTTTACAGAGAAAAACTGTGCAACTCAAAACCAGATGACTGTTTTTTGAAACTGGTGGCAAGAGTCTTTTTGACAATTGAATATTACCTAGTTGATCTATACAGCATAGAGATGTATGAAAGAAGTTGCTTTATAAACATTGAGAACATCTCTTTAGAAGAACTTCCTAGTTTCCATGAGCCTGGAAATAGCTGGTGGTCCTTCCTATAATTGCTTGTGTAGGAACTTGATCCTTATAAAGCAGGAGATGAGAATGTAATGTACTTTGGTAGTGAGATAGAATTAGTGAACCATTTTTATTTATGATATTCTTGCAATTTTCAAGATGATAGTAATTTCATAAGTCCTGAAAACTTTTCATTTTATAAGAAATAACACTGCTATTATGGTCTACTTCGTCTTTTTTTCCCTTTAATTTTAATTACTTTCAGGGAGCAGGGAACTTTGCTAAGAGTTTAGGCTATGTATCCTACTTCTAAGCAGTGAACATATGTATTTCTTTTGTTTCTTTTGCGCACTTGTTTAAGACAGCTGGAGCATACCATTAAGTCACACTTAAAAAGCTCTGTTTAGAGAGAGGAGTGAATGAGTTCTAAAACCCTGGGGAAAAAGTAGTTTTTACATATGCTTCTAGGTGCAGTTTGTATGGGATAGCATAGATGCAGAAAATTTCTTTCTTAAGATAAAGTATACAGACTACCTAATAAGTAAGCTGATTTTTTTTTTGTCAAACTGAGCAACAGATGGCACTGTCCTAGTTTTCTAATGGGTAGAAAACTAGTGAGGCACTAGTTTTCTAGTGGGACACTGTAGTTCCTGACCACTTCACTCTAGCTGTTTAAATGTAGCTCTTTCAGTTTATATTTTTGCAATCCCTTTGGGAGTAACTAGGGTGTTTACTGGGAAATTCGTATTTTTTAAGAATAGGGAATTTCAAGTGGTGGCTGGTCCTGTGAGAAGAGATGGGCCCATTTTCATCTTTAGCAGATGGTTGCCTCCCTGTTGAAATGGATCAAGTGTTTACAAAATCCAGGAAGTGGCTCAACTGAGGAGGAACAACAGGAAAATGTTGGTTCCCATGGCAGGATGTGGGAGACATAGGAAAAAATATAAGGGAGAAAATATTCTGGGCTGCAGCAAATTCCTTTTGTTAGGGAAATAGCTGTAATTTGTGCATTCAGTTTGAATGATAAACTGAGTGCTGAGGAAAGGGGCCCAATCTACAGACAAAGACTAGGTATAGGCCACTTTTACTGGTGTAAGTGATTGGAAACTGATCCTATACCCATAACAGAACAGAAGTTCAGCACACAAAACCAGTCTATACCTGTAACAAAACAGAAGTTCAGCTTACACACACTTGTTTAAAAATGGAACCCAGTCTAAAATTTCCACCCCATCCGTCCCACCAAAGGGCAAATGGGGTATCACTATTGATCTAAACAATGTGTAACTTAGATCTATTCTGCCTCAGCCTTTTTCAATGTCTGTACCTAGCCTGAGTGTAGTGTCAGTTCTTCCTGGGCTGGGAAGTCAGGTTATTGTGCTAAATTAACCTAAGAGATCACAACTGAAAATGCTTCTGAAGAAAGAAAAATCATCAGATATTTCTCTCTCTCTCTCTCCCTGTCTCTCTCGCTCTCTCTCTGTATGTATGTAAGAGGAAGGGAGTTTGCTCTGCCCAGGCTCTCTTGATAATCAAATGCAAAAGACTAAGAACCATGGCAGGAGAAATCAGGAGCAAATGTTCAACACCCAGAGAGTAGGTGATTTTAGAACACACAAAGCTATCATGGTGAAACTGCCATCGGAGATCTTAAACATAGCTAGGGAGCTATATGCAGGGCTTTGAAATCTGAATTAACCAGCGTTAAATCAGTCTACCACTTAACAGTCAACCAATATTAAAGAAGACAGAATGGGTATAATGTGCTCATAACTGTTGAGTTCTCTGGCCAGCTGTTGCTACTGCATTTGTAATGGCTGTAAAGAGCAGTGAAGCCCTGCTGAAAATCTACTATGGGATAATTATAATGTTTAAATTCAAGTTACAAAGCTTGTCATAAGAAAAATAGAAGGTATAGATTGCGAGTTGCTGAGCTGGAAAATCAAATTTATACCATAGTTGACAAACCGTGTTTTGTGTTCCTGGTTAAAAATAACACAGGTTCTCAACCAGACTCCTTCAACAAGAATCCCCACTTTTACTCTAAGGAAGTGCTGTTGAGATCAGTCAGCAGGTGTATGTTAGTCCTGCAGTCCATGTACAATTTGCAAATATCCTAGGCAAATCATAATACTGTACAAAACATAAGAATTTCTATGAACCAAGAGAATGGTCTTAACAACTGACTGCCTTCTACAGACTCATCCATGCAATCCTAATACTTCCTTTACTTCTAGAATTGTGATTAGTGTCTTCTCAAGCAGATCAGACTAGACCAAATGCTAACTTTTGATAGTCTTCTGCTTTTACCTTTATTTCCTTTTTATTTTCTTCTCTTTTGGTCTTTTTAAATCCACATTCCTTTATTGCTGTTTGCCCAAGAATGGGATAGCAGCCATTACAGGCTTGATTCTTCAAACTGATTCCAAAAGGACTGCTTATATACTTAAGGAAATGAGTAATTGTTTGGGTATTGCTGTACTTAGAAACATGCACCCTCAGGCCGTGGGATTTCAAAGGAGAGTAGAACCTCTTCAATGGATATTCTTATCCAGTAGCAAGAAGCCTTTCCCCCTCATCCCCTTTATTGGTGGTTTCAGAGAGGGGAATTCTTTGTACCCATGTGATAATATTGTCCAAGCAGCACACCAAGACATAAACAAAACTATAAGGTGCTGGAGAAAGGAAACTGTGTTTTATCCATATACTGCTAATTCTGTCTTCTGTGAAGAGATAGGGAGATGATCTTCCCATATATAAGTGGACATTTCTAAGCAACTCCAGATTTGAACATACATAATGTACTTATGAAGCAGTCAGCATACTTCCCATCTGTTTTTTATCTTTTATAAAGAAATGTCAACTTTTCACCATTTTAGTGTACTTTTTAGAGTAATCATAGGGTAGGAATGACTACTGGCAATATTCTGTGTTTATTGGCTCAAGTATTTTCAATAAAACTGCTTATCAGAGAATTCTGCTAATTATAGCAACGTTTTTTTATATCTAATGAAATCAAGTATTTCTTTCCCTGTGGTATTGAGACTTGATATGGTAGAATAAATTAGTATGGTTTTCCATTTTCCTCAGGTCACCACATTTTGGTTGAGGTATAAAAACTAGCATCTTTATTAAATGGGCTCACTAAGATCTCGTGCCACTTCTCACAATAGCAGGACTGGAGTCTTATGCTGTTCTTGACAAATTATAATGGAATAATTGGTTCTTGTCCTTTTCAGTTCCCTAGATGAACAGTTTGAGTGTTATTGTTGTACTCCAGTGATTTCTGCATCTGTAATCAAAGGTGGCTATTGTTTTACTACTCTTTTGAGTTTTCAACTCCACCTACCCCATCCATAATCTGTGAGACTAATTCCACTGTTCTAGCCTTCCTTAAACACCTTTGTCCATATGCTAGAGTGAAGTTGGGAACTTTGAGTGAGTAATGGAGATCAAATGCCATTTTTTTTATTGTTTACCAGTGTGGAGATCATGGAGAAGAAAGTTGTCATTGTTATTGCAATGGAGATAGAAGCACAGCTGAAAGTTTTAACAGAGTTAAAGAAAAATCAATATTGTAAATGGACAAATTTGAGAATATGGTGACAAATTAACTTCTAAATATAGGAAGAAGAGAATCAAGAATTGCCTAGTCATAAAGTGCACAAGATCAATTTAAAACAGATTTAGTTTTGAGAGTGTATGTGCTACTCAAAACAATTACGTCCTTCAAACATTACAATCAAAGAAGCTAAAATGAAACCTGTTTAATATGGCAGGTACAGGATTTAAGGGGTCACACAATATGTCCACATATTCTTAGTGACCATTAATGGTGAAGGAGGCGATATGTTGAAGGGGTAAGAACCAGTACTGAACAAATAACTGCCTTCTGTGTGAATATAACTGCTGTATATAGGTGTAGATATGAAAGCACATGAATGATCACCTAATAATAGAATTTACCATAAGACGTCGAGTGGGTAAGGTAACTACTAGGGTGCAAGTGCTAGACATTAGGAAAGCTGATTTCAATGAACTCAGGCTATTAGTCAAGGACGCACTGTAGAGTAGGAGTTTTGAAGTGATGGGAGTCCAAGAAGGGTGGCTGTGCCTTAAGGAAACGATCCTTCAGGCACAAAACGAGACGATCCCCATGCGAGGTAAAAGAGGGAAAGGGGCCAGAAGGCTTCCTTGGCTGACCACAGAAATCCAGGGCAGCCTAAGGGCCAAAAGGGGAGGACATAAAAAATGGAAACAGGAAGAGATCACCAAAGACGAATATACCTCCTCTGCTCGCGTTTGTAGGGAGGCAGTTAGACGGGGCAAAGCTACCATGGAACTGAGGATGGCATTCCAAGTAAGGGACAACAAGCAATTGTTTTTTTAGCTATATAGGGAGTAAAAGGAAGGCCCAGGGAGGAATAGGACCCCTGCTAAATGGGCAGAAACAATTGGTGATGGACAGAGGGGACCAGGCTGAACTCCTCAACGATTTCTTTGCCTCAGTGTTCCTAAGCGAGGGGCATAACAGGTCTCTCACTGAGATTGTAGAGAGGCAGCAGCAAGGCGCCAGACTTCCATGTGTAGACCCTGAGATGGTGCAGAGTTACTTGGAAGAACTGGATAACTTTAAGTCGGCAGGCCCAGATGAGCTCCATCCGAGGGTGCTGAAGGCACTGGCCGACATCATTGCAGAGCCACTAGCGGGAATATTTGAATGCTCGTGGCACACGGGCCAGGTCCTGGAGGACTGGATAAGGGCCAATGTGCTCCCCATTTTCAAGAAGGGGAGGAAGGAGGACCCGGGGAAGTATAGGCCAGTCAGTCTCACCTCCATCCTTGGCAAAATCTTTGAAAAAATTATCAAGGCTCGCATTTGCGAGAGCCCAGCAATTATTCCATTATAAATGGACAAATTATGCTGAGGGGAAACAAGCACGGGTTCGTGGCAGGTAGATCATGCCTGACTAATCTAGTCTCTTTTTATGACCAGGTTACGAAATGCCTGGACACAGGAGGAGGGGTGGATGTTGTATACTTAGATTTCAGGAAGGCCTTTGATACGATATCCCACCCCATACCAGTGAACAAGTTAAGGGGCTGTGACTTGGATGACTACGCAGTCTGGTGGGTGGCAAATTGGCTAGAGGGTCGCACCCAGAGAGTCGTGGTGGATGGATCGGTTTTGACCTGGAAGGGTCCCTCAGTGGGGTTCCGCAGGGCTTGGTCCTTGGACTGATACTCTTCAGTGTCTTAATCAGCGACTTGGACAAGGGAGTGAAATGTACTTTGTCCAAGTTTGCAGATGACACAAAGCTATGGGGAGAAGTGGACACACTGGAGGGCAGGGAACAGCTGCAAGCAGACCTGGACAGGTTGGACAAGTGGG
>JAGPOW010000290.1:22323027-22335675 GCA_030014935.1 Caiman crocodilus
AGGGCCACTTGTATGGTTAAGGGCCTGCAGACCAAGCCCTACGAGGAGAGACTAGAGAAACTGGACCTTTTCAGCCTCCACAAGAGAAGGTTGAGAGGCAACCTTGTGGTTGCCTATAAGTTCATCATGGGGGCACAGAAGGGATTTGGTGAGTATTTATTCACCAAGGCGCCCCCAGGGGATACAAGAAATAATGGCCACAAGCTAGCAGAGTGCAGATTTAGACTAGACATTAGGAAGAACTTCTTTACAGTTAGAGTTGCCAAGGTCTGGAATGGGCTCCCAAGAGAGGTGGTGCTCTCCCCTAGCCCAGGGGTCTTCAAGAGGAGGTTAGATAAGCATCTAGCTGGGGTCATCTAGACCCAGAACACTTTCCTGCCTACGCAGGGGGTCAGACTTGATGATCTATTGAGGTCCCTTCTGACCCTAACATCTATGAATCCATGAATCTATGAAAGAGGAGACAGCTGACAGTGATACTTTGGAAAAACAGTTCTGTGAGATGGGAGTTCCTTCAAGATGGATGAGCACTTGGGTCTTTGAGTTAGAGGCACTCAGGAAAAGGAAAAAAAAAAATCCTAAAATATATGAAAGAGAGTTTTCTCTACACTATTGTTAGAATATACTCCTATTAACATTTGTCGTAGAAGTTATCATGGGTAATGTGACTAAAATTAGAGAAATAGATATTTTCAAGACCTTGCTCAGAAAAAAAAGTTTAATTTAATGTCTTTAAGAGAGTAATTATACTACTAGAATAATACTAGTATAAAATTATACTAGTAGAATAATACTAGTAGAATTTTGTTTCTTCCTTTCTAGTTTTTTCTATTTTTCAAATTAAACACTGAGGACAAGAACCTGCTTAGCTCTCACATAGATTGGCAAGAGAAGTAGGGGATACCCCAAGTTTTCCCTTCCATCTTGCATAAGCTACATAAGGGACAAGTCTAATTATAATCACTGTGTTTGTTCAGGCATGCTCCAGGTCAGTTCTTTGTGTACCTTATATGGGGGTCTACAGCATCCCAAAGGGAGTACAGAGGTAGTAGTGAATCTGTGTCCCATCTGCCTCTGCTGTACCATCCCAGAAATTGGAACTAGTATACTGAGAAAAAGATGTAGGCATTACCAGAAAAAATGTCTCCTGCTTCTGCTTTTAATGTTTAATTGATTAAAATTCATCATTCTTGTGGACTGTTGGATCATTTTTCCTGCATGGAGACAGATGTTTTTTGGCTGGAGTTACAGAATCTTGCTTCATAATATTTCAGTTTACTTGTCATTTTTACTCATTAAGGACGTTTAAAAATCATAATAGGGAAAACAGATCTGTAAACTAAATAGATACAATAATTCATCTTTGAATATGAATATAACAGGAACATATGAGAAGTCCTCTTTTCCTCATGTAAAGTATAGAATTAATGTCTTTTACAGAAAAAGATTCTAATCTGTTTGAATTCCATTGCTTCTAAATGCAAATTTTTATGTCATTGGGAGCTTCATTTAATGTAGATTACCAGGTTTTCTTTGGGCAGCATCAGTTTTCATGATGTATCCAGAGGTGTTCACCATGATTTATGTTTAAAATATTTATTTGGTTAAAAAATATATACACACATATGCTTACAGTAAAAGTTCTGTTACCTGGAATCCCCTGGGAATGGGGGATGCCGGTTAACCAAATATGCCAGCTAATCAAATGTGCACCGTCTGGTGCACTCCCCGGCATCACTGTGCCCTGGTTTCATTTTTGCCGCGTCCCTTGGATGCTGGTTAAGAGTTTTCCAACTAATAAAGTGACAGTTAACACAGCTTTTGCTGTGTATGTGTGTGTATGTGTGTATGCACACACACACACAAGTTTGTGTATGCACACACACACACAAGTTTGTGTATGTATATACATATATATATGCATTATATAAGGATTATATAAAATATATAATTTCATCCTGTATACACTTCAGATCGCTTTTGTAATCCATAGTGGGCACTGTCAAACTAATATGAACATCACACTGAATAGAACCTACTCCACAATAATCCCAATAATTTTCTTCCTGGATAAATGTAGCACAGCTGGGCATATAAATACTAATACCTATTAGTTTACTTGTCCTTTTCTTCTCATAAGCAGCAAACAAAGGGTAGTGTGGGGCCCTAGCACCCAGGAAGGGGCGCGATTCAGTGCTGTGGGGGCACAGTGTTCAAAGGCGACAGTGAGGGCGCAGCAGCACGGGGGTGCGTAGACCCCAGCCCCAGAGAGGGGGCATTTGATAAGGAGCCCAAGTTGGGCATAGCAGAGCTAGCCTAGAGAGGGGGCAGCTCTGAGAAGGGGGTCCAAGTTGGACTCGGCAAGCCCCTGGAAGGGGCAGCACTGAGAAGCCCAAGAGAGGCACTATGGGAGAAGCCCAAGTCAGGCGCAGCAAGCCCCAGGGAGGGGGCAGCATTGAGGAGCCCTAGAAAGGGGGCTGTTTTACCGAGAAGCCCAAGTTCAGGCACAGGGAGTCCCTGAAAGGGGGCTGCATTGGCTGAGGGGGCCCAAGTTGGGCACAGCTAGTCCCAAGGAGGGGGGACAGCATTCGGAAGCCCAAGTTGGGCACAGTCAGCCCCAGGCAGGGAGCAGTATTTTAAGGAGCCCAGAGAGGGCACAGCAAGCCCCAGGAGGGGGGAGTGCCACGTGGAGCACTAAGAAGGCCTAGAGCGGGTGAGACGGTAGATGCAAGCCCAGGAGTGTGGGCGAGCGTACAGAGAAGGCCCGGGGAAGCGGGCAGGCATTGTACTGAGACAGGACGACGTCTTTGCACCTAGCCCTAAGGCTAGAGTGCCTAGGGGGGCACCTAGCGGACAGTCAGGGAGCACACGGAGACGGGGAGTCCCGATACGCCGTGCCCAGGGAGGTAGAAGGCAGCCTCCCTATATAACTTGTCATCAAAGTTGTGGCGGGTGAGAATTAGAGGGTGTCCTTGGGCCGGCTTGGACATGGTGCGAGGGACCATCAGGGGGATCACGGCGCCCTGAAGGCGCAGTCCTGTCACAGTACAATATATATATTTATAAGATATCTAAACAAATAACATAAACAATACTCTCTGGGTAACTGCCATAAAACCTTATACCAGTGCTCCAGATACTGGTTAAGTCACAGGTAAGTAGATGACCTGAAACAGATAAACCCCAAAATAAACATAGATAGTTAACAGGTAAACTCTAGATAAGTATGGATGAACAATAAATACACCACAAGTAAATACAAATAAACAACAGGTGAAATAATAGCAACAGGGGGTCGCAGCAGAGCCCTAGGACTCTACTCATCTACTCATTTACAAACATGAGAGTTCACAAAATGTAAGACATTACATCACACCACTTATGGCACAAGAAGCCCAAAGATAAACTTAATCCTAAGGGGAAACCCCAATGCCCTTGGGCTTTTACCAAGCCCCACAAGGAAGCTGGTAACTTTAGGGGGGGCCTTTCCAGTGGGACCTCCACTTTCAGGAGCCCTTAACTAACGAGGGGGAACTCCCCATCCCCTGTGGGAATTCTCTTTTCCCTGCAACTCATGGCTCCCAGGCCTGTAAGGTGGCCCTCGTCCTCTGCGCCAAGCTGTTCTCTAGCCTTCAGTAGGCTTTGGGGGGAGGAGGCGGTGCTGTCCCCTGGAATAGGGCTCCTCTATGCAGGGCTTTTGGGGCCTCTGGCTCAGCCCTGTCTGCTGGCTCAGCAGCCCAAGCACCGCCTGGCTCCCTGGACTCAGCCTTTTGCTATGGGTCGGAGGACTAAGCTGCTTCATGTAGCACCAGGCTTAGTCCAGTCCTGGACCCTCCGAAGAGCACCTCCTGCACTGAGCTTCCAGCCTTGTTCTGGGGGTTGGGGACCTGAGCTGCCCAAGCACTCCAAAGGTTCTGCTCTGTGCACAGTGTCTCTGGCCGCACGCCAGAGGTTGCAGAGCTCAGCCGCCTCATGCAGCTCCCAGGGTATGGACAGCATGTGCCGTGCTGTATGCTGAGAGCCTAGCCACTAGAGCCATCCACTGTTCTCCACTGATGGAAGTCTTCAGGGGCACTTCTGGGCTACTGCTTCGCCCTGCTGAGCAGCTCTTGTCAGCTCTTCTAAGCGCAGCTCTTTTCTCTTCTCTGTCTTGGATATGTTCTCCACATGCTGGGCATGCAGCTCCTTTTACTCTCCAGGGCTCTGCCCCGAAGTCTTCTGGACCTGAGTGTTGCAGTCCTCAATTAGGTCCAGTGGGGGGGAGGGGGGAATGGGAATGCCTTTCCCCTTCTCCTCAGGAAAGGGGCATGAGTTCACTCTTCTTGCTGCCTCCTGATTGGTGGATGGGCTCCACCAATCAAAACAGAAAGATTTCAAGCCTGGGACTCAACCCAAGCTCCAAAATGCAAGCCTGCTACACAATGAACAAGCTTGCAGGGAGCAGAGGCACTAAATAGAAAGGAATGGAGTCATTTAAATACATAAAATAAGGAAAGGAGGAGGGCCATTGGGATTATAAAAGCCAGTCCAGGTAAAGGGATCAGAATCCAGAATCTTTGCTGAACACATACTTAATACACTCCAGTTTGTGGCTGATTACTTATTCAAGTTGGTTTTTAGTTTTATTGTTTAATAAGAACTACTCTGTGATCACTTATAGAATGTCCAGGAAGGCTAATAGCTGTGGGCTTTTATGTCTTACTAGAATTGATGTCAGATTGGTATCCATTCACACTTTCATGTAGGGATTGCCCATCTCTCAAATGTAGACAGCAGAGAGGTACTGTGAGTGGGTAATGGCATATATGACATTGGTAGAGGATCAGATGAATGTAACCTGGATGTTACAAACTCTGTTGTTTGGTTTAGTGATGATGTGGTCTGTTTTGATGAGGGGGTACAGATGGCATCTGGGTCTGGAACAAGGCTTTGGTGGTAAGAGTTAGTCTGTTGCTGAACAGATGCCATTTGAAATCGGTGGGCTGCCTCTAAGCCAGGACAGGCTTATTCCCCCAGGCTACTTGGAAATGGTTGTCCTTTTGTAGCGTTTGTTGGAAGCTTGTCAATGGAGCCTTTAAAGAATCTGTATCCTTCAAATAACTAGCAGCTCCAGTGTCCTATGATACAAATAGGATACAGTCAGCATAGCCAGAAACTCCCACCTTGATGGTGCTAATGACAGAGAAAATGGGGAGTCCTGGGTTGTCAGGTTTGTGGATCTTGGACAGTAAGTAAAAAATGCCTGGGTTGGGTTCCCTGGGAGTGGAGTCATACATCCTCTCCTGTGTTTCTAGGTAGCATCTTTAAAAGTTTCATAGTTCCCCCTAATACCGTGTTGTGAGGTCTTTTTTCAGGAGTCTAAAACTACGTACTAGAAAGTTGTCTTTCAGCTTCCTGTATGTAGGCTGCTTTGTTGATGACAACAGTGGTGCCTCCCCTTATCGACCTATTCTATGATATCAGGGCTGTTTGTAAGGCTGAGTACAACTCCATTCATGGCATCTGACTAAGTAGATTGTAGCCTATGAGAGCTTTCTGAATGAGTCAGTCCTTAAGGTGCCATCCTGCCCTGTCTTAGGTTGAACAGTAAAATTGGGTGGCTAATGATAGCATCACTTTTCTTTGGATCTGATATACAGATTAAAAAAAAACAACTTGGGATCTAAAAACATTCCCATTAGTAGAATTTATTTTTTATTGCCAAGCCCAATATTTTTGGATAGTGTTTTCAATTCAGCATCGTATGTGCCTTCCATTTTATGTACAAAAGACAGTTTACAATTGGTGAGGTAGGGAGCAGGGACGTGGAAAGGATTTATGCATTGTGGGGAAAATTGGCTGCTTTCCTTGTGCAGTATTTCTACCAATTGATTTTTTTCTAGGGTTTTTTTCAGATAGCCACAACTTTGTATTTTTTTACTCAGAGAGTACTATACTGTACTGACATTTATCCACTAATATGAACATAAGTAAACTGATATATGAAAGTATATGTCAAGATTATAATATTCTGAGGAAAAAACAATAGAAATCACTTATCCTATTTGTGCTAGACTGTTGGTGCTTCCTTTTTTGGCCTCATTTCAATTTTGCCTGTGAACGCAAAGGAATGGCATGTATTTATACATTTGTAAATAAGATCCCACACACTCTGCATGAGAACATGCACACAGACCATTTATGGTCAGCAAGGGGTGTTTCCTTTCATCTATTTGCTAGTCTCAGAGTTGCCTGTATCAAAGTGTGCAGTTCAAGACCAGACGGATAATGTATTATGAACTAGAGTTGAAAGGCAAATATTCTTGGAGGTGAAATAAAATCATTCTCTTATCTGACCTTTTTTGTCAACGTGCATTCCTACAATACTAAAATAAGTTTTTAAAAGCCTTGTGGCCAGCTCTAGTTCATTTCTAATTTGAGTTGACTCATATTCTAAAAATAGCAGCTAGATCAAAATCGAGTACATTTCTTCTCCTCTGCTAATTATTGTTGTATCAGGACGGGGTCAGTTTTATAGTTAGTTGTGAAGACACTGGATGCGTGGCATCAGTATATTAGCCTTTGATGTTAGAATTCTTGATCTGTTCTTAGAAATATTGAGACGTATGCTCTCTGTTATGACAAATACAGAATTTGTTCAAACAACAGTAACTAATCTCTTATGTGGTCCATTCATTTACTCAAAACATAATAAAATTGCTTATTTAAGGCCAAAATAATTGCGAATGGTTTGTATGAAGCTGTCATTTACATTACAAAATATTTGTATACTGGGGGCTGGGAGAGTCTCTACCAGCATCTCTCATCTTTTACCATCAACTCTTTGGAAGTCCACTGGTGACCTGGAAAGGGTCAGTTGGAGCCCATAACAAACAACTGCTCCAGCGTATACGTGATATTTTTTTTCATTTATATATATGTGTGTGGGTATACAGACATACAAACACAAATCATATATAATTTAACCATTTTTTGTTTACACAGCACACTATTCTGTCTTGCTGCCATGTGATTGGGTCCTGTATTAAGAATATTTTAAATGGTTTGCAATAAATCAACTTGCTACCTCATCCCCTAGTTTTCTTCTCCTAAACAGTGTCAATGTTTAATGAAAAAGAAGCAAAAGAAACAAAAATAAAGGAAAAGCAGTTGTCAGACCACTCGTCTGAAAGGAAATCGTTTTAAACTTTTAACTCCAATTCCGTTTTTTTGCACCTCTGCTCAGCCCTGATTCTGTTCCTATTATGACCTGTTAATGTTTCTCCACTGACTTGTTGTTTTATGGTGCTGAGCCACTGAATCCACTCTATATATTTGCTTACCTATGCCAAGATGCTATGCATCAGAAATAGTTAAAATCCTTCTATGCACATGAACATAGTTTATTAATATACATTTTGCATTATGGTGCCCTGATTCATTTTACATTCCAAGTAATGGAATTATTCATGCCTGAAGTTAGGTATAGTGCTTTGATAAGCCTTGTTTGTTCATTTTACAAATTTTACTAATCTTTAATGGCTGTACTCAGTAGTTATACTTTACAGCCATATTTAATTTAAAACTGTGATCATACAAAGACTTACATGAATTCTTGAATGTATATCTTCTGAGTCATTCCACTATGTTTAATGGGATAACCCATAGTGTTTAAGGTTAAACATATGCCAGAGTCTTAAAATCAGTTGGACTACTTGTGTGCTTAAAGTTAAATATGTGTATAAGCCCTTTGGATCAGGATTTTATTCATTTTCAAATAACTGTGGCTTTGTTGTAGACTGTGGAGTAATTGAATACATTTTTATCCTCCCTATCATACAGTATAAGTCACTATAAACACATAGAGAGATGGAGATGGGTTCTGGAGGTTATCTTGAAGAGATTTATAATAATAATAAAATTAGCTTGCTCTCAAAGATTGTGGTTTTGTTTTAATTAATGTTTATGCATTGCTTTAAATGTGTAGTAAACAAGTTTATAAATCTTCAGCAGTATTTCCATGCAATACTACTTACACAGGCCAAACTCCCCTTTTATTTTAGTGGGAACTTAACTTGTATTCCTAATAAGGAATATGAGATCAAAAATGAGTTTTCCCTCAGTTGTCTCGGTACTGCTTTTCTGGACTCCAATTTTAAGTTTACAGTAGGCTTTATTTTAAAATCTTGTTAGATAAAACAATAAAATAAAGTAATAATAGGGGTTGAGTTTTACTTAATTTATTTTTAGGGGTTATATGGGATGTTTAACTCTTATTTGTGAATAACCAGTCATTCACTGCAAAATTTGAAACATCTTTAACCAGAGATGTGTTTTATATATATATATATATATATATATATATATATATATACTGCTCTAGGATGTGCTTCAGTTCCGGAGGGGTCAGAAGTACATCAAATTTCCTAGGATGTTTGGTAGGAACTGAACAAGTGTAATTACTACTTGAAGGCCTGGAAATCCCAGTGCCAATAGTTAAGTAATGACATAGTCCTGAACTTACTCAGTTAGAGACAAAGAGTAAAACTGTTACGTAAGTGGAAATTAGTGCGCAGGACTCAAGTTGAGAAAATCAGGCCTCAAGGGAGTGTGTGCTGTAGTCAGGGTTCATTTATTCATGTCACTTAAAGTGTTTAAGTATCTCTTTAATCACAAAGTGTATAATATATGATTATTTACACTTAAAATAATTTAACTCCCAAACCCTTGAGCAAAACCTGTTTTATATGTTGTTATTAGACTTTGAAGAGGTCATATTTTCATATGTTTCCAGTTTGGAGTGATATTAAGAAAAGTTACAAGTAGCATGTAATGTTCTATATTGTCGACTACAAGGTTCTGTATTGTTCAGTTGTTCTATACTGTTCATTGCCATTAAATTCCTTTTTTCACACTTCCTTTCCCTTTCTCCTTACCCCTTTTATTTCTATACAAGTGGCTAACTTTGTCATTGAAGTAAAAGTTTTGAATTACTTCATAGAATACCTTCATAACTTTAATTACTTCATAAAAGTTTTTAATTACTTCAGATGCCAAGAGACTGAGTAGAATGCATCTCATGCTGCATTTGTATTATCCTGAGGGCCAAAACTTTATCTTTTCTTTGTGCCTAGGTAAGGTTTTTCTTCTTCACTGTAGTGCTGCAAATCAAGACATAAATGTTTTGTTTTTCCTTTTCAATTGGCCACAGTCTTTCTTTGTAGTGGCTTTAATGGATACCCCTACAGTGATCACCCTAAGAATTCACCATTAAAAAAATGAGAAATTTCCAAATCACTGCATAGTAATTATTGATACATGTAACTATTGCTGGGTGGCTAAGCCCTGATATGGGGTTGAGATGGGATGGGGAGAGCTGTGCTGGCTGCAGGGGCAGCTGTCTCCCCACTACGTTGGGATTGGGGTCTGTTTGGATCCCAGTCCTGACAGCTGGGACTGCTGCTTCCCACCCAATGGGTTCCAATCCCCATGTGGCTGGAAGAGCTGTCCTCACTCAGCAGGGACACTGCCTGCTAACCACGTGGAGATCCTGATCCCTACCTGGCTGGCAGGCAGCATCCCCACTTAGCAGGGATGATTTTCTCGGCTATGTGGGGATCAGGACTGGTGCCTGTGGCCCCTGCCAGCCTCAGGGCTGGCACATAGGGGCACCTGGAGTTCCTCCTGGCTGCTGCAGGAGGGCAGAGCAGGGCAGCATCAGCCCTGAACTGGGTTGCTCCTGTCTGGTGCAGTTTGCTTCCGACAGGGGTGCACATGTAGACATGTGCGCCAGAGCATTTTAATGAGCCTAAATTTTCTGTGAAGAAAATTCAGGTGCATTATTTGCATGTGTAGATGCACCTTCTGCATACTATGGCCCTAATCCAGGAAAGACTTAAAAGGCTGTTCGCATACTTAAAAGGTAAGCACCTGATCATGTTTTTCACTGGATAAGAGTCAGAATCAGGATCCGAGCAGGATTAAGTCCATTTTATATCACTTTATACAAATGTAAACCGATACATTTATAAATATATCTATATACATATTATTAACATTTTACTGGTATTGCTTCATGTATAAAGCCAGAAGCTGCTTCAGTACAATTATTCAGATTTAACAGAGGAAAATTGTAACTAATCAGATTTAAGAGGCTTGAGATTTTGGCCTAAAATAACCAGAACCAGTCCATATAAGGTTTGCTACAGCATGTCCTTTCAAAATAGAAACAAGTGAATTATACCAAGATATAAAATATTCACATCTGCTTCCAAATAATAATATATCTGCCTTGAATTTTATCAGGGCATTATAACTAAGTACAATCCACTCTCCCTAAATGTATATTTGATTTTGTTGGGGAAAGGCGAAAAGAAACCCTTCTCCTTTTTCAAATCTAGTTTGTAACCAGAGAGTCCTCCTGGATTCTTAGTCCTTGGGGGGTGACCAGTAGCAGCAATAGCTAACATACACATTGGTGTATGAAGGTTCTGTCCCACAATCCACATCCCTGGACATGACCTAAAGCATACAACATTTTGTTTGGTGATAGGCACGTTAAGACAGAGTATACTGCAGCAGACTGGAACTATATATTATGATGCATATTTTTGCAATACCCACTGAAATCAAATGGAAACATTCTTATTCATATTAATAGATCATGAATTAAGCCCTAGAAAACCACTCAGATTTCAGATGATACAAAACGCAGCAATTTATTTGTTAAAGTATGTTTCTTACATTGGTACATTATCCCTCTGAATCAGTCATTCTACAAATTTACAAACTGTCTGGATATTGTTAACATAAGCTTCACATGAGTTAATGGGCATGTCCAGTTGAGCATACATGTGTGGTATGTGGCACCACAGACCCATCTGCAGTGCTGCACACTGCACGTGCTGCACATGCAGGTGTTCCCTGCACTGCTAATTTGCACAGGTTTGTTGCACTGCTGTACACTGCACAGGTTTGGAGATCCTGGTGTCAAAAAAATCTGCATCTAAAAAGAGTGGGGCAGTCAGTGCATATGGTGGCAGCATGAACTGCCCACCCTAGAGCCTGCCTGGCCAGAGCCACACTCTGGCTGCCAGCCAGGCTTCCTGCTGCCAGATGGCCGAGGTTTCCAGGACCCCACATAAGGCTGGTGGGGTCATCCCAGGAGCTGGCCTCCGCCTCCCCTCCCCCACTGAGAGCAATGTGCTATGCACCAGAGCACGTGTGCATGGGGGTTCCCTGGGTACAAGTAGCAGTGGCATATATTGTATCACTTCTGTTTTTCCCCAGGGAAATGTACATTCCTGCTTGTGGGGATGTGCACAGTATGGTTATTTTAAAACCATCCCTCTCTTCAGGATACCAAGGGTGAGCTCATTCACAGGCCAAGTAAGAAAAGGGTGAGGTGAATCTTTTCAGAGATGAATCCTCAACTGACAACATTTTTCCCCTTTTTCCTATTTACCAAAGGCATTTTTCTTTTTGAGGTTTATTTATTATTTCAGGTTTTATTTGTCAAACTTCTATTCCTGGGAGGAAGACATCAAGGGTGTGGGAGCTCTGGTGGCATCAAATGGCAGCTGGTTGTTGGTCTTTTGATTCATTTGCTTTTAAAATGGAGTATTCATGCTTACATGCTTACATAGTCATGCTTATGCGTGTGTGTACTTGAACCCACACACACACATCTAGAATTTAGGCTAGGCATGTCTCTAAATTGAAATGAATAAAGGATTTTTTTTATTTTTGGCTATCAGGATTTTGAAAAGCATGCACCATCTAAAAAGGCTTATTTCTATGTTTGGTGACCCTGCCTAACATTTTAGACTTGTTTCTAATAGAAATATGATTTTTTTTGTATTATAGCTTTAGGGTACTCTGAACAAACTTTTATTGTTGCTGTGAGCAGTTATCATCTTTTCAAAAGTTTAGCATTTGAGTCAGGAGAAGGTAATCTGAAAACCTTTTTAATAACTGGAAAGTTTTGCTGTTTCACCCATAATGCAAAAGAGTTCATGTTTGCTGAAGAGTTGGGTCATACATCTGGTTTCAAGTTGTAAAGGTCAGAATTCTGAAGCTGTCACATCCTTTGCCTTCACAATTCTTGTCAGTCTTGTCTATGCAGAATCAACCTCCCTGCATTCCTAACAGACAATGGGTGATTTTTCTATGGGCTACAGGAAGAAAGTTTGAAAATATACAGGGAAATCAAAGCATTATCATTAAGCTGATTGAGGCATAAACTGTGACACTGATTTTTTTGTATATTATGATCAACTAAAACATATTTTTGGCAGAATTTTACAGTTGTGTTAGGCTACATCAGTCATTTGAGTCCTGGATACAGTCAGTAGTTTAGCTAGAGTAGCATGTGTGTGTATATGGGCATGTGTGCACATTTGTGTTTGTGCCAGGCTATGTATATATAAAAATAGAATATTCAGATTTAAATAATTAGAGAACTTGGCTGTTTTCTTGGTGCTTATTTCTTCTGATTTTTCCTTAGTGTGTGTATTTTTAAATGCTGGGAGGAGCAGTCGGCCAAGTCTGAGAGGTCCCGGAGGTTCCTGACGGAGCTGCAGGACCTCCACTTGGTCCAGGAGGTGCATGGCCCCACAAGGGGGGATGCACTGCTGGATCTGGTCCTGGTTTCAGGGGATGATCTGGTTG
>JAGPOW010000290.1:22338440-22431061 GCA_030014935.1 Caiman crocodilus
GGAGTATACCTCCTCAGCTCGCAGTTGTAGGGAGGCAGTTAGAAAGGCCAAAGCTACCATGGAGCTGAGGATGGCATCCCAAGTTAAGGATAACAAAAATTGTTTTTCAGATATATAGTGAGTAAAAGGAAGGCCCAGGGCAGTATAGGACCACTACTGAATGGGCAAAAGCAATTGGTGACAGACAGGGTGGACAAGGATGAACTCCTCAATGAGGGGCAAGACAAGTCTCACAACAGGATTGTAGAGAGGCAACAGCAGGGTGTCAGACTACCAAGTATTGACCCTGAGATGTTGCAGAGTCACTTGGAAGGACTGGATGCGTTTAAGTTGGCAGGCCCGGTTGAGCTCCATCCAAGGGTACTGAAGGCACTGGCTGATGTCATTGCACAGCCACTGGCAAGAATATTTGCGCACTTGTGGTGCATGGGCCAGGTCCCGGAGGACTGGAAAAGGGCCAGTGTGGTTCCTATTTTCAAGAAGGGGAGGAAGGAGAATCCAGACAATTATAGGTCAGTCAGTCTCACCTCCATCCTAGGCAAAGTCTTTGAAAAGATTATTAAGGCTCATATATGTGAAAGCCCAGCAGGAAAAATTATGCTGAGGGGAAACCAACATGGGTTCATAGCAGGCAAATCATGCCTGACTAATCTAGTCTCTTTTTATGACCAGATTACTAAACACTTGGACGCAGGAGTAGGGGTAGACATTGTTTACTTAGACTTCAGGAAGGTCTTCAATATGGTATCCCACCCCATGCTGATGAACAAGTTAAGAGGCTGTGACTTGGATGATTACAGAATTCCATGGGTGGTAAATTGGCTAGAGGATCTTACCTAGAAAGTGGTAGTGGATGGATCGGTATCGACCTGGAAGGGCATGGGTAGTGGGGTCCCTCAGGGCTCCGTCCTTGGACCAGTACTCTTCAATATCTTCATCAGTGACTTGGATGAGAGAGTGATATGTCCTCTGTCCAAGTTTGTGGATGATACAAAACTGGGGAGAAGTGGACACACCGGAGGGCAGGGAACAACTACAGGCAGGCCTGGACAGGTTGGACAAATAGGCAGAAAACAATAGAATGTGTTTTAACAAGGAGAAATGCAAAGTACTGCACCTGGGGAGGAAAAGTCCAGCACACCTACTGCCTAGGAAATGACCTGCTCGGTAGCACGAAGCAGAAAGGGATCTCAGAGTCCTAGTGGACTCCAAGATGAACATGAGTCGTCAGTGTGATGGCGTCATCAGCAAAGCTAACTGCACTTTATCATGCTTTAGTAGATGCATGACAAACAGAACCAAGGAAGTGATACTTCCCCTCTATCGGGCGCTGGTCAGACCGCAGTTGGAATTCTGCGTGCAGTTTTGGCACCACACTTCAAGAGGGATGTGGATAACCTGGAGAGAGTTCAGAGAAGGGCCACCCGTATGGCTAAGGGCTTGCAGGCCAAGCCCTATGAGGAGAGACTAAGGCACCCAGACCTCTTCAGCCTCCACAAGGGAAGGTTGAGAGGCAACTTTGTGGCTGCCTATAAATTCATTATGGGGGTGCAGAAGGGAATTGGTGAGGCTCTACCCACTAAGGCACCCCTGGAAGTTACAAGAAATAATGGCCACAAGCTAGCAGAGAGCAGATTTAGACTAGACATTAGGAAGAACTTCTTCACAGTTCGAGTGGCCAAAATCTGGAATGGGCTCCCAAGGGAGGTGGTGCTGTCCCCTACCCTGGGGGTTTTCAAGAGGAGGTTAGATAGGCATCTGACTGGGGTCATCTGAACCCAGCACTCTTTCCTGCCTATGCAGGGGGTCGGACTTGATGATCTATTGAGGTCCCTTCCAACCCTAGCATCTATGAATATAGTATCAGACTTAACTATTTGGCACAAACCAGTTTATTCAATGTTTGTCCCAGACTCCTTGCTGCTTTAAGTTGAATGAGACTCCCCCATTATCACAGCATGATCTCTGGGCTGGGCAGGGCTTTCTGGTCCACAGCAGGGCTGGCCCCTCCTGTCTGCTCCCTGACTACAGCTTTGGCAAAGACTTACAGGCACACAGCGTCTGCGTGGCTTCTTCCTGCTCTTTCCCTCCCCTCACCACTCCCTGCTAAGCAGGAATCCCCCGTTCCCTCTGCCTTACACAGACACCTTAGCATCAGCTAGCAGACCATGTTCTGGCTACAGTGCAGCTGTGGAAGACTGCAGTGTCAGCTTAGGGTTTTTTGGAGCTAATCAACATCTCGGCTCGTAATGTCCCTCGATTCCTTCTTTGATTAAGATTTGCATGAACTAATGAGAGAGGCTATTTGTTTTCTGATGTGGTGATGAATTCTGATAACAGAGCTGATGAATGCTCTGTTATCAAGGAACCCCTCCCTAATCCTGCTGGGGTCTGGCCAGGCCCCACTCAGGTCAGCACTATATAAGGGAGGGAGGGTTGCTCTAGCACCCCTTAACTTCTACCCTAAGCCACTGTAGGCATATGCCTACATATCTGGGATGTCTGCATGGTTAGAAACTGATTTAGCCTAGCCAAGTTAGACTAACTTGCACAGATTTAACCAATTCAGGCTCAGGCTTTTTGAATGTCTGTCCCTAGTCCAGCAGGAGGTGAACTAACTTTAGATCAGCCTGGGTTAACTCAACCTAAAATGGGTCAACCCAGGCTAGCAAATGTCTGCATATGTTCACAGTACAATCTCTGGGCTGGGAAAGCCCAGCCACTTGTACCAATCTTGGGGCTCTTGTATTAACCCCCCGCTCCCCACTACTGTTCTGGAGACCTGCCAGGCTCCACTGTGGATCCATCAGCCCTCCCATCCTGCCATGTCCTCTCTCCTGATTTGCTTAGCTCCAGTTGCCCAGGTAAATGCCTGAAGGTGGCAAAACCTGACTCAGAGTAAGCAGACTAAACTGAGTTTGTTGTTTGAGTGCTTGTTTTCACCCTCAGTATCCTAGATCCTGTTTTAAATTACCTGATTTTCTCTTAGCGGAAACCTATGTGCATAACATGGAGTTCTGGATTCCGCTTGGATCCAAGCATCTAAAAGTTATGCTTTGCGATGTTCAGCTCCTTCACTTATCTGGAAGTTAGTCTCTCTCTGCAGATTACTCTGATTTCACGAGACTGTTATGAGACTAAAAATGGCTACATACAGGTACTATATTTCTACTGGCTGAGTATCAATCCTCCCAGTAGAAACTATAAGTGTACAGAGATCTTCCAGATAAGATCTTTCACAAGAGTGAATGTTTTGTATACTCACTTCCTGGTCTGGGAGGAGAGTAAGGCAGCAAGGCAATGCTTCCCCTGCATTTCCCCAGACTGGGGACTGCCCAGGTGGGGGAAATTGCCCTGCTGCTCCAGTTCTCTCCTTGTCTAAAGGGCAAAGTTCCTTACCTGCTCCCTAGACCAGGCTCACTCTCCAAGCTGAGCAGAGGAGCAGCTGTTCCTTGTTCCCTGCCAGCTCCTTATATCAAGATCTTTGCTGTGCTGGGACTTTGTTGTGCGGCTTTTTCTGCTTGGCTATCCAGTCAGAAGAAAAGACTCAATAGCTCCCCTGTACTCCTGAACTGGTCATTGCAATGCCACTATCTATTGGGAATGCAGGGAGGTTGATTCTGAACAAACCAGTTTCCTGTTGAACCACTCGAGAAGGGGAGGAGAACAACTGCAACTGCTTCCTGTTTCTTCCCATAGTCAAGCACTGCTCCCCACTGCTTGCTCTGGGGAAGATACAGAGACCCTTATGTATATGTTTGTATTTGCCTTTGAGATACAAACATACTGAGATAATTCACATTCAATACTGTATATGTACAAATAGATAATCTATTTATTCAATTCATTTTTTGAATATTTTTTACAATATCTGCTTCCTTATGTTAACCTAAGGAAACAACAGTCCATATTAAGAGGGGAAAAAAATGCAGATTCATGGAAACAGACCTTCTTGTCTTTAACCAACAAAGTTTTGTTATCCAGGAGACTGTGAACGTAGTCACATTTAAATTTCAAAACTTAAAACATTTCATATACAACATAAGTAAGTATTTTATGCAGACCATTAGCAATATGGTTATCTTATTTTGCTTGATGAATGTAAATCCAGCAAAATAGTTGTATTCAAGCCAAAATTAGATGGTTTAGCATATGTCTATCCTGGGATTTGTCCCAAGATCTTATCTAATCATAGAAAGAATTTACTTTATATATAACTTTCATTTCTAGGAAAAAATAGAACCAGAATAATTTTAATTTGCTTGGACACCACAAGCATATTCATAAACATTTGAAATTCAATATATGGGAATATGAAGCACAGATGCAATACACATAAAATAGCAGGTGTATAAGGTGATTTATTTTAAGGATATGATGTCTAATTCTGTTCCATGAAAAGTCTTTATAAGTTGTACATCAATGGGGAAGGAAAGTGGGGGACAGTAAATGAGGCTTTGGGTATTGACCGGTATATACACCCTCAGGATTTCTATTTTGATGCCTATGAGAAATTGGAAATGTATCTGAATGGAATGATACTCTAGATTTGGGGTTATTTGACTACTTGTTCTGAGATGATATTAGGGTGATGTTTTCAACACCCTAATCCTTACCTCAAGTTTAGAAAACTCCTCAGTCTACATATGGTTCATGATGTAATACAAAAGGTTGATACCTCCTATCTTATCTTTAAATCCCTCCTCTCTATTCCTAGCTACATTGGCTATCTCAAGTCTTATGTTTTGTCCTTTCTTAATCTAACAGAGCTGGTATTGTTTTGCCTTTCCCCTATACATTCCTGTTCCATTATGTGTGTTGTAGAAGTTATACAAGGCAGTCAGATATGACTGTCAAGCTCACAGTTGTATCCCTTCACCAGGTTTCCTTATTCCATCAGCTATTAGGTAGGGCACTACATTCCTGCTGTCTAATAAAACTACAGTCTTATATTCTTTCAGATGCCAGGTCTTGTTTGTATTCTGAGTACCTGACTCAAGTCAGGTATGACTCAGGTGCACAGATCTTTAATGGACTGCATTTTTTGATATTTTTGTGAGACTGGTTCAAAACCATCACACTTCTCTGATCCATGGCATGTTCTCGTGAGGTTTAAAGAGAATTGAATGTTCTAGAGTTGGAAGAATCCACTCAATTTATATAAAACTAGTAAGCAGGAGGCTTTGTAATGTACATGATGACTTCAGACTGCTGCTTCTTAGAGCACTAGAACACTCCTCTTGTGCTATTTTTAATGCTTTTATTTTTTCAGCCAGTTTCCCATTGTAGACATGTAAAACTTTTACCAGAAGTATTTCATAGCTAGTTGTTAATGTTAAAACTAACTTCTGACTCTGTTCCGAGGCAGTCTCATCATAATCCATTTTACTTCTGATACTACGTGTTTTTATTAAAAGATCACTGCAGAAATGGATGGCACGAAGTTGAGTTATGAAACTGGAATGCGGAGAATGCTAAAAACCAAGTTGGAGAAATAGTAGGGCTGCAGACTCTCAAGCCAGCCTACTTAGAGGCCTATGTGAAAGATGGAGACTCATTCAAAGTCTAGGAATCAACTCCACTATGCATCTTAGTATCCACTATGCATCCTCCCTCATGTCTTCTGTTATTCTCTGAGCAAACTCTATTAATTGTATTGTGCATGTATAATTAAAAAACCCTTCTCAATAACTCAAACCCACTCCTTCTTTAAACAATGGTTTCTGCTATTTTTGGCTAAACTTAATTTTATCACATAAGCTACAGTCATGTCATTACTTTGTGGGACTATAAAGTTTGCTCTTTACTTGAACCATTTTATTCGTACAATACATAGCCAAGTGTAAATAGCTAGTGAAGATCTTAAGATACAGTGTTTTGGAGCCAAGAAGCTGATGCACATAATGAAAGGGTTTATGGATGGTTTTAATGATTCAGAAGATTTTTTTATTAGACCGATACTTTTATTTTCCAGTGATGTCACATCAATTTAATCTCAAAAAAAGTATTCGATACTATGGCATTTCATGGTACTTTTTTTTATATTTCAGCATCTAAGTAGCCAAGCATTTAAACCAACAAACTTCGGAAACAAGTATATCATTTTTTATTCTTGCTGTTTCAATGAAAGGTATGATTTCAGCAGAATGGCCCTGTCTGTATTCTCTCCTAATCCAGTTTAGGCAATAGAGTAGGCTTACATGTGCTCTAGTGCCACTCATAGGTTTTCTAAGACAGTGTACTCAGGACTTTTCTAAAGCTATGGACACATGTTCATTTTTAGTACTATAAAGTGCAGATAGAGGCAGAGAAGGAGCTTGGAGCACTGTGGGAGTCTGGAAGTCTGAGGACTTCCTGTAGGCTAGGGACAGACATTCAAAAAGCCTGAGGCTGAATTGATTCAGTCTTTGCAGATTAGCACCCCCTCCCCCCCCACCCCAGCAGCTCAGCAGGGAATGTTTATCACCCCTAACTCAGTGTTAATCAACTCATTAAGAAAACAACAGAGGGACATTACCAGCTACCTGTTGATTATACCTTTTTTCAATATGCACAGCTCCGAAGGAGCTAATGCTGAGGGGTGTCTGTGAGGGATGAGGAAATGCCTGCTTAACAGAGAGTGGGGAGTAGAGGGGAGGGAGAAGCAGAAGCCAGGCAGATGCCTGCAGAGACTGCCAGAGCTGCAACCAGGGAGCACGGGGGGGAGGGAGGAGCAGCCCTGCTGTGGAGCAGAGAGCTCCGCCCAACCCAGAGAGCATGCTGGGATGCTGGG
Organism: Caiman crocodilus; assembly: GCA_030014935.1. Taxonomy (NCBI): domain Eukaryota; kingdom Metazoa; phylum Chordata; order Crocodylia; family Alligatoridae; genus Caiman; species Caiman crocodilus. The sequence goes on from JAGPOW010000290.1 coordinate 22,345,213, forward strand.
GCAGTATGATTTAATTTAAACCAGCAAGAGGTCTGGGACAGACATTGCATAAACCAATTTGAGCCAAATCAGTTAAGTCATTCACTGACTACTACATTGAACCAGGTATATCTCAGACTGGTTTCAGCCATTTTCAGACTGGTTTATGTGCTCTGAACATCTGTTCTGTTACAGGTTTAAACCAATTTCTGATCACTTAAACCGATTTATGTGTAATGTCTGTCTCTAGCTGTAATGTGATATGTAACTGGAGAGGTGTCACATGTATTGCTACAAGATGAAAGATGAACATTTTTTGTGACAGATCCACCATATTTGTGGCAAATGGTATGAATGTATACGTGCTTGTTTTTTGTAGTGCTACAATGAAGTATGTAGCATTACAAATGTAAAGTGAGTCCACAGTCTAAGCCATATATGCGGCCTAATTGTCTAGTTTTGGAGCAATCCATGTGGGAACAAGAGAACAAGACCTGCTGAAAAGGGAGATGTGATATTCATTGCCTGTGATTTCTTCCCCATTGGCCAAATCCCTTTACATGCACATGGATACTGGATTTAATTCTGCTAAATTCTAGCATTATTGTTTGGCACATACTTGCATAATTTTGAACAAATTACGCATGTATCTGTTATCAGCTTTCCCGCTCTTGCTGCCAAATTACCTCAGTTTGTCTTAGGGTAAGTAGATAGAGCTGAATACATCCACAGTAATTAAGATGAAGTTCCTAGGTGTATTTTCTCTTTTTCCCCATCAGCGCCCTCCCTGCATGTATTTTGTTATCGTGCTTGAGCTGCTTTGTAAATAGGACAGTGTATTGTTAACATGACAGTCCTATTAAGAACCACAGTAGGGATAAACACTTAGATCTTCAGTAACCACAAAACTCTGATCTCATGACAACTGGTATATGAAAAATTGAGTTCTCATGTAAGCAGCTTGTTGAAGAAGGATCATTTTAGCCAAGTTCTGTTGGAAAACACGTATTGTATAAACCCATTGTCTAATGCCATAAAAGGAGTTTTCTTTCTTTAAATAAAGGAGATATAATAACAAAGCAGAAAAAAAAAGAAAGAAAATGTAAATTTAAAGTTGTTTCATTTTCCATCACAGAACTTATTATTGGGAGTATAACAGAAAATTTTAATACAGTGTAAATGCTAAAAACCTGTCATACTTTGAATGCATTAATAGTAAAGGATTATTCCCTTTTGGCTTTTCTTCTTCTCTTTAATATGCAAAACAGGAATGAGAACTGACAGAACATGCATTACACTGATGCAGACAAAATTAGGTTTTAGTCTTTCAAACATTTATGCTTAACTTTATGCATGTGTTCAATTCCATGAAGCCAATGGACTTCAGTCCTAGTGAAGCATCCTAAGTGTTACCTGGAGCACAGCCTTAAACTGTAGCTAATAAATTGGCTAAGGGCATGTATTTTGATAATTTTAAAAATGTGTTTTTTAAGAACACTCAGAGGCCCCTGAGAGGCCCCATCATACTTTGCTGTATGGCAGGGCTGTCCAGTTGGCAGCCTATGGGTTGCATAAGACCCACAAGCAGATAACTTGCAGCTAATGAGCTCCTGCCTAGGTGCCATGCCACCCCCAATCCCCCTTCCCCTCCCCCCACCTCCAATTTCTGCTGCTGCAACTGGGATGTCTGGGTTCCAGCTCACACTTCTGCTGGTGCACAGTGTGGCCCACAGGACCCAGCTCCCTCAGCTTCATAGGCTGTCTCTGCCTACTCAGAAGTTTAACAGTCCTGCTTTATAGAAACATATAATAGGAACTCTCTAAATCCATGATTTTCATGTAAGGTGCTGCATCACTCCAGTGCTGTGAGATCTTTCCTAGTGTGCTGCGGAGTGCTGTTAAATATTAGTACTGTTTGGTGTGCCAATATATTTCAAATAAAAATTCATAGTGCCAAAAGCAGAATGACCTGTTGTAGTATTTCTGAGTTCTTTGAAACAGAAGAATTCCTCTATTATTTTGCCATAGTCAAAAACAAAGCAAAGAGATGGCATTTTCTGAAAGGTGCCTTAATTGTAGCAAGGGGTGCCTGGAGTCTAAAAATGATGAGAACTACTGGTTTAGATGAAGTCAGAAAGCACAGTTTAGAACATTGTGTACTTAGGCCTCTGTCTTTCAACCACAAAAATAATGTTCTTAATTTTAGTAGTACCACTGAATTCACTAGGACTATTGTTATGCACAAGAGAACACAGAGTTGTGGACACTAATAATACAACCTTGAACAGGAGCAGAGGACTTCTTTGGGTCACTGGGTCCAGTCCTCTGCTTCAGACAAGCACATCATATAATCCGTATGAAAAAGTAATCAAGTTCCATCTTAACAGCAGTTAAGTTTTTGAGTCCCTAACGCTTGTGAAAATGTATTCCAAAACTTCCCTAGGATCATGTCATTGAAACTTATCAGAGTGCTATTCATATCCTTCACAGCAATGTGTGTTATTAATTCATATACTGTTTAATTAAAATTAATTTTTTTCTGAAAATTTCATATTGATTTAGACAAAATTGCAACATAGTATTTCAAACAGTTATGCTTAACTATATGCATGTGTGCGTTCTGTGGAGCCAATGGACTTCAGTCCCAGTGAAGTACCCTAAGTGAAAATCTTTGGAAATTGACATTAAAAATTAAAAATCATTGAAAAGGAAAAAAATGTAAGGTAGCATATTCAGGTATACTTATGGGGAAAAACCCCTGTAAACCATGGTAGGCAGGAAAAGGAACTGGAATTAAGAGAATTTAATGTTTTTTTCCTTTTTTTTGCCTGCTTACTCTTTGTCCTATGTTTCTTGTCAACATATCAGATGTGAATGAGTAGGAAGTGCTTACATTTTAATAATAGCTCTAGTTTTTTTAAAGACAATTGCATGCATATTGCATATACACAGACTGTTCTTTTTTGAGGTGAGACTTTGTAAACCAGTCTATACCAAATTAATATTTTATAACTAGTCTTTAGCCCTGTGAAAGCGGGAATTATAAAAGAAATGTGAACAAACCCTTATGCTGAGAAACATGAGTAGTGCATGCTATTTAAATAATCCATGAATTGGTCACACATTTATCAGTCATACATTTGCCCTGTTCAGAACTTCTCCCTGCACTGCAAACATGGAATCTTAACCTCCCCTTTTCCCAAAATTCACAAAATCAGTCTTTATTATAATTTTTTTAAGGAAAAGATGTTCTTTTCTTGCTACTTAATATTTTTATTTATGGGGAAAAAGCCCTTTCTGCTTCTGCATCAACCTTAGCTGTGTAAGTATGTTGGTTTGCTGCTGTGATACAAGTGTAAGACATTTTGTTGTTGTATAGGCTAAATTAGCATATTGTTTGTTTTTAATTAGTGATCTGAGAGTGGGAAATTAAAAAAAATACTCAAAGCTGTATTGGTGGAGAAAGATTACCTGGTCACAGAACAGCAGTTACAGACTGGTAACCAGCCAAACACTGCAACTCTTATTCCCTTCATAGAATTACAGAAAAATAGGACTAGAAGGGACTGCTGGAGGCAAGCTAATCCAATGGAGAGCTAACATTTTTGGTAGGTGTGCCACAAATTAGACCTACACCCCCCAGGTGCCACTCTGATCCCCTTCCCCTGCCTGATTTGCTGCTCTACTTCCCGCTCTGTGCTCCCTGCCTGATTTGTTGCTCTCATTTGTGCTCTCTGCCCTGTTGCTAAAATACACTTGAGAAATGTCTTGAATAGGTCTTTCTTGCCAAAGTATATTCATACAGATCAGATTCATACTTGTGCATGTAAGAGTTACAGGATCAGGCCCAGGATTTCTAATTAACAAAATATTGACTGCTGGTTTCAATCCTGCATTTATTCCACATGTATAATTACTGTTGAGTTGAGTGCAAATTCAGAAAGTGAATCTGTTTACAGGATTTAGGACTCATCATAATCACTTTACTATGCCAAACACCTGCAACACCTTCAAATGCATCAATAAATAGTAGTAAATTTCAGATTTAAGTCGGTGAAAATTATGGATGGGGGTCATTAAGGGCTATAAGTCAAATAACTTAAAACTTTTCAACTTATTACAGATGCAGTAAACCAGTTTGAAATTCTATTATTGGTACCTGTTTACAACTGTGTGCAATCTTCCCTTTGGAGGTTTTAAGTGTCAAAAGCCAGAAAATGTGTAAAACTAAGTCAGATTATTGATGCAGCTTTGCCACTCTGTAGTAAATAAATAGCATCCTGAAGCCTTTTATCTGCCTTCATTTTTCTGCACTTGTAGACTGCCATGCTTAAGAACAAGCATGATGTTTTAAGACAATGTAAAGATATCACAAGCAAAGTGTCATACCACTTTTTAAATTGATTTTTTAATGGACCATGTCTTGTCTTAACATAAAACACAGTAGGCATATATCACCAGGTCACACTAAAATCTTGCTTAGGAATCTGCACCTTTGTTGAATTTATAAGAAATACTGCAGACAATTGGATTGCATTTTATACCTCAGAATTCTCTGATTTGAATATAAGTACTAGTTAATTTAACAATAGTGTTTTACTCATTGGTTATTACAGTGGGCACTGTAATGGGTTGCTAACTCCTTTGGAAGGCACAGTGGGTTAAATGCTGTTCTATATTATGGAAAAGTAAATGGATTTGACTTTAGTGGGCTTATTCTAGATTTACTATATGTATGGGAATAATACCCCAATACTTAAGGTAACTAGGGCAATTTGTAGATGACACTTTAAAGAGGGTTTAATGTGAGATAAATGTCTCTTGCACCACTTTAATGGCATTGCTGTTTGCACATTTGGATGTGTAATGCACGTTAATTCCAGCTGGTGGAGCACAGGCAGTAGCATAATGTGCCTTAAATGACTTCGGGAAGCAGCAAATGACTTTGGGGTGCTGCAAAGTAAAACACCTCTGAAGAGTTTTAGTTTCCTACCCTACAGCTGTGGAGGGAAGCACTGAGTTCTGTGCAGCTTGGGGGCTGTGCAGGCAGACCATGCAAGCAGCCTGGCAACAGCCTGGGAAGGCAGGCTCCGCAGAAGGAAAAAAAGAAAAAAAAGCAGCTAGCCTGATTTTCTCCCCCCTGCCCAAGTCTGCCTGCCTGCCTGCCTGATGTGGCTGTGGTGCCCCTTGACTGTGGTGCCCCTTGGGACTGCCCAAGCTGGGTGTCTGTAGGTGGGTGCCTCCTGTATGAAGGGGCATCAGCTCCCTACCTTGCAGCTCAGGGTCCTCTCTGCCCACTAGCAGCTTTGACATGGGTGTACACGACATGGGAGTTTACTTCACCTTAAATTGAACTGTAATTTTTAAAAAAACACTGCTTTAGTTTAGGAAGAATTAAACCCCCTTGTCATGTACAAATGCCGTAGTAAAGCAGTCCTGGTAGAATTGGTGGTACTAGGGAAGGGAGAGAGTGCTAAGTGACCTATAAAGAGTAACATGAAAAGGTATATAAAGTCCAGGTGTTGTTTAAAACAACAATGCCACTTTTAAGCCACTTTCTTTTCTTTTCTAAAAAGAAAGTTTTGTAGATCATTTTTGAACAAAGCTAAAAGGACTGATACTCTTATTAATCTACACATTTGCTGTCTAGTAGGAGACAGACAATAGTTTGGATCTTTTCTGAACGGTGTGATTCACTGTTGGGTTTTTTGACTTGGCTGGTACAATCAACTGCAGTACAGACCTACCACATACATCTTAACAAATGGCCACTGCTGAATCACGTTGTGTTCTTAAGAGATTTATTTATTCTCTAGTATAAATCTGAAATTCTGTAGATAAATATTTGAATTAAATGCCACAATTAGGGTCCTATTTTCCAGCTACTTTCTCTTCATACGTAAAGTGAATGATCTTCCCAGCTCTAGCTTCCTATTGGCATTGTCATGTGTCCATTTCACATTTCAGTTAGATGAGCATATCACCTGCCAGCTATCCACAACAAATGTTCAGCAAGGTGCTGCCTCTAGCAAGGTTTTAGTTCTTTGTAATTCTCATTCTTTGTTAGAACCCTCCAGACTCTACTGGACCTGGTAGGCAGCACTCAGTCCCCTTTATGGTAAATAGGCAGGCACAATAAGAACAGCAGCATTCTGTTGGTATGTTAAGGTACATGGCAAAGAACTATTCAGCTGCATGCAGAAGTTTTGTAGGGAGGATGTTGATTTCTCAAAAGCGTATCTAAAGCTTCTGACTAAAAGCTTATCTCAAAAGTTTCTGATCAACTTCAGAAGCAGAGAACTCAGCTAAATCTAGCAGAGCATGGGGGACCTGGAGAGGGAAGGAAACAAAAATGGAGTGTATGGTATTGTGGTAATACATGTAGTTTAAATACCTCCATAGACATAGGGTCCTGGAAAGATGCAGCATGGGAAATAAGGGATGTGGTGAGTTGCAAGCTAGAAAGGAGTAAGAAAACTAGTAAGATAGGAGGTGGATGGATGGCTTAAGGAGAAAAAGAGAGGGATGTATAGTTCCCTTCCTCTGTCCTCTAAGGAGAGGGGTGGGAAGAAATGGGACATTCAGAACACCTGTGTTGGAGAGAGAAATGTCCATGGAGGAAAAGGCAAAAACAAATGTACTTGAGCAAGGTAGGGAAAAATATATGACTGATTGGAAAGACTTTTTAAAAGTATCTAGCATTTCATTTTTGTGACCCAATATGAAATATTTTAATTTTGGGGCTGAGGGAACGGTTGTGTTTCTGCGTGCTGAGGTAGAGAGGAAGGGGCATTTGGGGGTTGGGGTCCAGAGCACTTCATACAGGTTATTTTGTTCTCTTATTGCAAACTATCCTGAGCCTTTGTTGGGAGGAGTAGCATATAAATTGAATAAATCAAATAAATAAATCATAGTAACCTTGCCATGGAAAAGCAGGTGGACTAGTTTACTGTGTTCAGTGGTAAATTGATTAGTAGTCATTGACTCTGACATTTTGTAACTTGCAGCATTGGGAATCTTGACACTGTGTGCTTTTTTCTTCTGAAGAAAGTCTGAATATAAAAGGTCACATAACAACAATGAAGACTGTAGGAACCAGTCTTCTGCTGTATTAATCATTGCATTCTTCATTTTTTGAGAAGGGGGAGAACAGATCTTTATGTTATTGTCTTTTTTCAGTCTTAATATTTGTCTCTACAACAGTGCATCTGCAAGTATTGTTGTGTTTTTCTAGATTTTCCAGACTTTAAAATTGAATTTGATTTGTTGTAAATCAGTGTGTGTTACATACAAGACTAAACTGCTTTTATAATGTTAGTGAATAATGATGAGTTGCTGTTAATAGTTTTATATTTGACAAAGGCAAATTACCTTCTTTGCAAAATTAGAAGGTCCTGATCTTGCAGACTTTTGTACCTATGCTTAAGACTGGGCACATCTATATGAGAAATTTACTGTGCAGTTGACTAATTAACTATTCAGTAAACCTCTCAGTGTCTACATCTGTGCCCCTATAAAGGCACACAAAACTACTAAACTCCGTATAAAGATAGTACTTGTAAAATACAAATACTAACCTGCTGCAGAGCTTTTTTCATATGCAGCAGCACATGTGTAGATGCTGCCCCGGCTAGCTGGGGTACAGGGTGCTTCAGGGCTAGCCAGCAGGGACCCCCCATGCTGAAGCCCCCTTGTGCCTCCGCCAGCTGCTCTGCAGCACATGGAGCCTGGTTAGAGTAGCCTGGGCCAGCAGAGGATCCAGGAGGGGTCAGCCTACCAGTCAAGGCTGCTCCAGCTGGGCTCCACATGCTACAGGGGGGCTGGCTGAGGCACAAGGATGCTTCAGTATGGTGCTAGCCAGCGGGCTAACAGTGTAGTAGTACTGCTGTTTTTGCGCTGTTGCTATGGGGCCAGGCTGGAGCCATGCTCTATGTCCTGAGCTACAGTGCAGATGGAGCCTGCTGGTACAAGAGCAAAATTAAGGGGAGATGAAAGGGATGTGGGTGGGAGGATGGGTGGAAAGGTGGTGGGAACCCAAGGTTGTGGTGGACAGAAGCAGCATGTAGGGGAGATATGGGGGATTGTGGTGGGATGGCAGGGGCCTGAGGCTGTGGGGGAGAAGGGGGGAGGCAGGTACAAGAAGGATAAGTGTTGAGGGGGGCAGGCAGCATGGGGAAAGCTGCATACTTCCTCCTTCGGTTGCCCCCCCACTATTCCCCCCCATCTGCCTTACCACTTTCTGTCCATCCATCACTGCCCCATTACTGCCTCCCTCATTGTTTGCCTTTGCCCCTACCTCACTGCCGTCAGTGTTGGGGATATGAATTTAAGACTAGCCTCAAATAATTAGATTCTATACATGAAAAATATAATAAATGTATACATTTTCCATGTATGCAATGTATGTACCTGGGGGAGGGGGGAATCATCATAAAATCAGGTTTGTCTTATATTTGGGTAAATACGCTTATCAAGAGATTTGCAGTATGGTTCATCTAAGATTCTTTTTCTTTTAAGGACCTAGTTGCTGAGGGTGAAATCATCATGCTTCTGTAAGACATTATTTTTCTTAAGACTTCTGTCTTTGTATATATATGATCATAATATCATAGTATCTAGGGTCAGAAGGGGCCTTATGTAGGCCACATACATCAAGTTTGATATTTAGAAGAAACAGGGAAATGTAGTGTTAACAGCATGCTTCTCCAACAAAAACTGTCAGTGAAAACAGAATAATAAATCTCTCAGGAAAAGTTGCATGTTTTTGGATATTGCTGACCCCTATTCTATACTTGTGCAAAGCCAATGCAATTGTTTTGCAGACAGTAGACTGAATTACACCAAATTGATTACTGACTTCACTGTGTGATACTGTCTCCTCCTAATCAAGCTCATGGTATTATAATTTTTGTTTTGTTTTGTTTTTTTCTAATGTGCTTTTGCTAAATACATGCCAGTTGTCTCTTCAGTTGTAGTGCACCTGAGAATCCAGGGCTGCTGTCTTTCAGAGAGGTTCTAAACAACCCTTGAGTTCAGTCTGAGCAGAATTGAACCATGAAACAGTAAGAAGAAATACCTAACCGTCTTTCATTAGGGCTCTTTGGATGGAACAAAAGTGACATTTATAGTTTCCTACTTGTGATTCCCAAGACAATTTCCTTGAGTATAAAACTAATGATTTATCTTAGTAATCCTCTCATTTTAACTCAGGTAAAACCCTTTATTTATAAACCTTACATACTTCTCTCCTGTACTTATATAGAAGGATCTCAAAGAATTCCATTTAATCTTCTAGCTTTTGGGTCTGCTAAGTAGTCAGTACAATGTTAATAGAAACATAAATTTCTAAATTAAATCTAAACATAACATATGACTGTACTTTGACTTACATAAATATGAGCTACAGTGTTAATTATTTTTCTCTGTCTTAATGCCTACAGTTCTACTCTTTGGCAGATACTTTACAGAAATGGTGCAGGGGTGATACAGATTTCTTTGACCACCTAGTATTACTATAATGGTGGTCTCTATAGATCAGATATCATTTTTTGTTGCTTGCATCTTTATCAAAAATATTTTTCTTGACCATTCCATGTAGATTCTTACATGGGTACTCACCCTAATAGTATTTTAAGTTCTTCTAGTAGCTCATCAAGCAATGTGACATGTGTTACGTATTGTTTGTTCTCTAATTCTTTCCAAAGGGGGAGAATCATGTGCAGTGAAATGTGTTCTTTAGGTATTATAAATATGTGCTTTTTAATATATCTTTTGCTTATGTACTTGTGGGAGTTGGTTTTATAAATAATGGGAATGAATTCTGAGCTGATGTTTTAAACATAACCACAATTATTGCATGGGATAGGAACATGGAATAAAGCTCAGAGCCCAACAAGGACCAGGGACAGAGACCTTGTACTAATAGCAACGTAGAAATTCAGTGTCCAACTGAAGTTCAATGGCCCAAAGAGCTCTGCTTTCACTTTCCACAGGCTTCTGCTATCAGTCTGACACTCAGGAGTAAAAGGGAAGGAAGAACAATTCACAACTAATTCTCTTTCATTGAACTGCTGAAGTATGATTGTATCTTTAAAACGGTATTGTCAGTCATAAATAATTCAGTAGTTGTTAAGGAGATTATATTAAATATTAAATTAGTTGCTAAGAAAAATATTGAATTACTCTGCTAATATTTTGGATGGGTACTAGAAATTTCCCTTCCTAAGTACTTTTGCTGTAGGAATCTAGGAGGATGTAATTAAAAAATTCACCAATCAGAAACAAGCTGGGAAAGCAGGTGCTACCCTTCGGGGTGGGGGGGGAAGAAGAAGAGGAGCTCCCTAACCTCATTGTGAACTGCAGCACAGCAGGTTTGTTGGATTTAAGGAGCAGGCCTCTGAAGTGTATACAAGGAGAGTGTGTTTGGCACACTGGGCAGATGCAATGAGGGACTCAAGAAGAGCAGAGCCAAGAAAGGTGGGGAGAGCTGCCCCAGTGGGCAATAGCCCTAGGCTTTTGAAGGTGCTGCTGGAGGAACTACCACCAGAGCCTCGGCCCTGGGAGCAGGGAGAGCTTGCTTGGGCTCCATTCAGTGCATGTGGCGGTGCATGGAGCCTCTGTCCTGCTAACAGGGAGAGTCTGCTCAGGCTCCACTTGGTGCACACAGTGGTGTGTGGGGACCTCAGACCCCCTGGAGCCACCTGTGGTGGCTTCAGTTGGTCAATCTCAGCATACAGTCGAGAACTCCAGTGCATGCGGTGGTGCATGGCATCCCAAACTCTGGTAGCAGCAGCAAGGCCACTTGGGTTTGCAACCCCTTCCCCGGTGTGAGGCCAAGCACCTGGGAGGCACCAGTGAGGTGCGACAGGAATCTAGAGGTCCGGGTTTTGAGACCTGTATGAGGTAGCCTGAGCCCCAGCAAAAGGCAGAAGGCAAAAGCTGGGCATCAGGATCTGCACGAGGCAGTCTGAGCCCTGGTGGAGGACAAAAGGCACAACAGGGTGGCACAACAAGGCCCCCACAACTCCAGGAGGCCCCTCCCAGTCAGATCCTTGGACTTGTGAGTATCTGCGGAGTGGTTCCCTTTCCCGCCCCTGCAGGAAGAGGGGAAGCACCAGGTTCTGCACTCTAAAGGAATGCTGAAGGGTCTCTGCCAATAGGGTGTATGGAAAAGGGGAGGGAAGACTTGTGCCTCCCATGTGGTAAACAGTTATAGAGATAATTACATATTTATATTAATGATGTTAATGTCATTTGGAGTTGTGTTATCCAGTTGATTATGTAGATGAATTTGTAGATATCTGTGTTTGATTGTCTAAGTATATTTATCTTTGGCTATTGTGTGTATATTTATTCATTTATAATCTCTATAGATTTGGAAATATTCATATTGAATTGTATATTAATAGTTATTTTTTTATTTAATGATTTGGGTAAACAATAATACATTTGTATAGAATTAAGTGTTTTGTCCTGGATTGGCTCCAGAGAGGAAAGAGGGCATTACTCTCCAGTAATACCCCTCTCACAGTACTCTTGCCTGACCACCCTATCCCTTCCAACTGTGAACAGGGCATACCCCTGGGTGTACCCAGGTTACAATTAAATAACAATTGTGGGAAGACCAGAAATAATTTTGAATCAATATAGAGGGTTTTTTGCTGGAGCGTTGTTAGTCAACATTTTTAAGGGAGGCCATCAACTTTTGTCTGATTAGGAGGGACCTACTGGAACATCAAGTCCATTCTTTTGGATTTTTAAATGAGTAAGTTTAATTTAAAAAGTAGTTAGGTTTCTTTGACCCCCACCCTCCTGCTCTTATTGAAAGATTTGTTTCAAAACTTCAGTACTCTGATGCTGAGAAGCCATCTGATTTCTAGTTTCAATTTATTCACGGTTGGTTGGTACCCATTTGTTCTTGTGTTAACATTGTCTCTTAGATTAAATAACTCTTCCCTATCTGTGATATGTATGTCTATCTCCCTTTCCCCAGTGCATCTCTGGATAGTAATCAACTCCCTCATAAGCCTTTGTTTTTCTAGGCTAAACAAGATGCGTTCTTTAAGTTTACTCTCAAAAGGTAGGCTCTCCATTTCCCTCATCATGCTAATAGCTCTTTTCTGCTTCAGTATTTTTTCTCATTTTTTAAGCACCAGACATCTTTAAAGAACAAAATGTTTTTAAACCAAGCCTTGGTTTTGTGTAGACAATGATATCTAAATAATTTACAGTGGTTTCCTATGAGGATTGATTTTCCTTTTACTAGACTTGAGATAAAGTTTGTTTGACAATGAGGGCATAACAAGCAGGAAAACATAATATTTACACATAACAGTATACCCATTCTCTTTTGTTTACTTTTAAAAGTAAGTGTAAGTATTTTTCCCTACCATAAAAGAACGAACTATTCTTGAGAGTTTGATTTCATATTCTTTCTCTAATCTTTTTGAATGAGAGAGGTTTTGTTCACTTTGTATTGGAAGCTACCACATAGGTTTGTTCTCAGTTGAGTAATTTTATAATTTCATTAATAGAATTACTTAGGTTTAACAGCTTTCCACTAGGATTCAGTTTTAATGAATATACCTAGTAATATTCTTTGTCTGTTTTAAAATAACAAGTTTTATAGATATAAATGCATATTGATGGGCTCTGGCTTGGTTCACAGGTGTTTGTGTGTGTTTTGCATGGTCCTTTTGCTTTTCCCACCTACTCAGTTCTTGTAAGTAGATTCTATATTGACATTTAAAGGTCCTGCATTTGTATGGGTCTCCTGTGTCCTTGTTCCATTTTTATGGCAAAGCTACAATGACATAGAAGGATCTTCTGGTTGTGTCCTGGGGAGATCCAGGGGAAGTGCAGTGGTGTAGTTCCACCCCCTATGATTCCAGCTCCATCTAAACTTTAAAACCAAGTGCCTGGGAGAAGCAGCAGCTGAGGGTAGTACAGAAGGAGTCAGTTGACTTCATGGGTCATTATAATGCATTTGATTCCTACTAATGCCAGATGCTAATGACTTACTTTTCTTTTTAAGATCTTGATGTTCCATTAATCAAGTTATGTTTTCTCTTGCAATTTTTGATGTTTGTTACCCATTTCTGGTAATATCTGTCTTTTGTTTCACAGCCCTGAAGAATGTTTTTAGTCTTAGCTAAGAACCTTAACTCAGGCGTGGTAACATTTGTTCAGGTGAATAGTAACTCAAGCATGGAAATGATTGATAGTAGAGTGTTGGATGTGCTGTCAAGATTCTCAGGAAGGCTAGATATTGTTTTCCAAATCTGAATAAGAGAACTACATTTAACTATAATAATTACAAGACTAATAAAACAATATATTTTGCCTAGTGGCAAGTGGAGAGGGATCTTGGAGTCTTAGTGGACTCCAAGATGAACATGAGTTGACAATGTGACGGAGCTATCAGAAAAGCCAATGGCACTTTATCGTGTATCAGCAGATGCATGACGAATAGATCCAAGTGTGACGGTGTCGGGCTGCCATTAAGGGCCCAGGGCAAATTAGAAGAGGGTCCTAGGGGACTGACAGACCCAAGGGAGGAAAGAAAAACACACTTGCCGGCAGGAGAGGCGACGAGATGGGAAGCGGGAACGCGGCAATGGCAGCAGCAGCCGCCGCCATTGTAGCCGCGCAAGCTGCTCCTGCGCTGTGCCTTTAAATGGTTGTTCCTGGCAAGGGGAACAGCAGAGCCAATCACGGCAGCTGCTGGCTGCCATGGGAGAGTTTAAAAACCCCAGCAAGCCTTGTGGCCAGGGAGAGAGGGAGAGAGGAGGAGTAGGCAGGCAGCAAGAGGGGATTGCTGCAGCTCCTCGGGAAACTGTCTCACAGATAGACAGTACTCCTTCAGTACAGAAGCTGAGAGAGGCTAGTGAAGCACAGAGTGCTCCAGGCATCGCCTAGAGCAATGCTCAGCCCCAGGAAGTCCCTCAGGGGCAGAAGAATATTTCTTCTAAGGGATAAGAAGGGAGAAAGTCCCACGATAGTAAAGATTACGCCCGGGTCTGAGGGGGCACGAACGGGGCACCAGCATCAACCCGAAATCAAGGACCAACAAGCGCCTATTGACCGATGGACCAGGATCCTTCATCAGTGAACCAGCAAGTGACCAGTTGGTGAGTGGATAGGGTATAGGGGTGGCGGAGCCCTGTGGAACATTGGACCTCGTGATCGTGAGTACCCCTCAGCGGGAGACCCCTCTAGTGATTAAGATCTCCACTGAACCCCTCCTTTAAAATAACAAGTTCCATCAAAGTCGTGGCAGGAAAGACGAGGGAGTGGGGTGACCCACGAGGGGGTATCATTGAGTGTGACCCACCAACGTCACAGTGGTGCATTGGCCAGGAAAAGGCGTCGGCATCAGCGTTCACACCCGTGGGGCAGAGCCCCTCGCGGGAAAGAAAACAAGATGCAACTAGCAGGGGCAAACCCAATGGAAGTATTAACCCAAGCGGTTCAGACTGTTGGGCAATTGCTGGCAGTCCAGCAGCTGCAGGGGGCGAATCACCAAGAATGAATGCAGTGCAATGCGGCAGGGTTTAGAATGCTCTGCATGACTAAAGATGATGATCCCGAGGCCTACATCGAGGCTTTTGAGCGGATGGCCACACAGATCGGGCTAGACCGGAGTCAATGGGTTTATCAGTTAGGAGCCCAGGTAATTGAGGAAGCCTACGTGGCATATAGAGCCTTATCTAGGGAAGAGGCTCAAAATTATGAGACGGTTAAAGCAGCAATTTTATACCGTCTTGAAATTTCACCCGAGAATTACCGGCAGGCTTTCAGGGCCCAGAAGTCTGGAGGAGGTAGGCGGCCAGGAAGCTTATTGCAGACTCTCCGGGATGATCTACAGAAATGGTTACCAGTGGGGAAATTCGATCGGGCGGGTGTAATAGACCAAATTTTGCTGGAGCAGTTCCTATGGGATTTAGAAGAGGATACCCAGAGGTGGGTGCGGAGGCACCAACCACAGTCTAGCGAAGAAGCTTTGTGGCTGGCAGAAGCTTTTTGTAACTCTGAGAAAGCGAGAGAGAGTGGACGGAGCTTCCGAGGCTCAAGAGAGAGCTCAAGGAGCTAAAGAGAAGGACAGGCGGCCCCAAGGAAGGAGGCCCCGAAAGGAGTGGTTTGTGATAAGTGTGGATGCACGGGACACATCTCCCGAGACTGTGGAAAGGGGCTAAGTGAGTTAAGCCGTGGTCCCGTGGGGTATCTGTCCCTGAAGGAAAAGCGCAGAGAAACTGATGCAGGTGAACCTATGGATTGTAGCATGGGGTTCACCTGCCCAGAAGAAGATTGGAACTGCCCCATGGTCATGGCCTGGATAGGCGGTAGGCCAGTGAGAGCCATGTTGTATACTGGTTGTTCTCAGTCCTTGCTCAAGGCCGACCTAGCTCCACAGCAAGGCAGAAGAGAAGCAGGCATTATTAATATGACCTGCATTCTAGGCGGAGAAATGCAGTTCCGTTGCTGCTATATCCCTATCAAAGTGATGGAGTTCTGGGAGGAATTGCGTGTTAGATTGGCCCCTGCCTTGGCCTGTGAGATGATCTTAGAGTGAGAATGGAGGCCCTTTTACAGAGTATTGGAATGGGTGCGAGCCACAGAAGAGGAGAGAAGGCGGGTACAACAAGTAGAAGGTTGGGCAGCTGAGAATTCTGAGCCTCAGCGACAGGAAGGAGTTGAAGGCGTCAATGTAGAGTCTCTAGTGAGTGCGGCCCAATTCTGGCAGGCCCAGCAGGAGGACCTCGATCTCCAACACCTGGGAATCGATGATCCTGGAGAGGGGACGTTCTGGAGACAGGAAGCCTTTGAGGTAATAGGCGGGCTACTATACCAGGTACAGCGGGAAGAAGGAGATGAATTGAGCGGAAGGCAGTTGGTGGTCCCCTCGCCCCTACGACACCCGATCTGGAGGTTGGCCCATGCTTCACCACTAGGTGGTCATCTGGGACGAACCAAGACCTGGGCTAGGCTAACCATGGAATTTTTTTGGCCACACCTACGGGAAGATGTGGATCAGTGGTCGGCCGCATGCCCAGAATGTCAGAGAGCCCAAGAGTGGGGCCTGCCTAGGGCACTCCTGAGACCGATGCCAGTAATTGAAACACTTTTTTCAAGAGTTGCCTTAGATGTGATAGGTCCACTTTCAAAATCACACAATGTATATCCTGGTCCTGGTGGACTATGCCAAGCGGTTTCTGGAGGCGGTGCCGCCACAGTCCATTACAGCCCCGAAGGTGGTAGAGGAGCTCCTCAAGTGGATAGCTCGGGTGGTCATTCCAAAGGAAATACTCACAGATCAAGGGACCAATTTTATGTCGGGGGTAATGAAGGCCCTTTGCAAGACCCTGGGCATCACTCAGCTCAGAATGTCAGTATATCATCCCCAGACCAATGGCCTAGTGGAGAGATTAAATGGCACAATCAAATGATTGCTTAGGCGATGTGCACAGGAAGATCTCCGATGGTGGGATACCTTGCTAACGCCCCTATTATTTGCACTGCAGGATGCCCCACAGGAATCAACCCGTTATTTGCCGTTCCACTTAGTATATGGGCAGACTCCGAGAGGCCTGTTACAGGTAGTCCGTGAGGAGTGGGAACGACCGATGGGCCTGGGGGTTTCCGCAGAGCAGTATCACCAGGAGCTGCAGACACGCATACAGAACGCCCAGCAGATTGCTGGACATAACGTGAGAGAGGCCCAGGAGCGAGAAGAGATCCACTATAACAAGAGAATGAGGGCCCATACCTTTCAACCGGGAGGTCAGGTTTTGGTCTCAATACCGACCACTTCCAGTAAACAACTGGCGATGTGGCAGGGACCCTTCACAGTGGTTAGGCAAGTAGGACTGGTCGATTATGAGGTACGCAAACTGGGGCACCGGCGTGAGCAGTGAGCATTGAAGGTTTACCATGTGAATCGGCTAAAGGAGTGGAGGACTCCTCAGGGGTGGATGGCCCAGGAAAAGGTAGAAGAAGGAGATCTAGGACCCCTGTGTCCCGAACTAGGGCAAAACCCTGCAGAAAAAAACGTTCACATGAGTGAAGAATTGAATAGCCACCAGCGGCGGGAATTGTTAGCGTTAGTGGAAGAGTTCCAGAGGGTATTCCAAGAAAACCCAGGGAGGGTCACGGGGGTCCAACATGAGATAAGGACAACCCTGGGAGCATTGGTAAGGGAAAGGTGGAGACACACACCTCAGCAGTGGCAGCAGGAAGTGCAGCAAGAGATAATAAGAATGCAGGAGCAAGGGATCATACGACCCTCCCGGAGCCCGTGGCGGAGCCCCATAGTGCCAGTGGCCAAACCAGATGGTTCACTAAGGCTATGCATAGACTTTAGAAAATTGAATGCCTTAACGATGTTTGATGCTTTCCCAATGCCCTACATAAGCCATTTCATTGAGAAAATAGGGGAAGCTAGGTATATATCCACGCTCGACCTGGCTAAAGGCTACTGGCAGATACCCTTGCGACCTAGCAATTATATCAAAACAGCTTTTGGAACTCCTTGGGGTCTCTTTGAATTTGTGAGGATGCCCTTTGGCCTCAACGGAGCAGCAGCCACATTCCAAAGGTTGATGGAGATGCTACTAGCTCCGCATGCGGCTTAGGCGGCTGCATACATAGATGACATCATTATCTTTACCTCTAGTTGGAAGCAACATCTCGAGGCATTACGGGCTGTCTTGGAAGAATTCCGAAGGGCCGGTTTAACAGCTAACCCAAAGAAATGCAAGTTGGCAGAGAAGGAGACAGCCTACTTAGGATTCCAGGTGGGACAAGGAACCATACACTCTCTGGCCGATAAAGTCAAAGCCGTAAGCCAATTTCCAGAACCCCAGACCCATAGGCAGTTACGTTCCTTCTTGGGGCTTGTCAATTACTACCGGCGATTTATTCCTTATTTTGCAACAATGGCAGCACCCTTCACAGATGCGTTGGCAGGAACCTCTTCAGCACGATTAAGATGGACACACGCCATGGGTGATAGCTTCAACAGACTGAAGGTAGCAATGCATCAAGAGGTGATGATGCATACACCAGACTTTAATGCCCCTTTTATTTTACAGACCTATGCGTCGGGACGAACATTGGGGGCTGTACTACTACAAGAAGGAGAAGAAGGGGAGCGCCCGATTGCCTTTGCAAGTCGGAAACTTAGTAGAACGGAAAACAGGTATGCTACGGTGGAAAGGGAATGCCTGGCTATACATTGGGCCATAGAATATTTTCAGTGCTACCTCCTTGGAAGGGAGTTCGTGGTAATGACTGATCATGTCCCATTGCAGTGGCTAACACAGAAACAAAGTACAAATGCTAGAATTATGCGCTGGGCACTGGCTTTACAACCATTTAAATTCACAATAATACACCTCCCGGGTAAAGATAACTTTGTAGCTGATTTTTTATCCAGATGGGAAGAACCGGACTACTCAGGACCATCATCACGGCCATGAGGATAGCGGTGCACAAAGTGTAGGGGGCTTGACACAAACGCCACAAGGCAACATAAAGGGGGAGGTCTGTGACGGCAGTGAGCTGCCATTAAGGGCCCACAGCAAATTAGAAGAGGGTCCCAGGGGACCAACAGACCCAAAGGAGGAAAGAAAAACACACTTACCGGTAGGAGAGGCGACGAGAGGGTAAGTGGGAACACGGCAGTAGCATCAACAGTTGCTGCCATTGCAGTCGCATGAGCCGCTCTTGTGCGCACCTTTAAACGGCTGTTCCTGGCAAGGGGAACAGCAGAGCCAATCACAGCAGCTACGCCGGCTGCCGCGGGAGAGTTTAAAAACCACGGCAAGCCTTGCGGCCGGGGAGAGAGGGAGAGAGGAGGAGCAGGCAGGCAGCAAGAGGTGTTTGCTGCAGCTCTCAGGAGACTGTCTCACAGAATCTGAGAGAGGCTAGTGAAGCACAGGGTGCTCCAGAAGGGCTTGCTTCCAGGCATCGCCCAGAGCAATGCTCAGCCCCAGGAAGTCCCTCAGGGGCAGAAGAATATTTCTTCTAAGGGATAAGAAGGGAGAAAGTCCCATGATAGTAAAGATTATGGCCGGGTCTGAGGGGGCATGAATGAGGCACGAGCATCAACCCAAAATCAAGGATCAACAAGCGCCTATTGACTAGTGGACGAGGGTCCTTCATCAGTGAACCAGCAAGTGGCTGGTTGGTGAGTGGACGGGGTGTAGGGGTGACGGAGCCCCGTGGAACATTGGACCTCGCGATCGTGAGTACCCCTCAGCGGGAGACCCCTCTAGTGATTAAGATCTCCACTGAACCCCTCCTTTAAAATAATAAGTTCCATCAAAGTTGTGGCAGGCGAGATGAGGGAGGGGGCGACCCATGAGGGGGTATCATTGAGCGCAACTCACCAACATCACACCAAGGAGGTGATACTTCCCCTCTATCGGGCGCTGGTCAGACCACAGTTGGGGTACTGTGTGCAATCCTGGGCGCCGCACTTTAAGATGGATGTGTATAACCTGGAGAGGGTCTAGAGAAGGGCCACTCATATGGGTAAGGGCTTGCAGACCAAGCCCTATGAGGAGAGACTAGAAAACCTGGACCTTTTCAGCCTCCACAAGAGAAGGTTGAGAGGTGACCTTGTGGCTGCCCGTAAGTTCATCACGGGGGCACAGAAGGGAATTGGTGAGGTTTTATTCACCAAGGCACCCCTGGGGGTTAGAAGAAATAATGGCCACAAGCTAGCAGAGAGCAGATTTAGACTGGACATTAGGAAGAACTTCTTCAAAGTTAGAGTGGCCAAAGTCTGGAATGGGCTCCCAAGGGAGGTGGTGCTGTCCCCTACCCTGGGGGTCTTCAAGAGGAGGTTGGATATACATCTAGCTGGGGTCATCTAGACCCAGAACACTTTCCTGACTATGCAAGGGGTCAGACTCGATGATCTATTGAGGTCCCTTCCAACCCTAACATCTATGAATCTAGTTTGTTGTGTTTTTTAAACTTTATATTTAATTTAGTAAATTAGTGCACGTTCCAGTAGTTATATTAATTTTGCTTTGATCTTAAGCTGAATAATATGCCTGTAGGCCCTTAGCATATAGTAAAGCAATCAGAATCCCAGATCTGCCCATGGTTGTGTCCTGTGGATATTACATATTAAACACCAACAAGGGATTATCTGTCATTGAAGAAATAACTCTTCTAGTTATATTTCTTCTCTTTTGTAGGGAAGATGATGATGCGTGTGTGTGTGCATGTGTGTGTTTTGGGGTGTCGATTGGAATTCAAGACTTTAATGATTTGAAGCATAGGGTCAATTTTGGTCCTGTCACTCTTCATAAGGAATGTTCCCTTCAAATTGATGAAGAAAAAATAGTACAGTTTGGTACAGTGTTTCCCTTTAGAGAGAACAGTAAATTTCAAAGTTTCTTGGCAAGCACTGTAGAGCAAAGAAACCAACTGGTTAAGAGACATTTTAAATTTTCACCATCTGTTCTACCCTCTAGTTACAAATATAGGGGGAAAAATCCCACGATTCACAACTACATTAAAATTTTTGAAGCTGCAAGATATTTAAATACTCATATATATTCAGAGTATGCAGCTTATTTGAGGTTTCTCATGTTTTGGATACACACACGGGAGAAATCCACTCCTCCTTGTGTTCTGAATTTTTTTCCTTGACAAACAAGAATTACTTTTAAATTTTCTGTGTGTGTATAAATGTGCATGTTAGTTTCCTTTTTCTGAATTTAGAGCATGCTAAAAATGCAATGAAAAAGAAGCATCAATTGTAATAGCTATGTAAAGAGAAGTAATTTGAATCTATTCTTTTTTAATCTATTCTTTATCTATTATATATAATAAGCATACAATTTTCTGTTTGCCCAAGGATTAACCATCATCAGCTCTTTCTCAATTGTCCCACCCAAATCCATATTACACTCTACTGTATTCCTTGAGTAAACTTCTGACATCTCAAAAAGAATAGATTCAAAAGATTTCTCTTTATTTAGCTATTACATTAAAATTGTGCTTCTTTTTCATTGCATTTTTAGCATGCTCTAAATTCAGAATTTTATATATATATATATATATATATATATATATATATATATATATATAAAATTGCATATTATTAGAAAAATAAAAGTAAGGGCTTCTCCTTCTCCCTCCCCCCTTGAAATTCAGCATAGTACAACTGAGGGCGTGATTTAATTTAAGGTGTGAGTATAAAGAGATTTATATTGTTGAAGTGTGATTTTTTTTCTGATTGGAATTGTGGATTTAAACCTGAAGGTGAAAGAAAGGAAAAACTGTTTAGAAATGAAAGCAGAGGAACTGAACAAAATATAGAATAGATAATAGTTTAGAATAGAATCATATAGAAAAAAGCACAAAGACTGAAATAATAATGTATTTTTAGAAATATTTTGAGATTTAGGCAACACTGTTAGTGATAAATCAGAGTGAGTTAGGAAAAACGTATCAGGTATGTGTGTACAACTGATGTAACTGTGTAGTAACATCCTTGGTAATTTTTTATGAGAAAAGGAGAGAAAATTCATAAAAAACTAATTTACACATTTTACTAAATTAGGAAACGTTTTTAATGCCAGTGAAGATAGAACATAATACAAAGAAGTAATAAGAGTAGGAAATTATAAAATGAATAATATTAGGGATGGTGAAATATACTGGTTACACTTGACAAAAAGTAACATGTAGCTCAGACACTTTGGTGGGACAGAGAAACACTGAAAGTCTGGCTGTCAAAAGAAAGGGAGTGATGGAAAATTATATGCGTGCCTGCAATGTGGCAGCGGTAAAGACTGTTGTAACTCAAAGCTTTATATAAAGGCATTGACTAGAGAGGTGACAACTTCTTTCCATAGTACAAAGCACTAGAGTACAGAAGAGAGGAAGAACAGTGACTGATAGACTGATAGACTGACTGACAAGAAAAGATTAAAAAAGCTAAATATGTACATCTCAGCTAAGCAAAAATTAAGGCAAATATTTAGCCATTTACAAGTAACTGAAGTGTGAGCCCTAAAAATAGAAATGGCATCTTTAGGTCAGGGACAGGCATTCATTTCTCTTAGATAGAATTTCTTCCCGGAGGGGGGACAGAAAGAGGGAGGGAGAAAGTGGGGAGTGGGGAGAAGAGAGAGGGGACTTTGACTTGGAGGGATAGAAGTTTGTTTGCTTGTTCGTTTTAAAGGATGAGAGAAAAGAATTCAGCAGAAGATGACTTTCTGCATTATAAAAAATATTCTGTATATGGACTCCAGATTTACGTTGGGTTGTTTTCTTCTTTTTTAATGCTCTAGATTGTAAGGCCTAGTGATTGAAAACTGAAAAGTTATTGTGGAGAAGCAGTTGAGAGTTCCTTTGAAGACAATTTTTATTTTACAGAAATCATATTTGGTGCATTTTTTTATATATTGCATGTCCTCTTCATCCTAAATCCAGGTGGTGTAACGACAAACAAGGGCCCACTATATACATCTGTGGTGTTATCTTCACAGTAGGGCTGTGTAAAGCTCTACTGTTTCCCTGATTTGATTCAGTGTGGATTTGGCCCAATTCAGTGGCCAAATCTCCGAATCCAAATCGAATCAAGAGATCCTTTAATCTTATATTTCATAGATTTCTAGGGTCAAAAGGGACCTATTAAATCATCAAATTTGATCCTTGCTCTGGGCAGGAAAGAGCACTGAAGTCAAGTGACCCTAGCCAGGAGCTTGCCTAATCTCCTCTTGAACACCTCCAAGGTAGGGGATAGCACGACCTCCCATGGAAGTTCATTCCATATTATGGCAACTCTCACCATAAAGAATTTCTTCCTGATGTCCAATTTAAATCTACTCTTCTTCAGTTTATGGCCATTGTTTCTCATAACCCCCAGGGGCACCCTGGTAAATAGAGTATCCCCTATTTCCTGCTGACCCCCCCAATGAGTTTGTGGACAGCCACAAGATCACTTCTCAGCCTTCTTTTGCAGAGGCTGAAGAGGTTCAGGTCCCTCAGTCTGTCTTCGTAGGATCTTACCTGCAGGCTCTCAACCATATAAGTAGCCCTCCTTTGAACCCTTTCAAGGTTATCCACATCCCTCTTGAAGTGCAGCATCCAAAACTGGATGCAGTACTTCAGTTGCAGCCTCGCCAATGCCACAAAGAAGGGAAGTATCATCTCCCTAGACCTGCTCATAGTGCACCTGTTAATGCAAGACAGAGTGTGGTTAACCTTATTTATTACCTCGTCACACTGGCAACTCATGTTCATTTTTGCATCTTTCCATTGATGTGCTATGTAGAATGGTACTTACCAGTCTATAGGTGTATTAGTGATTTTTTTCCTCCCCAGGTGCAGCACTTTGCGCTTATCTTTGTTAAATTGCATCCTATTCTGATCTGCCCACTTCCCCAGTCTATTCAAATCTGCCTGAATTCATTTCCTACATTCTAGTATGTTTACTACACCCCATAGTTTGGTGTCATCTGCAAATTTGGACAGTGTTTTTCTACACCCTCATCCAGATCTCTGATGAAGATATTGAACAGTACTGGTCCACGGACTGAGCCTTGGGGGACACCACTGTCCACATCTCTCTAAGTAGAAACTGACCCATCCACCACCACTCTTTGGGTGTATCCCACAAGCCAGTTTTCCACCGACCTGACTATGAAAAAAATCTGTCACAGCTACTTAGTTTAGCTAAAACTAAAAGTTAGTTAAAAGTAAGAATTGGGTGCAACACCATATCAAAAGGCTTTCTAAAATCCAAGTAAATAACACCTACCTCTACTCCTGCACCTAAGCACTTTGTGATCTGGTAATAAAAAGAGACCAGGTTAGTTAGGCAGGACTGCCTACTATAAAGCCATGCTGGTTGCCCCTTAACATTGTATTGCCTCCACCCCCCACAAATGTGATCCTTAACAATTTTTTCTAAGGTCTGGCCAAGAATAGAGGTGAGGCTAACCGTCCTATAATTACCCAGGTCCTCATTCCACCCCTTCTTGAAAATAGAGACCACATTGGCCCTTTCCAGTCATCCGGGACCTGTTCTGACCACCATAAGCTCTCAAACAGTTGCACCAGTGGTTTCACTTCACTATGACACTGGCTAATTCTTTTAGTACTCTTGGGTGAAGATCACTGTAGCCTGCCAACTTAAATACAGTCAATTCCTCCAAGTACCCCTTCACTAGGTCAGCGGCTAACTGTTGGTGGATTGGTGTCTCTCTAAAGCCAGACTAAAGTCTCATTGGGAGCTGTGTTAGTATCTGTGACCAGGAACACAGATGCAAAGAAATCATTTAAGAACTCAGCTTTGTCCATCTTATCTGTTATGAGTTGCCCTAGTCCATCCTATAGCAGCTCTATGTTACCCTGCACCTTCTTCTTACTCCCTATGTACTTAAAGCAGGACTTTTTGTTATCCTTAATCTTAGCTACCAGCCTGAGTTCTGTTTCTGCTTTGGCCTCCCTCACTACTTCCCTGCAAGTATGGGGCAAACATGTATACTCCTTTGTGGCTGTCCCCTGCTTCCACCACCTGTACACCTCTCTTTTCCCCTGTAGGCTCTCCTGGATTTCCTGGCTTAGTCAAGAGGGTTTATTGGCTCATTTGCCTCCCTTTATGTGTACTGGGATGGGACTCTTTGTGTCTGCAGGATCAGTCCTTGAGGAACTCCCACTCTTCTTGGACTCCCAACTCACCTATGTTATTACCCCTCAGTCTCACGCTGACTAATCTCCTGAGCTCGTTGAAGTTGGCCTTTTGGAAGTCTAGCACTTCTGCCCTACTAGTTATCTTTCCCACTTTATGCTGAATCCCATGAACAGGTGGTCGCTATCTCCTAGGTTACCTTGTACCTGAGGATCCCCTACCAAGTCCTCCGCTGTGGCCATTGGAACCCTCCAAATTGATTTGGTGAGATTTGGAAAGATTCAATGATTCAGACATAGACACCGCTTTAAATGTTTTTTTCCAGATACTTCATCAGGCAGCTCATGAATGCTGAAACAAAATGTATGTTTTTAAAGATCCCAGTATAAACATGGTTTAAAATTAAAACTGTTATGTGAACTTAACTGAACTATTTTTTCCATTATAAAAATATTGAGATTCATAGATTGTTAGGGACTGGAAGGGACCTTGTAGATCATTGCGTCCAGTCCTTCTGTAGTAGGCAGGAAAAGACAACTGGGGTCAAGTGACCCCAGTGAGGTGACTGTCCAGTCCACCACTGGAGGGAGTTTATTCCACAGTCTGGACACCCCAACTGTGAAGGAGTTTTTCCTGGAATTGACCCTGAAGTGGGCTTCCAGGAATTTGTATCCATTGTTCCTGGTCCTCCCCAGGGGTGCCCTGGTGAACAGCTGTTCACTGAATTCTTGATGTACTCCTCTGATGTAGCAGTAAGCCACTACCAAGTCCCTTCTCAGCTTACTCTTCTGTAGGCTGAAAAGGCCCAAGTCCTTCAGCCTCTCCTCATATGGCTTGTCTTTCAAGTCCTAGATCATACGGCTGACTCTTCTCTGGAGTCTCTCAAGTTTTTCTACATCCCAGAGGGTTTCAAGCAGCTTATCTTCAGAGCCAAAGTCAGCCTCCAGAGAGGTGTACTGCTCCCTCACATAGAGAGCTACCCTTCTGCCTTTTCACCTTGCTCGATCCCTTCTCTGCAGGGTGTAGCCCTCTACAGCTATGCTCCAATCATGTGAGGAGTCCCACCAGGTCTCCATGATCCCTACCAGGCCATATTGCCCACTAGAAAGCAGGAGTTTCCTCCTGCTTGTTCCTCATGTTCCTGGTATTGGTGTACAGGCAGATGAGGCCCCCAAATGACACCCTTGATTTCCTGAAATGCTGTGGGAGAACTGTTTGGTTAGCATTTTCAAAAACAGTTGTGTTAGTGTCCTCCATAAGGGAGCTTTCCTGTTTGCTAGTCCCTGGGCATGCTCCACTTGGAGTTTTCCCGTCCCCCAGGAAAGTCAGTTTAAAGCTCTGTCTAGTAGATCAGCCATCCTGGCTGAGAACAAGGATTTACCTCTCCATGTGAGGTGAATGCTGTCTTGTCCCAGGAGTCCTCTCTCCCTAAAGCACGTGCTGTAGTTGAAGAAACCAAAACCCTCGCATTAGCACCACTGTCAGAGGCGTCTATTTATTTCTTCCACACAGCCTTCCCTCTTGGGTCTGTGGCCTGCAATAGGGAGCACAGAAGAAAAAACTACTTGAGCCCCAAGTCCCTAGAGCCTAGCCCCCAGAGCTCTGTAGTTACTCATGACTCCATCCAGATTACTCCTGGCCATGTTTTTTATGCCTACGTGGATGAGGAGCATGGGGTAATAGTTGGAGGGATGGACAAGCCTGGGAATCCTCTCCACAATGTCCTGAATGCAGGCCCCAAGAAGGCAGCAGACCTCACAGGCCAAAGGGTGTGGATGGCAGATAGGTCCTTCTGTGCCCCTCAGGAGGGAGTCCCCCACCACTACCACCCAGCATTCCCTCCTAAGGGTGGAAGTACTTACTTCCTGAGTACTTACCTACTCCTCTGGTGTCTCTGTCAGGGTCTCCTCATGCGTGATGAGGGGAGGGAGCGTACCTGTTACTCATACCTTTCTTTATTTTAGCTAATTGGTAGTCTGTGAAGTTTCTGATACTGATTTACAGAGTCCTTAGTGGAACAAGCCTACATAGTTCAAATTATTTCCATTTTTTTCAGAAATCATTAATTATAGTTAGTTTCCTGGTTTACCTTGTCTATTTTAACAAGTATAAATTTGAGGAAGCAAAAGGCAGAGCTTTCTTATAATTAGGCTCAAAAACATTCTGTTGGGTCTTATCAGTGCCATAGTTAAATCTTGTTGTAAGACAAATCTTACAAGCGTCTCATTCCTTAAAGCACCAGAATGTAAAAAATCCTGACAAAGCCTGAAATGTAACAAGCTGCTATCCAACTTGGATTAAAAGAAACAGCTAATATTGCGCCCAAATTAGTAGCTGTGGTTATACTGAAAGACAGGAACTCCCTGGTTATTGGATGTGCTCTTTGTTTTTAACATTTGTGTTACATGTTGTTAGCATAGTAAAATGTGTTTCAAAATATATGGAAATAGCTTTTTAAAAAAAGATCAAAGATCAATAATGTCCTTATGCAGCCCTTATCTCAGCTTCCACTGAGCACCTTGTCTGTTTTGCCATGATTCCCTATCTATCTAAAAAGGATATAAAAAGTAAGACTCTCAAGTAAATTCACAAGCTTGTGTTAAGTTTAAACTAATTACAAATGTTAAAGTGGTGAATGCTTTTACTGTTGGTAGCCATTTTTGTTTCCTGATGTTACATGCAAAGTTTTGATAAAATCAGTTTGAACCAACCACAGGAGCAGTACTTCTGGAGTCAGGGTAACTACTCATGACAAGGAAAGTATGCCCTAGACTTTTCTGTACCACAGGTGAAAACAGAATTTGATAATTCACCTCTTAGATACGAAGTCTGCCTAGCTGTATTGATGGTTATGATGATGCTAATGATTTTACTACTGCTACCTAGGAGCCACATATAACAACTAAATTCTTCATTATATGATATTTTTCCTTAGGGGAACGGGCCATTGACCATCACCTTTTCTAGGAGAACGTCTGAGATTTCGGGTTGATTCCTTTTCATCAGGATATCCCAATAGCAGCAAACCCACCTTTAATTTTGCCTACAGACAAAATTTCAAATATACTTATGTACGTACAGATATATTTACTTGTTTCCATCATCTAAATCTGATTTTCTTTGAAGTATAACACTTCTTCAATGTTTACAATGGCATACTATTAAAGATATAGAGAATTAAAGAGCAATAATCAATGACAAATAAACTCATTGATCTATACAAGCCGAGGCAGAGTTTGGTGTAGACTGATATTGCAGGAAGTACTAGCATTCAGTTTGATGATCACAATATTATGAAACATGACCAGCAGCCTGGCTTGGTGATATCTACCGGTCTGCCAAAGCAAACTAGTGCTTCTTGTGATATCAGTTTCCATCAGACTGTGTTCCAGCTTGTTCATGAAGGATTAGTTGTACAGGAAGACCATGTATTAATGTCACTGTAAAACCTGTACATATACCCACATAAAGGGGGTCAGCTCCAGGTTCATTTGGAAATTTGCAATTTCCTTTCCTGGTTGATTCAGTTTTATCCCAGTCCAAAGCAGCACAGGTAAAGCTGACATGGTTATGGTATTATTTTAGCACCCAACAAGGCATGCCATTCTTATTTCAACTCTCTGATGAATAACACATTTATATGTCTTTCCAGCACTCAATAACAATTTCAAAGTGAATCTTATTTTTCCCTATTGTCAGGTTGTTCCTTAGAAATACATGAAAAAATGTGTTTTCTGTTTCTTCTCTTCTCTACTAACAATGACTTTTGTAGATAAAATATTTAATAGACTCATTAAACTGGTTTGTACATTTAACTCAGCATTAGAAAAACCCACTCAAATATGTATAGTTCCTATTAGCCAATTTAGATATTGTTTGTTACACACTGCCACTCTAAACTAAATTCAGATTTCATTAGAGTTTGAACACTTTTTATCAGCAAGCTGTCAAGTGCCCTAAATAAGATGTGTTACAGTAAATTCAGTAGGAGTTTGAGTCAGAATGATGCAGACTTGGCATTTGTATTGACACTGAAGTTTGGAAGTGTTAAAATAGCTGTAATATATTGAAATTGTTTAATTTTGGAAGTTATTTTAACATAGTGATATTGGGGTTGCTGTAATAGAAGTTATCATATATGTAATACATAATTTTAGAAAAAAGGTATTAAATTGTCATTAATTTGACTACATATATCTGACTCAAGTTATGTTTCAGTCCCCCAGCATCTCAGGCTGCTTTGCAGCCCCCATTAACTTCATCTTGCAGGGCAAGTGGGCTAGCCTCAGCCCGTGCTTGCCTGCTCTGGCAGAGCGCTGGGCTGGCAGAGCTGTGAGGGTGGGAGAGGGGAGGGAGGGTCAATGGGGAAGTGGAGATCTCTGCCCTGGCTTACCCTCCCAGCCAGCACAGTGTGGGGCCATGTGGTAGAGGCTTCCCACTTCTTCCACTGTCTGGCTTGGAATGGTTTCTCTCTCCAGCCCTGTCCTCTGCCAGCTCAGTAGCAGAGAGAGGAGGAAACAGAGGCCCTCACCCAGCTCTGTTTGCTCAGGTCTATGGAGGCCGGGCCTGCAGGGTGAGGGCTTCCACTTGCCCAACCCCTGCCACTACCCAGGCTCAGCTGACAGCCATGTATGACTCTCAGCCCCAGCTCCTGCCTGCCCCTGTAAGCAGAACCATGCATTGCTGGGAGGAATTTTGGGAACAGAGGTTCCCCACCACATGAGCCTGGCCCCAGCCCCAGCCCCTCCAGACCCGGGCAAGCACAGCTCATGGGGGGGCACATAGTTGCTTGTTCCCCTGCCCCTGGTGCTGTGCAGCTCAGCTGATAGCTGATATTTATGTAGTTTAAATAGTAAATTACAATGTTTTTAGAACTTCCAGTGTTTCCTGAAATCCTATGAAAGATGCTTTTTATTTATTCATTAAAATAACATTTCCTGTAATTTTCAAGTTCAGATTTATTATAACTTCTAGAAAGATACCTAATTAATTTATTTTCCATTGTTAACTATAGATGCAATTGATTAAGCAGCAGGACTATTTGGCTATGTTTCACTTATTAAGATATTATATCTTGGATAACAGCTGAAAGTTATTATGTTAGTTTCAGCAGGCACTAAGATTGAAAGATAGGTGGCACCAGGAAACTAACGCAGGACATCTGCCAGGGTAAAGGGCAACACATAAGTGAAAAATAGTGGAACAGACCTGTAAGTAGAGGAATCATGTTCTTCCAGAAGGAGTGTTTTGTGGAATGCAGATGAAATGGAATGAATAAACACTGTGATTGACAGCAACAAAATGGATGTTTGGTTATGAGCAGATCAATCAAAAGCTTAGTAAGAGAGTAGTTTAAAAGCCATTGTGTTAAGGACCTTGTGTGAGGACATACAATCTAAAATGGATAACCCAGCTGTAAACCTCCTGGTAATCCTGCTGTGGCCTTGCTCTTTGATTTGTCCACAATACAACCATATTTTAATTGTTTTTAACTAAGCAATACTTTTAAAAATTCTGATATTTCCACTATAATAATCTTCCCTTCAGATGTCAGAATTATTTTCTAATATTTTCCTTGCCATTTTTGCAAAGTTCCACTGTGTGAGTTACAGATTGTACATGATGTTCCCCTTATTTAACATATTGTAATTTAGTAATGCACTAACGATAAGCTTAGTATTTGGAATAATATATATTTTGCACCTTACAATTCATAGTGGTCAGTTCAGATTAGGAGAGTGAAGACATGCATGTAAAGCCAATCATGTCTGTCAAATTTGAAAACTATCATTACTCGGAACAAACAAGACAAACCTAAATATAAAATGGAATAAACTATGACAGAGGTCAACAACTTTTTCTGGTGGGTGGGGTGGGGAGGCCAGAATGACTCCACTTCGGTCAGAAATGGGAGGGTATTAGGACCCAGCCACTATTGCCACTTCTCCTTGCTGCTCAGCTGAGTCATTGACTGACAAAAGCTGCCCTTTGCCAGAACCCCAAGTAGCTGACTGTGGTGCAGTTCAACGAGAGTCTCCCATTACTAAATGCTGAAGTCATGGCTTTGGGGGCAGCATCTGGCCCACAGGCTGCAGATTGCTGACCCCTGAACTATGGTAATACCACTTTTGTGATAAAACATGTTTTCAGGTTCCTCTAGTTCTTCCAACTGGCAATTGTATCCTTAAATAAAATTGGCAAAATAATCAACAGTAGGAAATGATTTCTCATATCTACTAATACCTATTTCCCATATATGCTCCTTAATTGGATACACAATGTTTGCATTTAGCAAAGGCTTTCTGTTAAGAGTTTCCTGAATAAACCTGGGGGTGGGGGAGAGATATAAAGAATGAAAAAAACAAGTATTTGGGGGAAGATGAATAATAGACAACAAAGGAGATTAGGTCCAAGTGATCTGGTGATGAGATTTTTCCAGTCAGGAGCTTCCTATGTCATGTTTCTTGGAAAAACTGATAACTTGTCAGCAGAATAGCCCTTTGCAGAAGACATATAAAAAAATTCTCAAACTTTATTTCAGACTCCCCTGATAGGTCTGACATTTGTGGGGTCTGGCTAGAGGTTTCAGACATAATCTTTCAGGCAGAATTGTGATTTCTTGCTCTAGTCTTTCCTATTTAAATTTTGAAAACAGTCTAATTCTGTTATCTAAATTGAGGAGCAAGTTAATTGTACAAAGTATGAGGCCTAGGAAGCTATATGTTTTAGGACATTGCTTCAGTGAAAATTAGAACTTTAATTATCTAACTTAGCAACAGATGGTCTTATTAATTTGGTTTTAGAATTTACTTGCATTATTTCTTCAAACATTTGAGCAAGCACTTTGATTGTTACTGGCAATACACAAGTTGCATCTATTTTACTTCAGTAGACTTGCATTGCTAATATCAACTCTGAAGTTTAACCTTTACACAAAGAAAATTTAAATTAGGAAGTGAATAGTTCTTGAAAAAAAAATCACATGCTAACTGTTGTAATCTTCTAGGCTATCATCTGTGCATCTTGGAACTACTTAAATACCCACTAAATGGAAAAATTGCATGTGTCTAGCAATGCAGTATGGGTGCTGTAGCATCTGTGGGTAAAAACTGTGACACCACAGCTGCATTGTTACCATGACACTCTCTTCTGTTAAAGTCCATCACTATGGTAATGTAGTGCCTAAAAATAATCGTGCATGGCATGCATGGTGCATTATGGGCTCTTACTGTGAAGTCATTTACTACTTCCAAAAGGAAGTACTTTTGGAAGTACTAAATGATGGCACAGTAACAATGGCACCATAGCAGCATGTATAGACATGCCTACAGTGTAGGTGCACAAGGAACACTTGTTCTTGTCTTGTTACTGATTGTCAGCAAAGTTTACCTCACTGTAGGCATACGGTAGTAAAGTTTTATTTTTGTTCAACTGACTTATTCCTAACATTTTTATTTTTGGTTATTTTTTAAAGATATATGAGACTGAAGTGCCCTTAGATCAGATTGTAGCAGACTTTGGGTATTTATATGCTGCATAATGGTATACTACCTCTGGTATATGAATAACAGTATAAACACAGATCCATCTATGGGCTGATTTATCCTTTTGAGAAACTATCTTAGAACTCCCTACATTGCATTGTGTTTTATAGTGTCAACATAAAATATAGCATAAAAGAGTCTTGCATGCCTCATAAACAACAGTTGAAATATAAACATGGTCTCCAAATGAAACCTTCATAAGAGATGCACCCTTATTAAGCAGCTGTTCTTTAGAAGCCATTTCTCCAATGAGTCTCTATTGCCATCTTTCCTGTACTGGGAACATTTGAAATTCCTGGTCCTTCACCTACAAAGCCTCAGCTAGACTCAAGTCAGATTTTTTGAAGGGAGGGTACTTCCTTTCTCACCCCTTCTTAACTACTTTGTTGGAAAAGCATTGTCAAAAAGTTATGAAAGTAACAGTATTATAAGTGTGTGTTGATTTTGCTTTTAATAGCTTTGAAAAAGATAATTTCATTATAAGCAACTGTTGGTTAAAACGTCATGAAGAGTGATCAAGGATTCTGGGAATGTAAATTCTGTGCAAAACAAAAAAAAATAGATATCTTTAAACAGGTGCTTCCTTGTTTAAAGAGTTGCTAATAGCTAGAGTTTGTGGATCTTATATATGCTAGCAGCTAAAAGAGAGGGAATAACTGAATCTGAAAAGTAGGGCTGGAAGGGACTTCAAGAAAGTCATTTAGTTCAATCCTCTAGACAGGACTGGATCATCCCTACTAAAGCACTCTATACAGCTGTTTACTTATTCTTAAAACTGCATGAACAACTCTCTCGCCCAACTGATGCACAAGGCCTCAAAACACCACAAACAACCTATCTTGTCCCAGGTAAGGCTGGAGGATTAGCTGAAAGCCAGTTATATTTTGTTATATTTTGCATCACAATTTTATATCTGCATGAGATGTATTCATGGGAAAGAATCTATTTTTCACAAAAGGCATCAGGAAATGGTTCATTAGTTACCTGTACCAAGCAAAAAAATAAAAATAAAATGAAGCACACTTCAATTATAAGCACACCTTATGAAGCACACTTCAGTTATTCTATTCTCATTCTTACCCTTTGCCACTCCTTTTCCACACAAAACAAAAATAGTGACTTGGCTTATCCTGCTAAGAATATAGTCTTTTGCAAAAAAACGTGTGGCAATGTACCATAACAGGTCAGGTGTATTATATTGTAGTTAAGGACTGTGTTATATATCTTTTTATACCAAGTTAAATAGGAGGAGGGGGAGTTCTCATGCATCTTCTTATGGCATGCATACTTTGTCCCCTGGTAAGTGGAAGTTAAACCTGGGAAGTTTATCCCTGAGTGGAAACAGCTGTTCAGTTAGCTTCCATTTAGTGCAGGATAAAACTGACTCATGAAAGATGTTATTAGGGATTGGCTGATGCATGGTAAATAGGCTCTTTTAACTTGGTTTATCTGCCCATAATGCATATACACAAAATTAAGATGGCAAATTAATGTGGGATTTTATGAAAAGTGAAGTTAGGAATAAAGGTTCTCAAAATTCTTCACTCTCCCTAATGCATGGGAAGATGACCACTGTGGTCTACTGGTACTAATATGCATGTTTTAGAATTTTGTTTTTGAATAGCCAACTTTCACAAATATGTATGACTTTATGGCAGACTATCTTCATTAGTGCATACTTTTATGTAGCCTTGTTGGCAGTTCTTTTTCATGAATCCTTTCAGGCAGCAATCTCATAGAAATACTTTCCTTTCAAGACTGGCATCCACAATGATGATTACAATATGGCTTTTGGGAAAGCATTTTCAAAATGATGAGAGTCAACCTCATTTGATTACTTGGTTGAAAGACAGCAGTTTGAATAGGTACTGAAGCTAGAGATTGAAGTCATTTTATTTAGCCTTCTCTCCAATACAGAATGAAATATATTAAATGCACTCAGGACTGTAGTTATCTCCCCTCTGTAACCCTTTTAGGTTTTCTTCCTTTTTTGTTTTTATGCCCAATTTGATTTCAAGGAAACAGAAGTCTTACTAAAATTGATTGAAGAGAATTATGCTTTTCAGGGGTTTAATGGAGCATGGTTTAATGGGCCTATAGCTCTAAGCAGGTTTGTTTTGTCTACCTTTTGGAGTGGCACAGTGTAAAGAAATCTAACACTTTGCAGTTTCCTGTTATTCATTCTGTTTAACTTTCGGCTGTAAATTACTTTTGGCTTAATTACCAGGATTTAACAAGAGAATTAGAAGAAGACAGCAGACAGGAAGGAATAATATTGATTGTTTTTATTCCATAAATCTACTTTATTTTACACTTGTCTAGCATAGTATGGAAAAAAAGGAGGATTCAAGAAGACCATTAATATTTCTGGTTGGTAATACACAGCAGATAATTTACTATAGGCAATCAGAGCAGTTTTTCAACTTCATACAAGCAAAAAATAACTTTGAGACTTTTTCTGTCCTCCACATTTCTGCAGCAGTATTTTCTATTTTTATGGTGACATAGAAAAGATACAGGATACTTTATTACTAATTACTATTTATATTTATAACATTGTTTAGAGCACCAAACACTCATGAATAGATAAATCATGATGGAATTTTCTGATCTAAGAGCCCATTCTGTTAACATTAACTAGCAGGTTTAGTGCTGTAACTATCAAATGATAACTATTTTCAGGATTAGAACCTAGATGCAATATATCAAGAGGTGGGGTAGAGAGGAACTATCTGTTCCCATGTGGAGAGGGAAAGAAAAAGATACCCCTAAGCTGCTGGTTGATTCTGCAAGGTACAGATCGTGCAGTTCTCTCTCACTCTTTCTTTCTCTTAGATTTTATTATGTTGGCAGGAAGTGTAAGTTTCTGTTGGAGACCCTGTGGAAAGAAATGGATTATGTGTTAGATAATATAGTAATTTCACTACCACTGGATTAGTCACCACTCACTGTATGTCTGTCGTGGTAACTTCACTTGGAGTGAACAGGGAAAAACTTGATCCTAGAGACATAGACTTGAGGGTTCTTAGATTGCAAGCTGTGCGGGATTGCAAACATAGGAGCTGAAACATTAAAATGAGAGTTCAGAGGCTTTGAAAAATAATTGCTTTGTACCTCCTGTTTTGTACACTTCCAGCTATAGCCAACTGGTCTATATTTGTACCCAGCCCAATTACATACAAAGGACCCTGCAAGAACGGGGAAAAATGAATACCTAATTAGAGGCAACAAAAGGAATAATCAGATCATATTGCTGAAGTTCAAGAACTGAAATTGGGTGCAGGAAGGAGTATTCTCACTTATCTTTGACTTTAACATGAATGCTCGTATTTTCATATTCAACCATTGAAGAATGCTTTGGCATTACAACTTAAATCTGAATATATTGCTTACTGGCATTTATCTAACCATCCTGCCATTTCATTAATTTTTTTTTATACTCAATGCATTTGTGTATGGCATATAACAAAGAACTTGTCCTTTTATTCTAGCTGTCAATGTCTGATTAATGTGTCTGCAGGAGTTCGGAGCACTTGCTTTGGGACTCCACAGCTGCAAAGAACATTTTCTTTCAATTTCTTACAACCTGTAGCATGTCTATCATTTTGTCAGATGTAATTCTGTCTTTAAAAAAAGCTTTTTCCATCCAGTTTCAGAAAGTTCTTAGTCAATCTGATATTTGGCAGGGTATCACACATTTCTCAATCATGGCTTACATTTTCCAAGAGTTCTGTGGGTTTATCTGTGTGGCTTCTTTTCATTTTTAATTGGACTTGTGAAGCTGAAGACTTGTATGAAGCTGTAGAAATGTCTCCTTGTGTTTACAGAAGCCCACTTCCTTTAGTACACTTTTTTTTGCAGAATGTGCCAATGATCTCATTTTGTCAAAAGAGTCTTTTTTTTTTTTTTTTAATAAGCTTTCCCTTTCACACTTTATTAGCCAAACTTGTGATTTTTGAGACTGCTGGCTTTGTTTTCCTATTTTACATATGTGAAAAATACTCTTTTCTTATCATTTTTATGCTGTTCACTAGTGTATATTTTATCCTTTGTGACACAAAGCAAGCCAGAGTACCTTACAAGATGACGTTTATGGCTTTGGTTTGCACTGCCATACAAGAAAACTTTATACCAAAATTGTTATAAATATTTTATGTGTACAGTTTCAGAAACTAACAGCCATCCTGTAGGAAATATTTTCCTGGATTTTTTACAGTTTACAGCAGGTAAACCCTGCTTATACAAAATTGCAAGCTTCAACAGTTCTTGAGCTTTTTCAGTTACCTGATTGAATGCCAGTTATATCAGGATCTACTTTTATAAGTAACCCTTCATGCATGCATGTTCTGCAGAAGCAAGTAAACACACTATAGTATTGTTAACACATGGAACATTTAAATTATCATGTTAATGGGTTACAGTAGAATTTGATTTTGTTATCAGAAAGACATATGTTGGCTAATTCCTTTATGTACGTGTTTTTGCCGTTCCTCCAGGATAGAAAGCTCAGATCACTACCTTCTCTATACATAGAACTCAAACTCTTGATAAAGCCAATAGTTTCATCTGGTAAGTAATGTTTCTCACAGCAAATAATGCTGGGCTTATTAAGAAATAAGCAAACATCAAGAAGCATAGACTTGTCCGAGCCTCTAAATTTGCCAAATTGGATTAGAAATATTTTTAAACAAGCTTTTATCATTGCATTTTGGGTGCAAAGATGCACAAAATAAGTAAAGAAAGAGCTTTGCTTTTCTTTCTTTCGCAATTCTTCAAAAATCAGCCACCAAAATTTTGAGCCAGTTTCTGTTTAATCTGCTCATATTTACCAAGCACTTAATCTAAATACTTTTCTCTTTATTGCATTGATTCTGTGGGATTTATAATAAAATGAATGTGACAAGTTGATTTTTCTGGTGCTCTCCATGAAATCTAAGTTCCAATTCACTATGATGAAAAGGAAAAGCTTGCTATTCTGTTTAATATTGCCAGCTTATTTTATCAGATTTTTTTTTCTGTTACTTATTTGAATCTCTTGAAAATAATGGTTTGTTTTGTGAACTAGATCAAATAGGGGAAAAGTCAAACCAAGTTTAAATTCTCAAAATTGATATCAAAACCTCTGTAGGCTATAGACCAACCTCCTGACCTTTTATTACAGTTAACAGTTTCCTAGTGATATAAATGTTGGAAGTAAAAAATATTTAACAATAGTTTAGGTTTTCATTAAAACTTTGTGCCTTTGAGTTAAAGACTGTATTTAAATATAATGTCTAATTAAATAGAATGTTTTCTCACTGGAAATTTTAAATCTTGCCATCTTAATTACATTGCTATTGTTTGAGTACTATATGTATGAGTATAATTAAAGTGGTTGTAGTAATGTTATGTTTTAGAGGAAGACGGGCTTTTAAATAGGAGGAGAGGAATTAGGATATTCTATATAGTGCTTCTGATGAGGGAGCTTATTCATGACCAGTCATTATACCAGCCACCCCTCTGTCTAGGGTAGTCTTCCCTGTCTCACCTGCCACAACTTGTTGGAACCTACCTGTTGTCATAAGCGAGAGGCTTCCCATTTTAGCACCCCAGTGCCAAGGGGTTTACACATGACTCCACCCTACCCTTGTGTCCCATGCCTCACAGATGGCATCTTAGAGTTGCTTTTTGCTTCGGTTCATGGTTGGGCCAAACTCAGCCCCTTGCTAGGCCTCATTCATTCATCCTTCCATGCTGCCCCATCAGGTCTCCTTCATACTGTCCCCTCTCATTGGGGCCTCTTTCACGCCAACCTCTCTCACCAGGCCTCTTACAGGAAGCTCTTCTCTGGGCCACACCCAACCTGCCCTGCTCCCTTGAGTGACCACATAGGCCATCAAGCTTACCTACTCACATTCTTTGACTTGCCCCGGTGCAGCTTTTTGGGCCTCTCTCATGATCCTCATCTGAACAGTGGCCAGCCAATTCTCTAGGCCCTGGACAGAGCTCTGACACAAGTCCCTGACCAGGTAACTCATCATTCTCAGCTCCCCACATCAGCTCCTTGGGGATTTACACCCCCTGGGCTCAGGTGCTTCTCTCTGGGTGTACCTGGCCCCACTACACTATGCCCTCTACACTACAGCCTCAGGGTCTTACACCCTATGGGCTCAGAAGCCTCTCTCTAGTCATGCCTGGCCTCACTGCTTTCACTCTTTGACCCACTGGGTAGTGGGGGCTGGGGCATTAAGGTGCCTCTACCCACCTTTCACCAGGGAGGTAACTGGCCTGGCATTTCTGGGAGACTGGCCCACCATGGACCACCCTTTCCTTTCAGCATGCAGTTTCAAGTCATACCTGGGACCAGGAGCCTCCTGCCATGCCCATAGTTCCTGCCCCTACCTCCTAGATATTCCAAACAGCAGCT
This sequence comes from Caiman crocodilus, assembly GCA_030014935.1. NCBI lineage: Eukaryota > Metazoa > Chordata > Crocodylia > Alligatoridae > Caiman > Caiman crocodilus. Next base: position 22,383,800 of record JAGPOW010000290.1, read on the forward strand.
CAGCCAGATGTTGGTCTCTCAGCTGCCAGCAGCAGACTGCTGGCTCAGCCCCAGGGCCTGGGTCTAAAATGGATGCTGCTCTGCCCCCTCCTCCAATCTCAGGGCTCTCCTGTGGTCATGTGACTGGCTCATTATTCCAGGTCACACCTGCCAGCTGCCCTGATGGCTGCTCTAGTCCTTAAAGTAGCAGGCACTCAAAGGTGCTCTGTCGATTGTATACACTGAAGTGTCATGATGAAAAAGTAGAGGCAAAAGGACATGGCAGTAATGGACTATAAAGAGAATGTGCCAAATAGGACTGTGGCCAGGGTTGCAGAATATATAACTATAATTAGATCCACTGGAAAAATAATATATGTTGATATCAGTTTGAGACTAGGCAAAATTATACAAAGCAGTGTGCTGATGAATGTTGAAAAAATTACAATTATTAGAATAGATAATTTGAGAATTATGCCCTAAGATTTTTTTGATTACTTATGAAAATTCCATTCTTCAAGGTGAAAAAATCCCAAAGAAAAGGTTTTAAATTTAAAAAATTACATAATTTATAGTTATTACAACATGCTCTAAAATGACACTGCAGGAATTCTCCAATAACCATGTGTGACCTCTGGTTCTTGAGTAATCAGTCATGTGCTATCTTGGCTTGTGCAAGGAGAGGTGTATGACTTGCAGCCTCCTGAAAAATGCTGTGCTGGTGTTACCTCTACTGGAAGCTTTCTCCTATTTCGTCTGCCACGACTTGAATGTTTCTCAGTATGGTGAGCGGCTATCCCGAGGATCTTCCACAGCACGGGTGTCCTGGTGGTCACTAGTGGGGCTCCGCCACCCCTACACCCCATCCTCATGCCGCCTCAATGAGTTGTCCCAAACTCGTGACCACGTACCTCTTCCTCTGCCACTGTAGAGCCTCACAATACCGGCTTCTGAGGCTGATTGGCTTATTCCATCCTGTGTTGTGTTCGCCGGTCTTGCTCGTGGCATCTGTACTATCCTAGAAGTAGCTTCCCCCTGACCTTAGCTCAACGGGCTATCTTATGAATTTCGCCCTGTCTCTCCTACTCCTCAACCCCTTCTCCTACTCCTCAACCCCTTCACTCGGGCAAGCTCAAAAGCAACATACAAAGATAAAAAAAGAACCAAAAGCAACTCTCTTCCCAGGTCTCTTACATCAGAGACCCTAGGTGCCAAGCTCTCTACAGTTTGGCTAGGAGCTAACTCCTGCTCTGGTCCTCTCTTCTGCTCCTTCCCCTGTCTTATAAGCCCTGGACTACCTTGCTCCTCTGCTCTCTGGAGTGTTCCTATCTGGAGGCTTCTCCATTCCCTGATGGGTGGCCGGTTCTCCCTCACACTCAGGATCGATGCCTGAGTTTTTTGCAGTCCCTCTGGCTGCTTCCACTGGGGCTCTCTTGCCAGGTAGAGCTTCTTCTCCTCCCTGTGGCCCTTACTACTCCCAACTGTGGTGATGATTCCTGTGCAGCCTCCCCTGTTTCCCCTGCCGCTGAATCTCTTGCAGACTGGCAGAGCCGCTTCCCACTCACCTGGCGTTGGCAGTCTGTTCCCGGCCGTTGTTGCCATGGTGGGCATCAAGAGCCTCCTTTGGCTCCCCATTCACAGCTCTTTCTTCCTAGTGATAATCCCAGAAGGGGCCTGATGTCCCCACACTCCCTGGGTCCTTCCTCTCCTTCACTCCTCCTCGTCTGTCCACCCCTTTTATTTCTGCCAGATGGGGATTCCTCATGATGTCACTGAGCGGCCTCAGCTGAATTATTGTGTGGCTAAAGAGCTGCACAGGTTTCTCCCTCTGTTTCTGTTATGTTGCGGCTCCTGTTGAAGGTCAATAGTTTTTCCCTGTTTTATCCTCCCTATATGTTTGTTTTTCTCTCTCCTATCCCTCCTGCCTCTCATAGTTTTCCTTTTTTGTCTCAGGTCCTTCCCTCATTCTCTCCCAGGACACCATGTAATTACTACAATAGGTTGTCTGATACAACCAGAAAATAAGAGGCCTGCACAATATTTTATTTATATGGGTAGCAGTCCAGCAACCTACTCTCCATGTGTCAGAGAACACTTTACTTTTCTTTCAGTCATTTAATAAAATAAGAATGTGAAATATTTTGTCATATATAAAATGTGAATAAAATATATATTAATGTTGTTAATTGTGAAAACTTGGGTGCATATATGTACATAAAATATCATATATATAAATAATTATTAACATGCACATTGTCAAAATATGCTGGCAGAATTTTGTCATGCATATGCAATAATTCACTGCTTCTTCTTCTCTCTCTAAATTTCTTCTACCTTATCTCCTCCTCTATTTTTATAGCCTCCTTTCCCTCATTTTATATTTCTAAGTTAGTTTAGTTATTATTGCTAGCTACACTTGAAATGTATAAAGCACTTTTGAAACAGGAAGTACAAAGTACTTTTGACATGTAAGGCACTTTATAACAGTGACCTTTATCCCCCAAAGCTACCAAACTTTAACCTCCTGGAACAATTTATGGAAGTGTTGATCTTTACATTTTTTGAGAGAAAACGAGAAGAATTAATATGTCAAGTTAAGCACATAAGTAACTCTTGGTAGGATCAGTCAAGGCACTGTTTCTTCCCAGTGCTTAGACATATCCACTTAACTCCATGGATATGAAAGATCTTGTATTTCTGATACAAGGGAAGAGAACCAGGACCTTTTATCTTTGCCATTCAGGTCTGCTGATCAGTCTAAATTTAGAATAGCATTTCTTGTCTTTACCCACTAGCAATTTTTATGTTAATGCATGTGTCAAATCTCTTCATTTCCCTAACCCCTTTAAAAGGGAACCCAGGCACTGGAAACTTAATCCCTCTGTTATTCATTACCAGTCCTCCCTTCTTGTGGGTTTCAGGTGACACATAGTAAGAAATGAGACCTGTTCCTTTGTGTACTGCAATTATCCCAAGGTGCTCTTTAGTCATATATTTAGGAAACCTTACATTGTGTGAGATAATGGAAGTATACGTAAGGACTCAATTGGAAAAAAACAAAATTTAAGGGAAAAAACAGATAGTTTTAAAGCTGATCAAAAGTTTAATGAATCTAATCCGTAACATTCAACTTAAATAGCTGCTGAATGGCATGGACCTTTGCACTCCTGTTATTCTCAATTAATCTCTGCAGTTCTGCTATTCTTGTCATGCAAAACATACTATGTATACAATCATGAATTTTCTGGTTTCATATTTTCATGGCCTATCATCAGACACACTTGAGCTCTACTCCCCCAAATACAATTAGTTGCATCTAGAGTAATCATTCTGATTGTGCTATCAGAATACCCTTTGCTGTCATGGCAGCCAGGAGAGTATTTACCCCCAAATGGGGTTCTAGTCCCAAGTGAAATTATAAAAACGACATTGTTGGAGTTTCAGGTTTGCAATATTTCATGTCTTCCAGAACTGCTTAGCTAAGTTGTATATTAATAAAACTGCATGTGCATGAGACAGACACATATGTGCAAATTCAGCCTTGTGTTTGTAAGATTAAACAGCTATAATAAAGAGTCTGCATGCCAAATCTGTCTTCAGCCACCCCATTATTTTAAAATGCTGCTCACAGATGCACCTGTGCAGCCTCATCAAAGCCATTTTCCTGTTGGGCCAACCCCAAATATTCAGCATGAACGAGTCTATCCTAGAATACTCCCCAAATTGGCTTAAAACTCACAAGGATTCTTTTTTAATAATGTATTTTGGAATCTTTCTATTTGTCTTTTGGTTTTTGAGGAATCAGGGTGCACTTACTTTTACTTTTTATTCTCAAGTTATTTTCTGTAAGTCTTAAAGCTAGGAAGTGAAAAAAGACACTGAGATTATTAAGCAATATCATTAATTCAAGAACTGAATTAGGAACACCAAAATATCATGAGATCCATTGTAAAACAGTGAGTTAGTAAACACTGATATTGCACAAAAGAAACTTAGAGTAAGCACTGAAATATTGGGCAAATGAGTAATTTAATTGATCATTCACCAATAAAAACAATGTTTTGGAACTTCTGTAGGTTTGTGTATATCCCAGTAGTGTCAGAATATGTCTGTTTGCTGCAAGTAACATTAACTTTATAAATAAAAATTCAGTTGGAGGAAATCCTGAGACTGATGTTTAGCTTTCTGATTTAATAAAATTCTTCATGTTCACCTGCAGAGTGAATTTAGGAAAAAATAAGAAGTAATAATAATACAAATTCTACACATATTGTGTATAGGGAAAGTAGTTCTTTCTGTGGATTTGCTTTTTGACACTTTGGGAGACACTCAGAGCCTGAAGTGATTGACAATATTGGGAAACTAGGACTAGGGACAGAATTTACACATAAACCAGTTTAAGTGACCAGAAACTGGTTTAAACATGTAACAGCATAAGTTGAGGGCACATAAAACCAATTTCAAAGTGGCCAAAACTGGTTTAAGATAAACCTGGTTGAAGGTAGGAAGACTTAGCTGACTGAGCTCAAACCAGTTGATGGAACTTCTGTCCCAGATCCCATCCTGGTTTAAGTTAAACCAGAGTGCTCCCGCATCCCAGCATGCTCTACGGCCCTGGGATTGGCTGTGCTGTCTGCTCCAGCAGGGCGGGGCTGACCCTGCCCCTCTTCTCCCTGAGGTTTATTCCCCCACCCTCCCCTGTCCCACCATCATGGATTCCAGCTAGGATCTGACAGGAAGGGGCCAGACATTACTTCACTCACTGCTCCAGCAGTTGGGGCATGGCCAGCCCTGACAGTAGCCTCCAGAGAACTGCCCTGTCCCAACAGCATGGACCCAAACTGGGGTCTGCTTGGTGCTCCCCCCTCACTGCTGCAGTGGCGGGGGTGGGGACAAGGGCAGACACCAACTGGCATGGCCTCCTGAGGCAAAGGTGGCAGGAAGGGGGATTTTTCCTTCCTCTGCACCATCTTCCCCCCAGGGGATCACAGGTGAGGCCTGCCAGCCCTGACCACTACTTCCACTGATCATTCCCTGTGCGGGGTGAGTGGCAGAATAAGCTCCTTCCCTGCCGCCTCTGCCAGATGTCAGAGGGAGTGGGGAAATAACTCCCCTCCTTGCATCCTTACCTAAGGGGGCCATGCCTGCTGGCCTCTGGCCATGCCTTGGCCCCTGCTACTGGTGCAGCAAGGGGGGATTCGACCCTGGTAGGAGCAGTAACCCCTGTCATGGTTTCCTGGAGAGTAAGCATCTTCCCAGTAGGGGGGGAACGGGGTGGGGGCTGCACTGTGGGTGGGAGTGGGGCAGGTAGAGATGCCATAGACTGCATGGAGCAAACGGCAGCTCTCCAAATCCCCCCTAGTGCCACCATCACCACTTGCCCCATGCAGTCTGTGGCAGCTCTGCCTTCCCTGTTCCCACCCAAAGCACAGCCCCCTGCAAGGAAGAGGATCCTTCTCTAGATCCCGTAATGTATCGAGAAAAAAAATACGAGGATAGGTAGAGAATTAAATTGATAAAGGAAGATAATTCTTGAAGTGCAAAATTTACTTGCCTACTCATTCATTCATTCAGAATGACTGCAAGATACTCTTGAAAACATTTATCTTCAAGGGCCTTCAATGGCGAGTTAGTCAATGGCAATTGTATGTCTTATTCCTTTTTGTACCATGAACAATCTCCCCCATTGACAGACATTGATCCTAAGTAGGATTTGGAGGAAAGTATGACTTCTGTAGTTGACATGACATAGTTTTTAAGCAATAATAACTAGACTGTCTCTTTGTACTTATTGTACCTGCTTGCAGCACATGCTGGCTTTGATTTGGGGTTTGTGCACAGGACCATCATTGTGTGCACACTGCCAGTGATGCTCCAAAGGACCAGCCCTGCTCATTGGCTCTGGTATGTGGAACCAGGCTATGGGCTTGATCTGGACTTGCCTTGGAGCCAGTGTGCTGGGAGTTCTGTTGGGGAGATGCAACCTGGACTGGCCACCTATGCTGAGTGCAGTCTCTGCAGCACCAAGTCCAACCCTGCATACCTTCTATATAGGCTGACCATAAGGAGATCCCGGACAAACAGGTCTTTCATCCCTAACATCTGGGGCACTGCCTCTTCCATCCCCCACTCCCCTCTTCTTCCCCTACCCTTGAACCCCATACTTTCACAAACTGGCAGGAGCCTGGGCCACCTTCCAGGCAGACAACCATGCCTGTCTGCCACTTGCAAGGTGGGTTGCCCTTTTCCATGTCACTCCTGCTTCCTGCCCTGCACCCCTGTATTTCCAGAACACCCATAATAAGTCTCCTCAGCCAGCCAGGACTGGCATCTTAAAATTTTGGACTGTCCTGGCTAAGCTGGGACAGATAGTCACCCTAGCTTTGCAGCATGTGTGAGACAAGCTTCATGTGCTACAGTCAGCACATGGGACTGGGGCCAGCATTTGCTACATGCAGTATGCAGGATCAGTCCAAGACTCATGGGCCAGATCATAAGGCTCCATGGGCTGCATGTGGCCCCTAGACCAACTTAAATGCCCCTGGCCTTGGTGCAGAGCGTGGAAGGAGCAACAGTTACCCAACAGGAAATCCTTGGCAAAGAGGGGTGCCTGAACTCTTCTTCAGGGATTAGGCATTTAAGTGAAACTTCTACATGAAACATGTCCAGTATCTCAAAATCTACAATACCCCATGGGGAGGTCCCTAGCTGAACTAAGGCATCTAACTGACAGGCATTGGCTTCAATGTGAAGCACAACTTAGTACTTACAATAATTAATGAACAGCACGGTGGTACTCACCTTTGGCCCAATAACTACAATTCCAAACATGGGTGTTTCTGTGTTTCACATGTGATAGTTATGAGATAATATGGATGGGTAGCAGTTGGGAACAGGGGCAGAAGCCAAAACACATTGTTGTGTCTTTGTTTCTAGGGTACTGTCTGTCACTCAGCACTAAAGCCAGACTCTGTCTGGCAAACTCCCCTGGTCTTCCCCTGTTGCCTGTCCAATAAGAAAACTTAACAGGCAGAGTGATTAGTGTTTTTGGTCTTACCTAGTAGCTGAGCACTTGGCTGCAAACCAGGAAATCCATGTTCAAACTCTGAGGCTAAGCCAGATATAGAACCTGGGTTTCCCACTTCTTGGGCAAGTGCCCTAATTACTGGATTGAAAAAGTAATAATGGCTTGTTGCTACTGTTGTCTTTCCTGTGTCCTGCATGAAGTTCTGCACCTTTCCAGATGTTCCCAGTAACATGCCAACTTTCTATAAGCATGAAGCATCACTAATGAGGCTAAAGTTAGTAAATATTACTAACTTGTCTAAAAGTGAAGTTGGTTTTGGACCTATGTGTATTTTGGGATACCTTGAGGGATCATAGGATTTAGGTATCTAGATGCTGCCAGTACCGATCTACATTGTAACAGAGTTTAAACAGAAGTTAAATGGCTGATATGAATTGCTTCTGAGCATGAAAAGTAGTCTGAGTCATCTAGGTTTCTTTTCAGGCCAAAATGGAGGCTTTAAGAAGTTTGGTAGCTTTTGGAGGGGGTCTGAATTACTTTTTCTAATGGGTGCCTGATTCTGCACAAGTCCTATTTAGATGCCTACAATGTCTGTTTTGTTCTGTCCTTTATATTTTGACATATTCTTTGTTAGGATATTAACAGAAGGACTGCACAGAGACAAATGTGAGTAAATATGGAAGTGGTATTTAGGTTACAGTGTTCCTTAGATATTTTGTAAAGATTTTTTTTTTATTTATATAAAAAAGCCATCAAACAATGATGGATATTTACCTAAAGTATGAGATAGAAAGAAGTGGATTAATGTCAGTTAGTGTTGTGTTATATGAGTCAGTCAGAGAATGTTCTTTGATTTGGATAACAAAACATTTGGCATAAATAGCAAATAAGAAATCCTGAAGGATTTTTTTTACAGAAAATATTTTTTCAAATAGTTACAAATCACTACATTTGTAGAAAGCAGCCTCTTTTGTGGATCAACTTGCAGCCAAATACATTAGAATTTTGTATGGTAAGTTCATCAGATAATTTATCTTCTTATAGCTGTTGAAGTGCTCCAATACCAATATGAATAAATATCTGTTTATTTGGTATTTAATTTAAAATCAATGTACTAGTAGTTTATATATGCAACATGTTTCAAGCTTCAAGAAATAAGTTAAATTTATGTCCTTTTAAATAAATACTAAAACATGGAAAAATTTAATCTGATGTGGGTATTTCATAGCTTACACAGCTGTTACAGACTGAACAAAGACAGCTGCAGGAGTAAGATTTTTTTATTATTTGTTTAGTTTGTACATATCCATAACCACATTCATATGGACAACTGTACCTTCTACAGATAGACACCTGGTTTCAAAACATGTTGCCTTGGTAAACTTTTTTGAGCTTAGATATAGCACTTTGTTGTTTGTTGCAAGAGTAACTAGTCATATGAAATCAATAAAAATATAGCATGTACACTCTCTAAGTGCATATGTACAATGGTAAACGGGCAATCTTTTATTCTATAATAGACAACTATGCTGTGATTTCTGAAAGTTTGATGCATAGTTTTATTTCTTTGTGTTTATAGTATTACTATCAATAATGATGATGGATAAACAGAAGGGAGAATGTTAGTCTCATGCGAGAATATTTGACAATCTTTTGGAATAAAGGCAGAATGGATAAAGTTTGTAATATTTTATTATTTAATATGACATTTGGATTTGTTTGTAGATAAGGAGTTTTGATCTATATTCTTGGAGGAACTGAATTTTAATTGCAGCCCTGCAAAAAAGTGACTAAAAGAACAGGATTTAGACAACAATAAGGAATAGTTTAGAGTAACATTTGAAAAACAGAAAATAACTTTATTTAATTATCCCTTTCTAATAGTATTGTCTTTAATCCTAAACAATAAATTGGCCTTAAGAAAGTGATTTTTTTCCACTTGCATAAGAAGATGGAAAGTATCTACAGTGTTTATATCAGGACATTTTGTATTATTCAATGGATCATTCATAAACATCAGTGTAAAGAACAGTAAACCACATAAGCTCCCTACCTAGGTTTTTAAGAGCAGCTTTCCTATTAATCCAAAGTGTAAAGGGCTAACATGCATAAGCAGTTATTTACTTCACAAAATGTTAAGAAAATAATCATAATATCAATCACCAGTATTTTAAGTAGAGCTGGTTATAAAATGGATATTTTTTAATAAAAAATTGAAAGTTTTGAATTCATTTTATTTCCCAATAGGATGGATTTTTCAGTTATGTTTTCACTAGTATTTTATCATTCTAATTTTAAAATGGTGGACATGTTTAGAAAAGAAGAATAAAAATTAGGAGGGAAATATGGATATTAATAATGCTATTGTATTCAGTGGCAGAGGAGAAAAAGCAGAATATGAAGCATGAGATTTCAGTTTGAAATTTTGATAGAAAACTGGAAAAATCTCTAGTCTGACACTTGTCATGAAAACTTAGTTTTAGAAAAAGGCCATTTTACTTGAAAGAAAGTTTTGAATGGAAAATGTCAGCCAGTTTTCACATTAAGTTAAAACTAAATTAGCAGTTGCAGCTGTGGTACCTAAAAATGCCTACCACCATGGTATGAAAGATCATATTTGCACAGGAAACTGACAGTAGCAAGCAACTATCCCCTAAAACTGAAATGAAAGCAGCACAGTTGTGGCCATATGGCACTTTGGGTGGTTTCAGTATCATTGCTGAGTATGAAGGCCAGTTAGACTGCTCCAAACTAATTAGTTTACCTATGATTTCATGCAGATGTGGCTTTACTCCTTGCAGGTCTCCCAAAGCAACATTGTATGCATGGCTGTACTGCTTCCAGGGACATTATGCACATGCAGACATCGCACTTAGATCAGCCTAACTAGGGTTAGTGCAATATTAATGCTGATTTGTACAAATGTTTGAGAAGGTTAGACTGAACAAATAATGGCAGGCACAATCTAACTTAGTGAGGGGCGACCTAAGATTATATCAGGTTTAGCAAGATATACTGAAGCACAGCTTCAGCACTGGGAAAGCCCAGCCAATCGCCTTAACCTTCGGGGTGCATTTTCCTACCCAGCCACCCTGATCTGCTGTACCCCCTGAACCCGTTAACTTCCTCCTCACCACAGACCTGCTAGCCCCCACACTTCAACTTACTTAGATCACCTTCCCAGCATGGCTTCCAGCACAAGCAAATGTGCGCATAAATGGGACCCCATCTATAATCCCACAGTTTAAAGTAAGATGCCTGATTGTATATTGGGTACCGTGAACATGTGCACGTGGCACATCAAATGTGCACATGTTCAAAATGCAGCCCTGGGGCTGAGAAAGCCCAGATGTTTTCCTTAATCCCCGCTCCAGGGATGCACTTTTTCTACCCTCAACTCCCACCCTGACTGGGCTACTTTTAGAGCCATGCCCCACCCCACCCCACCTCCAAATGGACAGGCAGCCCTCCCAATCTCACCAAACCCCCATGGATCCATTAGTCCTCCCCCAATTCCACCCCCCACCATGGATCCACTAGCCCAGATCCTGCCTTTCCCTCCCTGCACCTCAACTTATTTAGATTGCATACCTGGTACTGGTGAATATGCACATAAGTAGGAAACTGATCTATGATCATGCCACTTCAAGTAAACCACAAGAACATAGAGTGGGTCCCACAAATATGTGCATATGCATATGGCAGGGATGGAGCCTTATGCCCTCCCTCCATCTGGGCCCTCTTCCCCCTTCCCTTCTGCTGCTTGGGGTCTGGTTCATTCCCCCCTTCAGTGCCACAGCACTGGGGGGGAGGGGAGGAGCAAGTCTGGGCCCAAAGCAGGGGAGGAGCAGGTCCAAGGGTGGGGAGAAGCTGGGCCACGGTGATGTGGGGGCAGCAGGCCCGGGCTGACCTGTCAATGGCGGGAAACTGGGAGGAGCAAGGGAAGGGCTCATGCAGGGAAGGCAGGGTGGGGAAGGAGTGGGCTCAGTCCAAAGGTGGGGAGGAAGCTTGCTCCTCCTCTCCCCCACCTGCTGCATCGGGCTGGGCCTTCTGCTCCCCCCACCACTGCAATGGGCCTGGGCTGCATCTGGACGAGTCTGCTGCTCCCCACCCACTCCTTCCCTACCCCCACTGCTGCTGCCACAATGCATTCACTCCTTCTCCTACAGGTTGGGCCCACTCCTCCACCAACCACCACCGAGTCAGCCCTGCAGGCAGTGATGACAGAAGAGAGGAGGGACGGGTTGCAGCCAATGCTGGTGGCCTCAGCTTTCCTCAGTGTCCCAACCGTGCTCACCCCCCTGTGCCACTGCTACTGCTGTCACCTCCAAGGAGCAAGGAAGGGGATGAGGCCAACTCCGGTGGCCTTGCTCCCCTCTGCTCCGCTCCATCATTGCCACCCGCAGGGAGCAATGCTGGCCTTATCCCCCTTCCCACATTCTATCTGCTCCGTTACTGTTGCTGCCATGGAGCAGGGATGGGGGGCAAGGCCAGCACAGCTGGCCTTGTCCCCCTGCTTCATCCCCTATGTCCTCACCACCTGTCTGAATGCTTCTTTGCACTCTGATTGGCTAAAACAGATTAAGGCTTTTATAATACTAGAATTTGACTCGTGGAAGCAGTTAGGGGCTGTAGTTCTTATGCATCACACATTGCAGCACAGAAAAGGTGCCCCTCCCCCCGCCAAGGAGTTTACACTTTAACCCTTAATGTGTACACAGGTTAAGCTGCTCTTTACACCAATGGATATTACCTCTGCTTGAAAGGAGAATAAATTGGTCCAGATAGCCTTATATGCTTCCTAAACAAAAGATTTGCACTGTTGCAGCTGCATAGTTATCTGTGCTTGAAAACAGGGCAAATCCTCAGTTTAGACAAGGCCCTGGCATACAACCTGAATCTTTAATGACTGAAATGTTTGTTTTGCATCTATTAAGCTATTCTTAAGTTATTTTCATAATTAAATGTGGTTACCAAGTATGAGTGCTGATCAAGTAACTATGTGCTGCATACAGAATGTACAATCGGTCATTAAGAAAGCAAGTTCTTTACTTCCATATAAACACAAGTCCACTGTGCTTTTGAGTATAGTGATTATATTCCTTTAATTTATGGATGTATGTCTCAGTATGTTAAATGTGATTGGAAAAAGGATTTTGTGTAATGATCCACTATATCTCTGGAATGATCCAGTATATCTCCAGGGAACAAGAGTTACTTTGTGTATTATGTGTTTGAGAGACATGCAAATATAGGATTAAGACTAGCATGACTGTTAAAGAGAAAGGAGCTCTCTACACATGAGATTTAGTGTCTGCTTAATAGCATGGCTTTTCTCCTTTTGCATCCTTTTGTGCCATCTGAAAAAATGAAGGGGTGATACTTTCTTTATCAGGATGTTGTGGAGAGTGGAGAGTGTTTCAAAATTAATCTTCTAATAAACGTTCAGCCTTGGCCAACGTTTTTTAACATGATTAGAAGATGAAAATTTGGAAGGAGATGCCAGGTCTTATCTATTGCTAATCAATCTCCATCTCATGGCCTCTTTAATGGTGATCTTGCACGAATTCAGAGAGTGTGAGTCTGCATGCCTTTTAGTCCATCCATTAGTACTTTCCCATACATCCATACTCCAAAGCTAAATCTTTTTAAGGTTGATTACCTCCTGTTTCCTCACATTGGACCTATGGCAATCCCCTCCATGAATAATTTTTAAATACTACGGCAGACTGAAGAGTTAAAATGTTTTTCGATGTCTCTAGTCAATGAAGGTTACATTTCCCATTCTTGCTAAATCCCTTTAAATTATTTGCCATTGTCAACAATGAAAATGTAATTATTTTTGGGCCAACAGCAATAGCAGAAGTTTATTGGAAATTTGGCCCCTTTTATCTTTAAGAAGCAAAAACATTAAGGGTTTCACAATCTAAGTTTTTGCAGTAGAAATTAAAAACTTTTGTGATTGTAATCTAAAAAATCACACTGCTGACACAAAGGTAGTCTCCCTGCCAAATTTCATGGCCATCTGAAGCTTGGAGGCACCAGAGGCTCTCATTAAAATAGTTTTTGCAATTTTTGTCAACAGGGGTGAACATTTTTGTTGATCTCATTCTTAGAAGCGGCAGCACCATGTTTGCTGTAATTTTCAGGAAAAAAATCAGCCTCAGGTAGACACCTGGTATGGGAAATTCAGTCTGAATGGTTAAAGTTATAAGCACCTGAAGATAGGGACTATAGTAAGGTTGAAGTAATTTTTTTGGTGCACATTTAATAAAAGTAAATGTCCCCTTTTCAAGTACTTCTTCAAAATCCTTGCTGACTAACTTGACAATATATAAAGTAGCATTGATACATTTCATGAAGTTATGAAGCTGATTTGGAATGTTTTATTGCTAGCATCTTGCTGCAATATATAGTCTATTATTATAGATGTAATAGAATCAGTAATTGCTTTATCAGCAATTCATCTGCTAATTTAACTTCAATCAAATACCACTTTGAGCTATTCACCATTTGTCCAAATACTACTGTTTCATTGCTCATTTATTTTAACATTCATATTATGTTTTGCAAGTGTAAAATTCTTCATAAAATTATGAATGCAAATAATGACTATAAATGAGTATTAAGACAGTGCTTCTAATTGTGCTCATTTGGCAATACCTGTGCTTGGTAACTTAACTAAAAGGTACACTGTGTCCTGTAACAGTATGATGTGGTACTGAGACAATGGAATGGGAATGTGAAGAGAAGGTTTAAATTTTCAAGGTGCCTTAGGGACAGATACTATTCCACGCTGCCTCAAATCCTAAAAAACAAAAAGGCAGTAGATGGGTGGATCACTCTTCTCCTTGCTGCTTTCTGTAATTTAGTCTTAAGGCTAAAATGGAGGCATGTTTCCAAAGTAGACATGCTAACGGTATTCAGGGAGCTCAATCCAGGTGAAATACAATCTCATTTAAGTGCCTAATATGTGGAATAGACCTAAGTCCTATTTCCATAAATGAATTGGGCACACAGATGCTTTAGGATAAGGCTTAGAAGCCTTGCTTTTCTCTAGGAAAAAGACAGATGCTGATGATGATGATGGCAGCATGTTCTGGTCTTACAAAGTACTTTTCATAATGTAGATCAAAGAAAGGAAAGTAACTATCAAATTGGAAAATAGATGCAAAAAAACACATCAACATACATTTTGTTTTTTAAAATTTTTACAGGTAACAAAAGGAAGAATTGGGTTTTATGTTCATTTTAGGCAAGAAAGATTTTATTTTTCTTTCCTTTTTTAGAAGTTGTTCTGGTAGAGGGTTTTTGGGTTTGTTTGTTTTTTGTGGGGGGTTTTAACCGAACTACTGATATTGATGCCAATTACTTCTAATAAATATTATTGACAGAATGAACTGACTTTTGGTAGTAAAGTAGAGCACTTGAGACTTAGAATCGACACAGGCACATTTTCACAGCTGTGTTTTGCATGACATCTGGGCTGCATCCGTATAACCAGCTGTAATGTAAATGGAATAAAAGAAGGCAAGGGCAGATGAGAAGGATTCCAGTGGGTTGTGTCATCAAACTACTGTGGCTAGTCTAAACATTCAGGTATTGAAAGCGAAACAGTTCTAAGAATTAGAAACTTTATTTTTGAAATTTTTAATAAGTATAACATGTTGATTTGAAAAAACCCCCTGTAATGTTTTATACATGCACCTCATTAACCAATGTTAAAATCTAATTTTATTTTATTTAAGGTTAAAACTGTCTAATATACATTTATTTCATTATGTCTGCTTTTACCAGTCTTATTTAGCTTTGGATGATAAAATATGTGATAAATGTATTTTTTGCTTTGACTCATTGAGGATAAATACTATTATATTAAAAATGCTGGGTTCCTCTAGGTTAATAATCTTTTTTCCTCAATAGTAGCTGGAAGTATAATGCCTTATAAAATGCCATTATTTAAAATATAGAAGTACAGTTAATACTAACCACATGTATACTTGGCTTCCTTACTCCTGTTGGTCAAGATTTAAGTAGTTTTTTGTTCTCTAAGACTAGGGAAGGACATGTAAAAAACCCGAGCCTGAACTGATTCAATCTTTGAAGGTTAATCTAATCTGCATAGATTGAATCAATTTACAAGTGAGTAGACATTCACTTTTGATTCCAAAAATGCAGGCAAATGTCTACTAGTGGCTCAGGCTAGAAGCTGGCAGGGAGTGCTAGAACAAGCCCTGGGCTGCGGGGAAGCTGTGCTCAGGGCTCATCCTGGAGCTAGATCATGGAGTCGGGACTAATAATGGAGCCTGACTCACCACTGCCTCCTGCTGTGACGATGAGACCTGGGGTGGGGCAGCCTTAGGAGGCAGGGGGTCAGTACCCACCACCTTCTACCTCCTGCCTCCAGCCCTGTGTGAGGGTCATGGTTTGCAGAAGGACTGCAGCTGGAGCATGGCTCTACCCACCTCCATCTCCTGGCAGCAGAAGGGGAGCAAACTGTCGTGGTGAGTGGAGGTGAGGCATCTGTCACCTACCACCCACTCATGGCATTGCTGGGCATGCGGGGCAAGCTACCATGGGCCAGGGGTGTGGGCAGCAGAGGGGGGAGGCAATGCAGCCTGCTCTGGCCCAGCCCAGCACAGCAGGCCAGGGGCATGGGCAGCAACTAGCCCATAGCAGTCTAGGTGACCGGTGTCTCACCTCTGCCTGCCGTGATGGTTTGCCCCAGTGCTACTACCAGGAGAGGAAGGGGGGCAGGAAGCCACGGTCCAGCTGAAGTCTGCCTGCAAACCACAGCCCATGCACAGAGCTAGAGGCAGGAGGCAGTGAGCAGTGGGTACTGACCCCTGACCCCCTATGGCCTCCCCAGCCTGGGCCACACTGCTGCAGCAGGAAGCAGCAGTAGTTTGGACTCCATGATTAGCCCTGGCCCCAGGTACATTCCCTCTCCAAGCCTGCAGCCAGGTCAAATCCCCTTCCTCTACTCCCTCCCTGTGGTTGAACCCTCCTTGGCATTGGGCATAACTCACTACTCCTCTGAGGGACTTGGCCCGGGCACTGCAGCACAGACAATAACCTGAGAGGATCCTCAGTGTAGAACAGAACCAGCACCCATGCTGTCGGTGCCCATGACACTGCTGCCTACCCCCTCTTCCCCTCAGGCTCCTGGCATCTGGCCGCTGTGGCCCTAGGTGCACAAGTGGAGCTTGTCTATGCTTATGCTATCCCCCACTGCGATGGCAGGGAATAAACCCCCTCTTCCCCTCAGGGTCTGGTCACGCTTCTGTTGCTGCTGCATTGGGGATGGGGGGAGCTAGGGACGCCTGGCAAGGGCTGCTGCCTCCCTTCCAGGTGGACCCAGCTATACTCCAGAGCAGGGTTTTGCACCTCCACCCCCTTCTCAACCAGCCAGAGCAGTGATATTGTTCCAGCTAGGGAAGAGGGAGATGGGGCCAGCCCTACTTGGCTGGATCAGACAGCCCAGCCCAACCCAGGTCTGCAAAGCATGCTGGGATGCTGGAGGACTCTGTTTTGACTTAAACCAGGAAAGGGTCTGTGACAGAAGTTCTATAAACCAGTTTGATCTCAATCAATTAAGTCAGATACTACATTCAACCAGGTTTATCTCAAACCAGTTTTGGCCATTTTGAAACTGGTTTATGTGCACTGAACTTATGTTCTGTTGCAGGTTTCAACTAGTTTCTGATCATTTAAACTGGTTCATGTTTAACGTCTGTCCCCAGCCGAGTTGTGGATATTTTCAAATAATTTTGCATACCTACATTTACTTTATCCTAATTGATTTTATTTTGTCCATATCTATGTATGTGCAAGAGAAACAACATAAAATAACTTTTACCACTTAGTAATTGAAAAAAATATTTAGAGAGCTAACAACTGTGCTATTTCCTTCCAGGTAGGGAACTAGTTGAATTACTGTGTTTGAATCTCCAAAGTTTTATGAGATTTCATAATTTACATTTGTATAAAGTATTGCCCTTCTGATTTATTAATGGTTTACAGAAATGTAGTCCCAGACTGATGACTGTACAAGGTACACACTGTGGAAAATCAGGTCTACTGGATTACTGGCATTTTAATTCTATTCCTCACCAGAGAGGAAGACGCACATTATTGCACATTTAGTTACATTTGAATTTTAAAAGGCAGTGCAGGGGGAAGCAGGTGATGCTGTAAATGGATAAAGCAGGTTTATAGCAATCTGCAGGATGTAGCAGAAAATTAAACGAGAACTGTTTTTCCAACTGTTGGGGGTGGGGTAGAGTTTAAATGAATAATTGCCAAAATAAAGAAAGAAATTGTGCCTTTGGTCCCATTATTAATCTGCAACATTTTTCTTACAAAGGTTACATTGTTTCCACTAGGTCTTTGCCTAACATTTTCCTAGATTAGTCTCTAGAAGTAATAAGGATAATAACCAATATTGGATGAAGTGCAAATGCAGACCCTCATGGAAATTTTCAGTCTCCCAAATGATAATTTATCAATGTTGCATGTGACTGAAATATTTGAGGTAAATTCATTCTACAGGCTATTTTCACACGATTAAGTACCAGTGTTCTAATTTATCGGGCCATGTTTTTCAGTCACATCCTCTGTCTCAGTTGTGCACTCTGTAGTTGCAAAAGGAACTGTCTGTTTTCTAGATGTTTGTTCAATACGAAAAAGACAAATTCAGGATACAAATGGAGAAAATATTCAGAAAACTGGCAGAAGTTTGGCAGCATGTGCAGTATCACCAGGAAAAGAGGAAATGCTGTGAAATACTAGTTATTCATGTGCCTTCTGACTTCAGACTTTCAGGGAAAAATACAAATGGTTGGGAAGAAGTTAGACTATTCTACTAGCAGCCCTGGCCCTACTTGAGCAGACTAACTTGCTTCCACAGCCCCTTCCTGGCCTGTTAGCTCATGGTAAGTGATTTTGCAAACTGAAGTAAAATCTGCTGATGTTTGGAGTTGCAATAAGTTCTAGTGGATCACTCAATTGAAAAACTACAGCAAACTGCTTTTAATGTGGCCCATATAAAATTTAACTCATTCCTAGTAGAAGCAACTTTCAGAACCCTATAGCAGATGGTTGCTCATGTCTCTGCTCTCAAAAAGGACATGTAAACAGCTTTCCCCAAACCAGCTAAAATATGTCTCAGCTGCGCTTTTGGGATGGAGCTACAGCTGCTGCTCCAAGTCACAGTGGCTGCTTTGGTAGCTGCATTGCATGATGGCAGATAGTGACTCTTCTTATCCTCTTGCTGCTTTATTCTCCCCACCCCCATCCTGGAAAGAAGAAACAGCAAGCAATACAAGATTTTCCAAATTGCCATCTACACAGTCATGGTTTAACCCCCAACATCTACATGTCCACATGTCTCAAACACTAGATCAGACTGTTTCTTATTTCAAAGTTATTAGGATATTTTTTAAGCAAATCCTCTTCTACTCCGTTTTCACATCATCTCCATATGTTGCATCTGCTATAGTCACCTGGCTGTGTGCAGTCCCATGCCCTTATTTGGTGACTGCTTGGGCCAGTAAAAAACTCTTACACTAACGTACAACATTCCTGGTCATAACTGGTTTGGAGAGCATCAGCTTTAAATTAATCTGAGCTTAGAAAATATATGGCTTGTGTGGTGACACTGAATTTCAGACAGGCAATCCTGAGTGACTTTGATTCTGAGTGTGATTATAGTATACTCTCACCAGCTCTCCATCTGGGTTACAATTTGAGGTTATAAGTAGCTTTTACCATTAATGCCAGGAAGATCCCATAAGAATAATTAAGCAAAGAGGCCACAAAAGCATAGATGAGTAAGGCAACAAAATCCCAGTCCAGAAGGAGATAGAATTATTTTAGAAAGAGATTAATTATCACTCTAAATTATTTTTTCCTCTAGATCAATTTTTTAACAAAACAGGATGAGACTAGAATGTGAATAAGGTCAGTATGTATTCAAATAGGAGAACTACCTAATGTTAATTGTCAAATGTACAGCAGCTACTACTGGGGGGAAATTTTCATAATAAATTAAATCTATTGCCTTTCCTGTTTGTTTGTATCATAGACCTGTTGCGATTCATTTTGCTAGTTTTTCCTAACAAAAATAAGACATTTATTTGAAAACATTTTTAAAAATGTTTTTTTGACACTGTTAAGATATTTATGTCCATGACCTTTAAATTAACCATTTCAGTAATCCAGGATTTACAATATTGTGTTGTGTTATTTAGAATAGAGGATCTAATTTTATATTAGCTAATATTTTAAATATTGACTGGGTTGATAAGTAAGTATGTTGATGTGAACCTGCAGGCTTAACTACTGTAACTAAATGAAAATGGTGATACTGTGAATACAACTAGCTAAGCCTAAGCGGAGTAGAATGAATCTCTTGACCAACTATACATGGCAGAATACATTTCAAGCAGCCCTAAGTAATTTAGTGATCAATAAATAAATGTTTACAGAAATGCTCTTTTTCATACTAAAGAAGTGTGAAAGCCTATGATTATATTGATAAAATTAATTGTGTGTATGAGTAATTAGCATTATTGGACTAATCAAGCCCTCATGAAAGTTCTATATAGAGTCATCCTCTTAAATAATCTATTTTGAGCAGGTGTTCATAACCTTTTACTGACTGTGGGCCATCCCTTGCAACCTGGACAGTGTCACAGGCTGCCCATTCTCTGCTGCACTGGAGTTCTTGCTCTGTGCAGAGGAACTGATTTCCTACCTTTGCTCCTCCTTGCAACCTTCTCTAAAAGATGTGGCAAATGACTATTTAGAGCCACTAAATTAGCGGAGACTGCAGTGTTGAGAGAAGAGAGCTGCCCTTTGCATGAAGCAGCTCCCAGCACAGACTTAGGATCACAGAGAGTTCTTTGTAGGAAGAGGCATCAAGAGGATTAACTGGCTGCTGGTAAAATGCAGAACATGGAATCTGGACTCAATCAGATGGCTAAACTAGAACAGGGGATCAGGCTACATCCAATCTTTTGAGGGGCTGGAGTGCTCTGTGGGCCATAGGTTGCCAACCCTGATTATTCCATTATCTGGTCATCCTGTCATTTAAGTTGTTACTCCTAGATTTATACAATAGGGAAGAGAATAATCAAAGCATTCAACTGAAAACAAATCAGTGAGGAAGAGAGTGCTCTTTCCGTATTAGAAATATGCTGTTACAAAAATAAGATTTTTAAAAAAGCATGATTTAGCTTCTTTACTTTGATATCACCATTGCGCTATACTTCATTCTTGAAATATGTTATAATACAAAAGCACTTTAAAAAAAATATACTTTCCTCAAGTAGCTTTTAGCTCCAGAGTCATTGCCCCCATATTCAGCTTTAGACAGGAGACAGACAACATTTGGCATGCAGCACTTCATATTTCTTTCCAGCAGCCAGGCTTTGATGTGCAGATAATACCTTACTTTAATGTGGCACATTAAAATCTTTACTTGAATCCTTCAGCTTTAAACAGCTGCCATAATACTTTGGATTTTCTTTTCTTTTATATTTTGCAAGGTTTTTCATAAAATTGACTTTGACTAAGGTGCTTAGGAAACTTTAAGAAATTATTTTGGGAATCTGAATGGCGAGTGTACGTAATAATAGTTTTTGAATCTTCTTAAACTTTCTGAAATATACAGAATTATTTTTTGATGCACTGCTATGCTGGACTGTGTAAACAAAATAAGAAGCCATAAAGTTTACTAGGTCCTAAGAACTCAGTACTAATGAACTAACCAGATCTTAGATATACAGCCTTCCTTTTTGTCAACTGCCAAGTAGTCAACATATTTACCTGCAGCTATTGTAGACAATTTATCACTAGGCAGTTCAAACTCCCTCTTAATCTTGGTATTAGAGTAAATTATAAATCTATTATCATTATATCTCTAAATTCCATGAAGGTATCAGCTTGAAGGCTTAGTGTTCGTATCCTATTAGTTTGCACTTGAACTGGAACATTTTTCATCTGTCAAAATTAAAATGATTGCTAAATGCCTCCTTTTTGAAACACATTGGAAATCTTAAGCATAAAGTCTAGAACAAGTTATGATGCTAATTCTGAACCCAGGAATGACTTCTTGTCATGTCATGCAAATAAGTTTTGTTTTATGATTACAAGTCCATGTTCATTGGTGGAGAAGAGAGAATCTTCTGTTATCCATACATTGAGATACCTTAATAGTATGAAGCATCTCTTATTAGACCCAAAAATACATACCACAAAATTATTATTAATTTTAAGACAGGTACACTTGAAACATATTTGTTCCAGATCTACCTATTATTGATTGACCAAAATTATTTTTATTTTATTTATTTTGGCAAATATTATGCAATCATGTGGCTCAGCATGGCTGGACCCAAAGCTCTGGCCTAAGGTCGGGCAAGACAGTGCTGAATCAGGTCTTTTTACTAAAACTGGGATACCTTTGTTCAAAAAATAAGTCTCAGAAGTCCTTGCCCATGGTATCTGGAGAGCAGGAGCAATCCCAGTTGCCTATGTTCTCCCGCCATAAACAAACAGGTGTTAGCTGCAAAAATATGACACAGATTAGGAACTGTTGTGCTCACCAATTTGTGCATTTGTAGTGACAAATGGCTAAGATGTCTTATTCATTCAGGTTTTATGCCACCCTTAAAATGTTTACGATGGCAGAAAAGCAATGCCTGTTTGCAGCCTAAGGCTATCATACTACTAATAAAAACATTGTCACTCTCCCTGGAGAAGGAAGTACCTCTCTGAACCTCCTTTCAGAGTTGCTTTCTGATTTAGGCAGAACATAGGGGAGAGGACATCACAGAGATTAATTTGTTAGTTGCTTGAGTTCAATTCCTGAGTTAGCAATCCTTTCTATCAGGAAGGAACTACACTTTTAGGATCTGTTTATGTTGCTAAGAAAAATCCCAGGCACTACAGTAACTCTGTGACACATTCTAAGTTCACAAATGGGAAAACCTCCAGCCTAATTTTAGAGTATTGTGTATCTGTTAAAATTCTTCCATCTTAATACATTTTGCCACTGTGCATATTTGTGTAAATGATGTAATGGTATTATGTAATGTCCTTGTCTCAGTTTATATTCCAGGAATCAGTTTTAATAAGATGGAAACAGAAATCTTCTGTAACAGTTTATATCCTTTTTTACAGTTGATAACTGATATGTAGTTTAGTCTATCTGAATTTCAGAGTGTTGCATTAATAAATTGGTTTGCCAAAGCATTTTGATATTCTCTGGATTGAAAAGTATGCTATTTATATTCTTCTTTACTATCTTTATGGAGGTATTTCTTCTGCACCTCCTGTTGTGAATATTTCAGTGCCTAGAAACAAAAGGTTTGATAACCCTGGGACTTTTCTCTTAACTAGAACAGCTGTAGATGTTACTTATCTACATGTTTAAATTACTTGACTCAGGCTAGAGACAGAAATTGCACATAAACTGGTGTAAGTGATCGGAAACTGGTTCAAATCTGTAACACTACAAAAGTTCAGTACACATAAACCGCTTTCAAAGTGGATGAAACTGGTTTAAGATAAACCTGGATGGATGTAATATTAGACTGAATTTATTTAAGTTAAATTGGTTTATTAAACTTCTGTCCCAAATCCTCCCCACATTCAAATCAACTCAGTCCCCAATATCCCAGGATGCGTTGAACTGCCCCTGCAACCACCCCCTTAGAGGGGTGGGCCAGCCTTGCTTTATGTTGTCTGCTCCAGCCGAGCAGGGAGGACCGTTGGTTTCTGGCCTGCATCACTGCAGGCATGTGGCTGCATTTCTAGAATCAAAAGTATATGTCTCTTCACTTGCTTTTCTGTTCAATCTATGCAGTTTAGACTAAACTGACAAGATTGAATCAATTTAGCCTTGGATTTTTTGACTGTCTGTACTTAGCCCCAATGTTTAAATACCCTATCACAATGAGTTCCATAGCGGAATGTTACTATTGCTCAAAGTAATAACTTTTTCAATTCTATTTTAAGTTCATTATCTAACTTTATACAGCACCCTTTTATTTTTGAAGGATGGGAAAGTAGGAGATCTGAGATACTGGTTCAGTAGTTTTATTTTCTATCTTATCCCCTCTTAATTCTTCTTCAGTTTAAGGCTATGTTTATACTGCATTTAGGAAGTGTGATAACAGCACAAGAGGCATGCCAGCAATAGATTTTAATCTAGTTATTTTATGTATTATAGCTACAATAGCAAAGATTTCAATGTGAGCCACATATGCTTACCAGGGACTACTTACTTG
Organism: Caiman crocodilus; assembly: GCA_030014935.1. NCBI lineage: Eukaryota > Metazoa > Chordata > Crocodylia > Alligatoridae > Caiman > Caiman crocodilus. The sequence goes on from JAGPOW010000290.1 coordinate 22,407,101, forward strand.
GTCTAAAACAAGTACTATCATGGCTCCAGTCTTATTGGTACCTTTCCTAACTAGATTAAAGGCAGGTTAAGTATGCCTACATATGCTGCAATAACTCTTTGAATTGCAGTGTAGATAAATGCTAACATTTCTAAGTTTTTCCCCTTTAATCTCTCTTCATACATTATTCCCTCATTGTAATTTTCTGATTCAAAATTGTTAACTATCCCTCAAAAGTTATGTTGTGTGGTTAAAATGTAGTTAGCGTTTTTTTCAGAAATTGTCTGTTTTGGATATCACTTTCTTTTTTAATCTTGAACTATAATGATGAGCCCCAGAAATGTTTTGGAAAATCTAAGCACCCTTGGAAACTAATCATTATAATACTATACTATGAATGATAAAAAAATGAAGGACTAACATTGGTACAGGTTGGGATTATATCATTATCCTTGTTTGTGCTGAACATGAATAAGATTATATTTTTCAATCTGAATATTACCTGAAATAGGCCACCATGGTTTACCTGTAGTTTTTGTATATGGGCATGTATAGATGAAATGGGGGCCCTAAAATGGAGCAGTGGGTTTTTAAAAACACCATTTTAATTTAGGGCCCTTTAAACCCCTGAATCATGCACACACCCAAACTCACCTGTCTCTTCGGTGCCAGGGAGGGGAGGGCAAGCTGCTGGTGGGTAGAGCAGTCCCAGGGCTGTTGGTGGAGGAGGCTGGTGTTTTCCTCCATGACAGCAGTACTCCCTCCCCCTGTTCCCCAGGCAGCACCGGCCCACAGGCATCTGCTTTGGCAGTCCTAGGGGGGACCGCAGGTAAAGGCTTACTGCTTTTTGTAAAATCAGGCTTACTGCATTTTTTTTTCTTGGGCAGAGCCTGCCTTCTTGGTCTGCTGCCAGGCTGCCTGCATGGGCTTCCTGCAGAGCCCCTGAGCTGCAGGGAGCCCAGTGCTTTGCTCCACGGCTACAGGGCAGAAAACTAAAATTCCTCCTCAGAGTTTTAGTTTGCTGTGCTCCAAGTCATTTAAGGCGCATTACACCACCAAATTTGTTACAGCAGCTGGAATTACTGCACAATACGCAGCTGACACATGCAAACAACAACACCATTGAAGCAGTGTAAAAGCATTTGTCCCATTTTAAAGTGTTGTGCACACATGCCCCTCATTTCATGTACACATGGCACGTTATTCATAGAATCTGTATATTCAGGTAAAACCCAAAGAGCACATAGGTAAGTTTCTGACATGTATATAGTAATACCCCATTCTTAACCAATGGTGTGTGTTAGAAATTGACCTCTATGATAAAAATGGCATAGGGAAACTAACCCCTCCTTTATAACCATTTCTAGTTTTATAGCAAGACAGAACATTGATAAGGTTTAGATCTTTAAATGCCACTTCAAAATGTGTATGATTCTCATTAACAAAAAAAATGATATGTGTTACTAGAAACTGAGCTATTAGAATGTCCTAAGAGATAGAAGATGGTACCAAGATTAAGGCTCTGGGCTTTGGGACTCAGAGAAATCTAGATTCAGTTTCTGGCTTTGCCAAAGATCTCCTGTTTTACTTTAACAAATCCTGTAATTCTACTTGACACAATCTGCTATCTGTAAAATGCAGATAATTATTTTTCTTTTAAACTCCTCTTTGTGTGCCATAAGTCACAACTTCTTCAGAACATCAAATGCCTTTTAGTGTTCAGTTGTGCCCACATATAGACCCTTCCCAGTCTTGCTTCCTAGGCATTACTCTAATTCCTGTTATAAAAAAGTTGAGTGGCACTAATGTTTTCAATCAGTATTTTGTATTAAATATTACTTTGGGTTGTATTTTTGTTGATTTTAGGAGGGTTTGTATTTTATGGATTTTTAATTTATTATTTTAAAATAATTTTCTTTAAAAATATATTCCAGTATTTAGTGTAACTAAGCTATCCAAGATTTCATTTGAAACCACTCTTTTTTATGCAAATAAACATGTGAAAATGTTTTACTAAAATAGGGATTAATATGTGAAAAATAAAGCTCTCCAAGAAGAGTAAATTTAAATTTTATATTATTTTAATTATCTTGAATATGACTAAAGATGGAAAATACATCCTAACATGCCATTGGAAGCTAGCTCATTTTTCTTATCTTTTACTCTCTCAAATTGTTTTTATCTAATATTGCCACTTTCCAGGCTTGTCCCTTCTTTTGAACATGTGCTTTATATCACAACCTTCTAAAATAGGGAATTTTGAATTTTTCCCACATGAACCTCAAGTTATTATTTTCTGCTCATTTAAACCCTCTTTGAGTCACTCTCCTACCTGGCATTCAAAACTCTTCCCAGTTCATTACTGACTTTGAATATCATTAAAATGTTGTTTATTCTTGATACCAGTTCATAATGAACATGTTAAATAAGACTAAACTTATTGCTGATCTCTGATCTCTTGCTAGGCACTCCCATCTAGATACACTTGTTTGTAGTTTGCTAGTTTCCAGTGCACATGACAGTAGACTTATTAAATCCATTTTGAATTAATAGAAGTTCTGTGTGTAGAGTTCAAAAACACTTTTTATTTTTTTCCTTTTCTTCTTGAGATGTCCCAGGGGATAGTCATGATCAACTGAACCTATCAGTCAGGGATCAGCAGGAGTCCATTCTGCCATAGTGTCATTACTTCTGTTTCATGTATGCACTGAGTCATTGTGAAGTTTAGTGAGGAGGTATTAACTATTGTGTTTTAATGTGTGGATGGCATTCAACTTTATTTCTATCCTAGTCCACCCAGCTAGGGCAGTAGAATGATTTATCTAATTGCATATAGAATGATAGGTATATGAATGCGAGCTGGATAGCTGAGATTCATAATAAGGCCAAGAAAATACTGCTCAAATAGGAGAATCAGCATACAGATTGTTGAAGGTTATTTTTACTTTCTTGTTAGGAGTAATATTCTTTCTTTTTTTATCAGCTGTCAGCAAGCCAGAATTATATCTGTGGAAACACAACTGTTCAATCCTTTATTTCCTTTGTACTTGTCTAGAATAATTAGTCATAATTATAATCACCTTTTGTCACTTTGAAATTAGATTGTTGTAACATGCTCTTTTTCATAAGTCTACATCCAGAGACAGTTAAAGAAGCTTTAGTTACAACAGAATGTGGATGCCTATTTACCTGTTGGAATAAAGCACATTATGTGTAGTCTCTTTATTTGCAGTAATCTCCATTTGATTTCCAGTATGGTACAAGATATAGTCTTGACCAATAAAATTCAAAATAGCTTGGGACCTCTCTGCCTTTTGGCAAGGCGGGTAAGGGAGACAACTAACCTCACCCAGATTAATTGTCATCTAGTTTAAGTAGGAGGTAGCTTTTAGGAAGGCAGAGTTAAGTTTCCTTTACTAGATTTTTTTTTGGTCCTTCTTCCCTTGATTTACATTAATAGTACAAACACTCAAAAATTATAACTACATTTTTAAGAGAGCAAAATAAATGATGATCTCTGACATTTAGAGACCTCTCAAGGGATGGATAGATACCATACTATAGCTTTGTTTTTATTTTGAGTCTGAACAATTGGTTTTGAAAACAATTTGTTTCAGTTTCTACTGCACTTTGTAACACTAATTGATGTATTAATTCAGAATAAATGTATCCTGTTTCCAAAAGTCTTTGTGACAAATCTGCCATTAAGAACTAATTGAGGGAAAAGGAACAGGGGAGAAAACATTGTCACACAGCTATTTTGAAAAATGTTTGTCATTTGTTTTTGTTTTAAACTGTAAGAAAAAGGGAAGCACAATTCTAAACAGGTTTGGCTTCTGATTATTGTATGTTTAAAATCTTTGTTGATATTTTACATATTTGTTAGGTGGCTATATTTGCAAATATATATATTTACTTAGGTGGATATATTTGTAAATATTTCCTGATTTTAAAATGATTACTGATTATTTTTGGTAGGAAAAAAAATGTAAGATGGTATTCTTTCCATTAATATTTCAAGAGCTTACCAAAGATTTGGGGTACAATTTTAACCCCATCAAAAGTTTGCTATTGACTTCAGTGGGGCCAGGATTTCACCCCTGAATGCCCGATATTTAATATCCATTCAAACACTCTAGAATAATTGGAGTTTAGTCTGGTGTGGCCTCAATTACTGTTAGCTCATTTCACATCTATCAAAATAAATTTGTAACTTGGCTGAAATAAAATATTTATCTAATAGAAAAAAATGTCAAGAAGCTCTGGACCAAGATGACTTTCCAAAGGTACTTGGTCTGAAATCAAATCTTATAAAGAGTTTAGTTTTATTGCAGAAATTCTTAACATGCATATGAAAATGCCTTTGCTTAATTTATTTCCTCTCCTTTGAACAGAAGCCAAAATGCTTGACTATGGACTGGCAGAACATGCAAAGGTCAAACAGTTTATACATTTTTTTCTTTTTATATACAACTTAAAAAGAAAAAAAGGGTTATCAGCATATACCATCTTGACCCAAATCACCCCCTGCCCAGGAGTTACCAACATGGTAGATTGGAAATGTAATTGGACCCCACTTGTGGAGTTTCTGTCTGCTTATTTCTTGTGTGGAAGGACATTTCTCAGCTGGGTCCAGCTACTAACATTCATAGATCTGAGGACTCTGCTGTATCTCTGCACTCATCCCAGGTCTGTTTGGCCTTCTTTGGTTCCCTGAAAGTGTCTCTACACAGCCATGCTACCACATGATCTTACATGGTCTATAAGGTCTCCTTTTTCATGACTGTTCCTGTATCTAGTGTTTAATGTGAAGTCCTTAAAATAGTCCAGGGCTCCACTCTCCCAGGTGAGTATCCTAACCAGTAGGGTACATTCTTGCTCTCTGCCTCAGTTGAATTAGGATGTCCATTTCCTTGAAAGAAACAGTGTTTAAGTGCCCACCTCTGGGCAATGGTTCTAACATGTGTGTCCTAAATAGACAGGGTACATCAGACTTAGAGAATTGGTAAGTAGGATCCCATAGGAGGTAACAGGGGGGTGGAAACAAGTCCAGGAATCTTGACTTTCCTGAAAAAAGTCACTATTAAAGACAAAAGAACATTTTATCCCCAAGGCTAGGAACAAAGCAAGAGATGAGTTTAGCTGAGCAATTAGCTCTTCAGTGATCTGAAACTTAAACAGAAATTTTACAGAAGCTAGAATAACGGCTGTACTAAAAATTACTATAAGAGTGTACTATAGGCATGTATGGACAGTACCAATGAAGACAAGGTACAAAATTGAGATACAGCTAGCAAATGGCATAAAAGGCAATATAGAAAATATTCTATAAGTATGTTCAAAGTATCTTCAAAGTAGGAAGAAGACATGGAAAGTGTAGATCCCTTGCTGAAAGGGGAGAGGAAGTGAAAAATATATAAAGCAGACAAAGCAGAGAAGGCTGAAATATGTAACGTGCCATAAAAGGTCAATTATTAGATGACAAGCGTGATTCACCAAACTGATGGAGATACATATTCAGCCTAGGGTAGGGAAAAAACACAGGTTAGATAAATTGGTTCAGACAAGAAAGTACTTTAGAGCATACAATGAATTGGCTGAAATAAATGATTGGCTATTATCTTTGACAATTGCCAAATACAGAATTCACATGTCTAAAAGGACCTAGGAAATTACAGACAGGTCAGACAAAGTTTGATACCTGGAAAAGTACTGAAGCTTATCAACAAAGCATCTATTTCTAGTTACCATGGATGGGTCCAGATGAGCATGCACATGCATTTTCCTGGGGACAAGTAGCTGCATAGCTGTGCTGCCACTACTTGTCCATGGGGATGCCCATGCGTGCATGCTCTGATGAATGGCAAATTGCCTCGGGTGGGGTACAAAAGACTGAGGCCAGCACCTGGGCTGCTCCCAGCAGCCTTACCTGGGCTCTTGGGGGCCTCCTGGTGCTCGAGCAGTGGTGATCCAGAACACAAAGTTTGGTCAGCAGCTGGAGAATGGCTCTGGCTGGCCAGGCTCTAGTTTTGGGCAGCGCACTTCTGCTGTGCATACAGTTTGCATCACAACAAATGGGTCTGCAGTGCCACATACCACATGTACTCAGTTATCTGAATGTGCCTTAAAAAATGACAAAGTGATAAAGAGTAGGCCTGTGTGAAGCAGCTAGTATTCGGATTCGACCACTTTGGGGGACAGTGATTCAGTTCAGTGATTTGAATCACTGTCCCGAATTGATTCAGCCAAATCTGATTTGGAGATTTGCCTGCCGCTGAATTGGCTGAATCTCCAAATCAAACAGGCCCCATCCCCTGCCCGCTCTCCCAGCCTTATCAATGGCTGCCCTGCCCGGCTCCAGCCTCTCAATTCTTTAAAGCAAAAGCCTGGCATTCATCTGTTGCTGCCAGGCAGGGGGGCAATCCCCACTGCCCCCCCCGCCCTGCACTGTGTGCGGGGGGGGGCTCCGCCATGAGCCCCCAGAAGCCCCAACAGCTGCTGCAGCATCCAGTAAGTTCAGGGCTTTTTTTCTTTCTTTTATTTTTTTAAGAGCTGGGAGCTGGAGCTAGATGGGGCAGCCATTGATGAGTCTGGGAGAGTGGGCAGGGAAGGGGACTCATGGTAATAGGGGCAATGGAGATCGCCCCTCCCCCCACCTGGAAGAAGCTGATGAGTGGGGGCTTTTTTTTTTTTTTTGAAGAACCAGGATCTGGAGCCAGGTGGGGCAGCCATGTTGGGGGAGGGACTGGGAGAGGGAGAGCAGGCATAGAGCAGGGGCCACTCAGAAGGGCTGGGGAAGCAGGTAGGGTGCCCCCCATTGGTCCCCTCACCCAGCCCCCTCCCCCCACTTACCAGCATAGTCTGGGCCCAGTTCCCTGCAGTGGTGAGTGGGGACTGCCCAAATTTCTGAACCTCCCCAAATCTTTTCCGAATTGATTCAGAGATCTTTGAATAGATTTGGACCTTTTTCTTGGTCTCTTGATTTGATTTGGATTTGGAGATTCAGCTGCCAAACTGGGCTGTTTCTCCTTTAAATTGAATCAGCACCCAAAGCTTCACACAGCCCTAATACGAAGCAGCCAATACAGATCTGTTGACAGCAGGTTAGACGTAACCAATCAGACTTGCCTGCATGATACGGTGACTGGCTTTATGCATCTGGGGAGGGCATGTAATATACCACATGTGATATATAACAATTCTAGCAAGTCTTTTGACACTGTGCCTATGATTTTCTCATAAGAAAGTTATGAAAGGTCAAGCTAATATATGAAGGTAGCCTAGACAAAACTGCTATAAGGGGATGCATCACTGGTTGGATAATTGTGCTTAAAGGGTAATCATCAAGAGCTTAATGTCAAAGAGAGAAGATATAACATATGGGGTTCAGGGATCTCTCTTGCACCTGAAACTATTCAATATTTTTGTTACAGAATTTAATGTACACTCTAGTAACCTTGCAGATGAAATAACAGATAGGGTCACTTTGAGAACTTAGGATACAAAATTACCTTGATAAACTGGAAAAAAAGTTATGAAATAAACCAGATGAAATGTTGTATTTCATAAAGTTTGGAGCAATCAAATACAAAATATGGAGGACTGTCTAGGCTATAGGTCTACAGAAAAGAATGCAGATGTTATAGTAGATCACAATCTGAATGTAAGTCTCAGTGGTGTAATACAGTTTCAAAAAAGCTAATAGAACAGTGAAATGTTTTAACAGCCATGTTACATACAAGGGAAGTAATTCTTCATGTGAAGCACTGGTGAAGTCTCTATTCTGGAGTACTGTGTTCATTTGGGACAGCACACTTCAAAAAAGAAAGGCAAATTGAAAGGAGCAGCAAAAAATATTTAGAAGTCTAGAAGACATGGCTTACAAGGAAAGTTTGGAAGAACCAAGAATGTTTAGTTTGGAGAAGAGAAAACCACAGGACATGTGTCTACAATTCTCTCTGTCTGGTGCCCAGAGTGAGATACGTGGAGGTTGGGAGCAGCGGGGAGAGAGGGCAGATGAATGTGATTTAAGTCTGGCCAATGTTATTGGCATTTCTCTGTTTGCTAAATCTAGGTAGCTTTAGTTGTCTCTGTTTGATATGCTAGCTGTCTCAGATCCCATTCTGAAGCAACAGACACTTCCCATACAATGTTCTGGGAGAATAGGTACTGCATTCAGGGTTCTGGATTACACTCCAGGGATGAGAGCTAGGGACAGACACTACACATAAACTGGTTTAAGTAATCAGAAACTGGTTTTAACCTGTAACAGAACAAATATTCAGTGCACATAAACCAGTTAAATTGGCTGAACCTGATTTGAGACAAACCTGATTGAATGTAGTATCAGACTTAAATGATTTGGGTCAAACAGGTTTATGCTGTCTGTCCCAGAACCTTTGTTGGTTTAAGTTAAACCAGACTCCCCCAGCATCGCAGCATGCTTTCTGGGCTAGGCAGGGCTCTCTGCTCTGCAACAGAGCTGCTTCTCCCCTCTGCTTCATTTCTGGAGCTCCAGGAGAGACTTGAAGACACAGAATGTCTACCTGGCTTCCTCCTGGCCCCTCCCCTCCCCCTGCATCCCATTACTCACAACTCCGTCCTCCCTCCTACAGCACAGACCATAACAAGCATGTGGTATGCTAGCTAATGCTGAGAGATGTCTATGTAAGGCAGACAAGACAGTGTCTTTAGGGCTTTTTGGAGCTAATTAGCGGGTAATGTCCCTCCTTGTATGTTTCTTTCCTTGCAAAAAGTTGTTTAAGAAGAGCTTGAACTAATGTGAAAGGTTTTGTTTTCTAATGGGGTGTTAAATGTAGATAATGGAACTGATAAATGCTCTGTTATCAAGGAGGCAGGGTGGGGGAACCCCTCCCTAATCAGAGCTTCCTGCCAGGGCCTGGTCAAGCCCCCCTCAGCTCAGCACTGTGGGAGAGAAGGGCAGGCTGCTCTAGCACCCCTAGCTTCTACCCTGAGCCCCTGCAGGCATGTGCCTGGATTTCCTCAATTCAAAAGGGGTGCCTGTACAAATACAAATGAGTTAGGCTAGTTGGATTAGACTAACCTACAAAGACTGAATCAATTCAGGCTTAGGCTTTTTGAATGTTTGTGCCTAGCCTAGGTGCTTAAAAGTTAGGCTTAGCAGCATATCTAACTTGTAGATATATGAGTTCCTCATATGTATTACTCCTGCTAAGTAATGCCCAATGGCTCACCAAAAGCATCCATGAATGCCTCAAAGCCAAAAAGGAGGTGTACACCCAATGAAAGTGAGGGGCCATCACTAAGGAGAATTATACGTCCTTGGCTTGAGATTTTAGGGAGGCTATTAGGAAGGTTCTGCAGAGATGGAACTGGGACTAGTGACCCAGATCAAAGATAACAAGAAGTCCTTTTTCAAATACATAGAGGATAAAAGGAAGGTATCAAATAATGTGGGGCCTCTTTAGGACATGCTTGGTAATCTGGTGGTAGCATCAGATGACACAACTAATCTCTTTAACAGATTCTTTCCTTCCATTTTTATGAGCAGGGACAGGGACATTCCCACCACTGGGATTCTGGATGGATCCCGGGGGTGGCGTAGCCAGGCCCCGGGTCAGTGAGGATATAGTCAGGGAACTTCTGGAGGGACTAGATGTTTTCAAATCAGCAGGTCCTGATAATCTCCACCCCAGAGTGCTTAGGGAATTGGCAGAGATCATTGCAGGACCCCGGCACAGCTTTATGAGCATTCGTGGTGCTCTAGTGAGGTGCCTGATGACTGGAAAAGGGCCCAATTTCAAAAAATGGAGAAAAGAGGACCCAGGAAACTATAGGCCCACTAGTCTTACCACAGTCCTGGGGAAGCTCTTTGAGAAAATTATCCAAGGGCCATCAGATGAGTTTATGCTTAGGGCCCACACTGTTCAACATCTTCATCAGCAATTTGGATGAGGGGGTGAAAAGCACCTTGTTCAAGATTGCAGATGACACTAAGATGTGGGGAGAAGTGACCAGCTAGAAGAGAGGGAGGGACAGGCTACAACTAGATCTCAACAGGTTACAGGAGTGGGCAGATGAGAATAGGATGCGTTTCAATATGGACATGTGCAAAGTGTTGCACCTGGGGAGAAAGAACCAGCAGCATACCTACAGGCTGGGGAACTCCCTTCTCATCAGCACAGAGGCAGAGAAGGATCTTGGAGTCGCTATTGATTCCAAGTTGAACATGAGCTGCCAATGTGGAGGGAGTCAGGAAGGCTAACTGCACTTTGTCATGCATCCATAGATGCATCATGAGCAGATCCAAGGAGGTGATCCTCCACCTCTGTACGACATTGGTGAGGCCGCAGTTGGAGTCCTACATCCAGTTCTGAGCACCGCACTTCAGGAGGGATGTGGACAGCATTGAGAGGGTCTAGAGGAGGACCACTCGCTAGGAGCTGGAACCAATCTTCCAAGGGAAGCGGTGCTTGTCCCTACCCTGGGGGTATTCAAAAGGAGGCTAGACAGCCACCTACCTAGGGTCATTTGACCCCATCATCCTTTCTTACCCATGGCAGGGGGTCAGATTAGATGATCTGCTTCGGTCCCTTCTGACCCTACCAACTATGAAACTATAAGCTTTACTTTACCCACTATGGGCATCTTTACATGTACTTTGGGGTTGGGGAGAGGTGCTTTAATTAGAATGGATCTTGAGGGCTGTTCATTTGATAAGCTTTAGTTAAAGTGCCCCTACGATCATTTTGAAGCACAGGGGTGCCGAATATATGTGATTCTATGGCTGCTAATTAGCATGCTTCAGCAGACTCAATGAATTAAGTCTGCTCTGATGTGCTAATTAGCATGTGTCAAAACAGGCATCAGGCATGTATATAGATTCCCTATGGTTTTATTTAGAAATAAGAACTATTGCTAAGAACTAAGCTTATGTTTAGTGTGACTCTTCAACATTCCTTTCTCTTCTTATTCTTCTAGATGCTTCATGATTCAGGCTACATGTTGGGTCAGATTTTCTCTTGTCTTTGGGCTGCTGTTGAAAGAAAAGTCCTATAATTAGTGCAAACAGCAGTGGGAGGAGCCATTCAATATAATGGGATCTACAGCCAGGTATTGTCCCAGTGAAATTAAAGAAATGCACGGACACCTCTCAGCCATTTAGCTATCGTACAACCTGCCTAGAGTCCACAGGGCTGCAGTCCATGCTGTGGCATATGGGAAGGAGCGAGGGGAGGATCCCTTCTTAGCAGTGAGCAGTAAAGGGGGTGGGGGGAAGAGGGAATGAGGCAGGCCCTGCTCTGCCTTAAGTCTCTGCCAGAGGAACAGAAGGACAGGGCCAGCCCTGTTCTCTGGAGCCAAGAGCACAGCCTAGTCCAACTCAAGGACATGACTGCAGTGGCTCAGGCTAGAAGCTGGAGAGGGGTGGGGGTGCCCCCCTTTGCTTCCACAGGGCAGAGCTGAGAGAGGCATGGCCAGGCCCTGGCAGGATGCTCTGAGTATTCCCCTCCCTTTCTGAGCTACCCAGCATGGAATGTTTATCACCCCTAATGCAGTGTTTATCAACTCTGTAAGAAAAAGCCTCTCTCCATTAACTAATGGAGCTCTTCTTAAACAGCTCCTCCAAGGAAGGACATTAAGCTACCTAGTGATGAGCTCCAGAAAGCCTGCCTGCCTTTGGCCTCTCCCACAGCATCGACTGTAGCCAGTGTGTGGTCTGCTAGCCAATGCTGAAGTGTCTGTGTAAGGTAGAGAGGAGGAGCCAGACCTGCTTAGCAGGGAGAAGCCAGGCAGATGCCCTGTGCCTGTAAGTCTATGCTGCGCTCCAGCCAGTGAACAGAGGGGAGGGGCCAGACCTGCAGTGTAGCAGAGAGCCCCGCCCAGCCCAGAGAGCATGCTGGGATGCTGGGAGAGTCTGATTTATCTTTAACCAGCAAGGACATTGCATAAACTGATTTGAGCCAAATCAGTTAAATCTATTACTACATTCAACCAGGTTTATCTCAAACTGGTTGCAGCCATTTTCAAACTGGTTTATGTGCACTATCATCTGTTCTGTTACAGGTTTAAATTAGTTTCTCATCACTTAAACCAGCTTACATGTCATGTTTGTCCCTAGCCTAAATAAAAATACAGGAATCCCCATCACATTCCTTCATCCTCCCATCCTCTCCTATATATCTCTTGGCCCTAGACATATACAAAATATTTGATTTTTACTTTGTGGTGGAGTTGCAAACACTTTCCTAACATATAGTTATCAGAATTGTATACTGTGGCTACATTGAATACTTGCCATATTGTAATAAGAGTAAGGCGTAGTCTTTGTAAAATATCTCATCCCTTCCTTTTAGGGGAAGAGACCTGCTTTGTAGTGGACAATATTAAGCTTGTCCAATTAGTTTATGAATTTTAGTTTACAACGGCAACTGCAGATGTCTTTTCTGTCATTATGATTATTTATTCATTTCAAAGCTGCCATTCATTTAAGAGGTTAGTGTAGTATATGTAGTGCTTTCAGAATGTTTAAAATCCTGTTTGTTTTCTATGCTGAACTCTATATATTTATAAAGATTTACATTTTTTTATTAATATCTTGTACTAACTACATCCAAAAAAATTGCTGCCAGCTCATTCTGCTGGATGGATTTTCCTGTAACTAGCACCCATGTTATTTTGATTGCTCCAGCCTAATCATCAGTGAAAAGGATACTGCCACATACCTTCATTGACCCCTGAGTCTTAATATTTCCCTATATAATATTTTCTGAAAACCACTTTCTTCTCCTAGTGGTCTCTAACTATGCCCAGCCTATCTGAAACCAGCAATGCATTTTTCCTTTTCCTCCCTTCTGTCCTCATCCTTACACAAATCAACATGTGTTGTCAACTGTTTTTGTTTGTTATTCCCCCATGGCCAAGACAGTGCAAGTCCTAGTCTGTTTAAATCTGTATTACTGCTTAAACTGATTGTCAAAATATGTACATTGAATCTTTCTGCTCACGTGGTCTAAAACTGCTTTTATTATTATTTTTAAAATGAAGAACAGATGGAACATAAGAGAGATAATTCATATAAATAACTTGGACGTAATGCATCTGGTAACTATGAACTCTACTAAATTGGTCACTCCCTTGTAAATCCCAGCTTTGATTATCTCTAAAGTAAGGAGAGTATGGTATATCCTCCCTCTGAAGTGACTTTAATACTTTTGGTTCAAATCCAAGACAAAAGGTGCTAACTATTCTTAGGCTTATGGAAGTAGCATTATTCTTCACACCCAGGTTGCTCAAAACAGGTTTAAAAAATGAATTTGCACAAGTAGTTTATTAGCTTCACTTCAAGATACATTTTTTCAGACTATAGTTACTCTGTGTTTACCTGCATATGAATCAAGGAATAGTGCATCTTATCTCAGTACAAATAGTGACATTCTCTAGTGATAACAGTTACTTGCCTTTATAGTCACATAAAATATTGCATTTGAAAGAGAAGTAGTTCCACTATGGAGAATAATTACTAAAATGATACAAATGGTGTGCAAGAGAAGTTGGTAAAATCATGAAACAATACTATATGCTAAAGCAAATATTTTCACCCATTGCAAAACATGTTACAAGTTTAAGCAAATGGAGAAGCTGAAAACCATTAGCTAAGTCTCCACAGAGTTTTTTTCTCTTTCTTTTGTCCCTTTGGTGAATTGTTATAATCTCTGGATGAAATGAAAAGAAGAAAGAAAGCACATTAGTCTCCTCACAATATGTTTGTGTACTGAAAAAATAACAATAGTTATGAGTAGATTTTAAAAGAAAAATGAACTGCAAAATATAGTAGTGAAGTGTGTGTTTTATAAGATGACTTATGCACCCCTAGAGTCAAGCTTGCAATATTAGCAAAATAGTAGTCCATTGCATACTTTGAAAATAACAGTCATATAATAATTTCTGGTAATGTCATCTTTATTAGTGTTGGCTCATGTGTGCAGTGTAGAAATTTCAGCTGAGAGATTATACTTTATTGAAGAAGTGCTTATGACTCAGCTAAGAAAAGCAGATGAATTCTAAATTGAGAATCTACTTCTTGTGCTTTGTTTTGCTTTTTTATTATTATAGGCTGTGCTATTTTAGTTGTACACAAAACTGGCAAATTGTGTATGGAGGCTGGCAGAAGCACAGTTTTCTTTATCAGTTTTATGTGAGCAGCAATTCAACTTAAAAGAGAATTTACAGTTCTTGTACCACAAATAAAAGGCATGAGTCTCTCAGACTTCAAATTATATTTAATTACAGATTAATTCCTTTAAAATTGCAATGCTGTTACTATGCCCATTTCACTCTGAGTACATTTATTTAGCTGTCATCCTTTAGCTGTGGATCTAAAAGAAGGGTTTCAATTGCATTGTAATTTTCTCCATTGTAGACTGAAAGATAAACATCTTACTGTAAAATGCATAATTGCAAATCTGTATGGTTAGTCACTAAAACAAAGAAGTAAAATATAACCTATATATAGACTATATCAATAGATGATGAAATAGTGAATTATCAGAGCATATCTTTCTGGAAACACAAAATATTTTAAATTAATGTGCTTTGTGGAAAACTGCAAGCAACTTTTATTACTATAAGGACTAGTAGGTAATGCCTACTCAAGTGTGTTATTTTCTCACCCTGTCACGTCTGCTCAAAGAGGATTGAAATCCTAGTGTTATAGACAATGACATTTCTTCGTAATCTTGAGTGCTGTGGGACTGTGTTTTTGTTAATTAGAAGTCCTTCATTACATCTCATAACATTAAAAAAAATCTGTCCTGTCTACTCAGTGTCTGTTCTTAGCAGCTGGAGACCTGTTACAAACTGATGCCTTGCTACCGAATGAGAATGAGGTTTCCTAACCTCATAACTGCTATAGCGTGTGCGTGTGTGTGTGCGTGTGTGTGTGGGCACACACCAGCATGCACTCTCCTGAGCTGCACCTGAAAATCTGGGCCAAGTGTTTTTCTTAGAATATGAAAAAAAAACTATTTTCTTCTGAGGACTATATTGTATTTTATATAACTCTCCCCCAGAACAGAAATTCCTTGCCAAAAAGAAAGAAAATAAACCAACAAAACAAAATAAAAAAAGCCTTTTGTTGTATAAAATGCAAGTGGTTGCAGGAAAAAAAAGCCTTAACTTGTATCTTTTGTATGTGTGTCCTCTGTTTTAGGTGTACAAGATCCCCAACATGAGAAGATTATCACTGTGACAACTAATGGAAGTATTCACAGCCCCAAGTTCCCACATACATACCCACGCAATACTGTACTTGTGTGGAAATTAGTAGCAGTAGAGGACAATGTGTGGATACAGCTTACTTTTGATGAAAGATTTGGGCTTGAGGACCCAGAAGATGATATTTGCAAGTAAGTTTTTTTTTCCCCTTACCTGAAATTAGTGGTATTATGCAGGGTTTGCAAAATCATGTCATCTAATTATTTATGTGTTCTTAAACTGCACCATAGTAACAGTTTTTTTGATGTAAGAAATGATCCATGTGTGCAGTAAAAAGCTTTTTTTTTTTTTTTGCATTTTTCATTTAACATATAGATTTCACCATAGAATTCTACAGGTATCAAAATGCTTGAAATCTTAGCCTTGCAAAAGAAAGCAGACAGCTTTGAAATCCAACCTGGACATTCTCACATCCTCAACTAAAAGAGGCAGAAGAAAGCATGTCCAACTGATATATAGGAAAAAGTGTGGGTAGGCTTGTTACCTGAGAGAGTACTTTGGGCAAGGTAGTAAATTGTCATACCCCTTTTCAAACAAAATAATAATATACAATCATTATTAGCCTAAGAAGGTTAGGCTCTATGGGCACCTATACATGCAACAGACCTCTGCTCTAATGCATGCTAATTAACATGAGTTGGAATGGACTCGATTAACTGAGTCTGTTGTGAGTCTGCTGGAATATGTTAATTAGCTTACTCCAGCAGCCTCTGTGTCACATGTATCCAGCATCCCTGCATTTTAAAATGGTGCTTTAATTAAAGCTTATTGAAGGAGAATTGAAAAGTCCCAGCCACCATTTTGAAGCACGGGATGCTGTGAGCTCTTAAATTAGAGCAGCTCTCAGAGAGGCTCCTTAAGAGTCACACTAATGAAAGTTCTCTCCCGCCTGCCCCCCCCGCGCCACCACAAAGCACGTGTATAGATGCCATAAGCTTTTTTATATAAAGAATGGTGTCTCCTAGTACCACGGAGCTCAGCCCGGCAGCAGGAGACAGAGCACAGCCCTAGCTCTGCCCACCTCCCACCACTGGGCTGCAATCTGAGCAGCTCCACAGCCCCACAGAGCACAGCTCAGCAGCTGGAGGCAGGCAGAGCAAGGGCTGTGCTCCACCTTCAGCCACCAGACTGAGCTCCATGGGGCTGCAGAGCTGCTAAGAGCACAGCTAGGCAGTGGAAGGGGAGCAGAGTCAGGGCTGCACTCCAGTTGGCTCCACCAACCCCACCGAGCGCAGCCCGGCAGCAGGAGCTGTGCTCCACCTCCCACCACCAGGCTGAGCTCCGTGGGGCTGCTAAGCTGCTCGGAGCACAGCCTGGTGGCAGGAGGCAGGCAGAGTCAGGGCTGCGCTCTACCGCCCGTCGCCAGCCTGAGCTCCAAGGAGCATGGTGCTGGGCACAGGCTAGCACCAGACCCAGGCAGCAGCAGCAGCCTCTTGTCATCCAGCGCAGATCTGGGGCCCACACCCCTGGGAAGAGTCCAGCACAGCCCCACAGCCCTCCCAGAGGTACGGGCACCCCAGGTCTGCATGCCAGGTGACAGGAGGCTGCTGTTGCTGCCTGGGGCCAGCGGCAGAATCAGTCAACCAACAGTTGAATTTTCATCTAGATCAGGCAAGAAATGTGAAAGTTTTAGGCATTTTCATGATTCCCCATTATAGTCTATGAGTAAAATATTGAAATACATTAAAACAGTGAAACAGTTTTGATTAAACAAAATGGGATAGTGCTTCAAAACAAAATAAAAACCACTGTCCCTTTGAAACAATGAAACATATGTCAAAACAAAATGATGGTGTTTTGCACAGACCTATTGAATAGCCAACCTAACTTATTATAGAAGTGATATGTCCCTTATATACTTGCCTGGCATTGGCTAATTGGGATACTGACAAGGTGTAGTTTACTGCTGTGAAAATGATACAAAACTGATATATGTACATCATCCAGGCTATTTCAAGTGAGAAAAATATGTCATTTTAATAATGTGTTGCATTTACACAGTCATGGAAAGATATTTACTAGTTCTCTTATGCTGCGAGTTGTTTACCCTATACTTACTCATTTTGGAGCATTTCTTAATCTGTCTTGATTTGTTCTTTTTTTCATATCTTTACCATTATTCTGTTTTAAAACTATAATAACAAAGAACATTTTCTACTCAATTTTATTATACAGGGTTTTTTTTAGGACCCAACATACACATTTACTTTCTTCTGAGGCGAGTAATTATCTTTCTTTCTATGGTCTGTCCTTGACATAATAACTCTTGCACAGCATATGTTTGCTTGAATGAGTGCACACTCCTTACACAAGTATATATTTTCTTTCAAGTGGAAACTCTAGCATGCTTTTTTCTTTTTGTATGTAACAGAATGAAGTGGAAAGTGAAAGAAAATTGAGGTAAGGTGACTTAGGACCTTGTTACACCATAAGTTTGGGGCACTCCTGGAGCTCTTAACACCTGAGTGGTCCACAAATTAACACCTGAAACTAGTTTTAAGCACTAGTTAGGTTACACCACTCCAGGATA
This sequence comes from Caiman crocodilus, assembly GCA_030014935.1. Classification (NCBI taxonomy): domain Eukaryota; kingdom Metazoa; phylum Chordata; order Crocodylia; family Alligatoridae; genus Caiman; species Caiman crocodilus. Next base: position 22,424,865 of record JAGPOW010000290.1, read on the forward strand.
GGATTACCTCTGGTCTGTGTTACCCAGCTCATGTTACAGCAAGGTACAGCCAATCTAGGCTACACCTTAGTGTAAACACCCCACCTGTCCCTCCTTCCCTGTTGTCCTGGATCAGGCCCACTGCCCTCTTCCCACCCTCCCAAGGACCTGAGATCCCCACTCACTGACCCTGACCCGCCCACCTCCTCCTCCATTTACTTGTGACTACCCATGCTGTTTGTCCTTGGGAAATAGGCAAGGAGAGTTAATCTGCCTGCCTGGCCACCTCTCTTATTGCTCTTTGGGAAAGCTCAACCAAATGAAGATCAGCAGCCCAGCAGTGAGGGCTGGGCAAGCTGCCATAGTTAAGCAGGGGGGTGGATGGGGAGCCCTTGAGTGGGGGAACCCCAAGGACAGAGGGTGAAGTCTTGGTGGGGGGGAATCAGGGGAACTCTGGGGGAAACCCAGGGGCAAGGGGGGGCCCAGAATGTAAGGCAGGGGGAGTCTGACCTTTCAATCCCCCAGGTCCCTGCTGACCTGAAATGTAACTGCTTCAACTTCCAGCCAGCACTAATACCAATCAAGATTTGTGTGGCTTACAGGGTGCATCTACAGGGTGCCTTTTGGAAGTACTAAAGTACAGTGCAGTACGGGCATGTACTGTGCCATATTTGCAATGCATGCTTAGATTTTCCCCGCTACATTGCACTATAAGAGGGAAGTGTGCCACCACAGCGATGTAGCAGGCAATCACGTGTAAATCTATGTGATCGCTATGTTGCCATAGTGTGTCATATGGCAATGTAATGCGCCACTACACTGCTGTAGGTCAATGTGTAGATGCACCCATGGTGTAAGACGTAACAGGGCCCTTAGTCATCCACTTGCAAACAAAAAGCAAGACAAGGTAAAATAGTCTGTTTAATGTGACAACTATTGAGCACAGTCTCTGGGAGTATGCTTGTTGTAAGTAAACAGTTATTGTATGTAAAAAGAGTACTAGTGACAATTTTAAAATTATCAGGGAGGCCCTAAAGGTCCACAACCCAAAAGTAGGGGAGTTCAGGATGAGTGGTTGCTCCTCAACAGAGCAATCCTGGAAGTGCAAGCAAAGTCTATCCCATCTTGGAGGAAAGGCAGCAAAAGGGCACAGCAGTCCCCTTGGCTCTCCAGAGAACCAGCGGACCTCCTTCATCTAAAAAGACAGACAGGATGCCCTTGCCCACTATGGGACAGGGAGGCCCAGTTGAGCCCTCCATCAATGCTGACCTTGTGAAGGAACACCTTGAGAATCTGGATACCTTCAAGTCAGCCAATCCTGACAGTCTACACTCCAGGGTACTCAAGGAACTAACTAGCATCATAACTTGGCCTGTGGATCCATGGATCTTTGAGAACTCCTGGTGCTCTGGTGAAGTGCCCAATGATTGGAAGAAGGCCAATGTGGTGCCTGTCTTCAAGAAAGGGAGGAAACTGGATCCAGCAAACTATAGCCCCATAAGCCTGATCTCTATCCCAAGGAAGGTCTTAGAAAAGATCATCAAACAGGCCATTCCTAACAGACTGGCCGATGGCAATATCCTAAGAGCAGCCAACATGGGTTTGTTGCGGGTAGGTCTTTCTTGACCAATCTCATTTCCTTCTACGACCAGGTGACCTGTCACCTGGACAAAGGAGAAGAGATTGATGTTGTGTATCTTGACTTTAAAAAAGCCTTTGATCTGGTATCCCATGATCACCTCTTGGTAAAACTGGACAATGGTGGCCTCGGCCACACCACGATCCGGTGGTTGGGGAATTGGGTCCGTGGGAGGACCCAAAGGGTGGTGGTTGACGGAAGTCAATCGTTGTGGTGACCTGTAACCAGGGGGGTCCCCCAGAGCTCTGTCCTTGGGCCTTTGCTATTTAAAATCTTCATTAATGATGTGGATGTTGATATCAGAAGCAGACTAGCCAAGTTAGCTGATGACACCAAACTCTGGGGCAAAGCGCCCACACCTGAAGACAGGAGGGTGATTCAGGCTGACCTTGACAGGCTCAGGAAATGGGTGGATAAGAACCTGATAGTGTTTAATACTGAAAAATGCAAGGTTCTCCACTTTGGGAAGAAAAACCTGCAGCATCCTTATAGGCTTGGCAATGCTATGCTGGCTAGCATTATGAAAGAAAGAGACTTGGGGGTCATTATTGACCACAAGATGAACATGAGTCTGCAGTGCGATGCTGTGGCTAATAAAGCAAGCAAAACACTTGCTTGCATCCACAGATGCTTCTCAAGCAAATCCCAGGACGTCATCCTCCCATTGTATTCAGCCTTGGTGAGGCCACAGCTGGAGTACTGCGTCCAGTTTGGGCTCCACAATTCAGAAAGGCTGTGGAGAAGCTTGAGAGGGTGCAGAGGAGAGCCATGCACATGATCAGAGGTCAGGAAAGCAGACCTTCTGATGAGAGGCTGAGAGCTATGGGACTCTTCAACCTGGAAAAGTGCAGGCTCAGGGGTGATTTGGTGGCCACATGTAAGTTCATCAAGGGACTTTTCCAGGATCTGGGGGAACATCTGTTTACCAGAGCACTCCAAGGGATGACAAGATCAAATGGTCACAAACTTCTCCATGACCGTTTGAGGCCGGACATAAGGAAGAACTTCTTTACTGTCCGAGCCCCCAAAGTTTGGAATAGACTGCTGCCTGAGGTGGTTCAGGCACCTACTCTGAACACCTTCAAAAGACATCTGGATCTTTATCTTGCTGGGATCCTATGATTCCTACTGACTTCCTGCCTGTGGGCAGGAGGCTAGACTCGATGATCTTCCAAGGTCCCTTCCAGCCCTAATGTCTATGAAATCTATGAAATAACAAAAGAAATATTCATTTTTGTTCAGCTGTACTTTTTTGCATGTTTGCATTTTCTTTTGTTAATACCATAACATTTTGTTTGTTCAGAAAATACAATCCATGGCGATACAATGAGTGTGTACTTTCTGAGTTTTCACTTGTGGTTTATTCACTTTGAAAGTTAAGTATACTAAGCAAGAATATTAATAAAGGAGGAAGCAAAATTTCAGTTAACCCCTTTTTGTGAAAGGAAAATGCTTATTTAACTTTAGTTCAGATAATAATTGAAATGTCATCAACAAATGTTACATAAGACTACAGGAAAATTGCTATGAAATAGCTTTTGTAATTTCTTGGGAATTCTGACATCTGTACTAACTCTTACACTAATTTATTTTAGCTTCTTTGGAGCACTTTCTGTAGAGTGATAAAATGTTTCCCTCAACTTTGGCAGCATTCTTTGGCTACTTATTTCCATTTCTTACCATTTAAGCTCAGATTTCACCTTCCTTAAGACCAGAAGACAATTTTCTTCCCCTCAGAATATCTGACAATTCATGGTGCAAGTCATAAAATGCTCATATATCAATACTAATACATTATCCAGACTACTTCAGAGTATAAAAACAAATTGTCTATATTGTCAAAACCACGTTCATATGGCATGGGACAGAAAATGAGAACACTAAATAAATATGGACTAGAAAAAAATCATACAGTTGCCAGCTTGAAAACAAGTTTACAAAAGGTCGCACACAAAGTATTTGGCTCTTTAAGTTAAATATGTAGAACTTTTAAAGCAGGGGTGTAAAAGATGCAGCCCATGGACCAAATCAGGTCCACAGAGCCCCATCATCCACCCCCCCCCATACTGGCCTAGGTCCTGAGTTGACTGACATTCTATATACACCATATGCTGGACCACTCCTGCACGCAGGGCCCTGGACATATGCTACGCATAACACCCTCTCTGATTCATCTGGGATGTATGCCACAGGCAATGTCCACTCCAACTGGTTAGGGCTGCTTGCTGCAGGTGGTGTCCACCCCAACCAGTCCTGGCCAGTCCAGGATGCATGCTGCACATGTTGCCCTCAGACTGGCCAGGGCAGGTACCATGTGTTCAGGATCTGGTATGTGGGGAGGGAGGGGGTCTGTGGGCCCAGTCTGGACCATGGGGCCAGCCTCATGCCTTTCATTCAGACTATGGTGCCATCCCATACCACTCTTCCAGCTTACCTATGACTCCTTGGATCTTTTCAGAAGATTCTCACCCATTTCTGTGGGTATGAACTAACATCTAGATCCTTTAAATTGTATCTCTGTCATCATTGACTAAAAGAGTTTGACTTGGAGAAATCTCTAGATATTCTGCAGAATTGTTCCAAGAGAAAGCATCAGAAATGTATGAGATGTATGTGCTTGAAGAATGTGCTGAAGTTCCACTGTTGAAACACTTTCCTGAATCAGGGCTGGTGTCATCTTTTGTTTTTTTATTTCCCTGTAGCCTATTTCTGCCATCAAATAAGTTTAAAATGCATGTGTTTGCTAAGAATATAAATCTTACTAGAAAGTTGTGCATGTTTATTTAAAGATCCAGTCTCTATTGTTTATCTCTGTACCTGAGAGATTTATATTGAATGCCATTTGACCAAAAATATTACTACTTGTTTGGTCTTTAACAAAACAATTTGCAGGGCTAATAATTCAAAATACAAATCCCTTAGACGTAAGTCATGTGTCTCAAGCAGATTACAGTCTATGTGTGCTTTTGAGAGTATGTAACATAGATGTATAAGAACTTGGAGTACTCCATTTTTTAAAGGAGTACACAAAGGGCACACTGTTGACTCATGTTCAGCTGCTTGTCCCTTGTAACTGCCAGGTCCTTTTTCACATAGCTACTGCTTAGCTAGGTGGCTGGTCCCAACATTGTAGCAGTGCATGGGATTCTTCTATCCTAAGTGCAGGACTTTGCACTTGTCTTTATTGAACCTCATGTGATTTTCTTTCGGCCCAATCCTCCAATTTGTCTAGGTCACTCTGAATCCTAGCCCTACCCTCCAGTGTATCTACTAGTCTACCCAGCTTGGTGTTATCTGTAAACTTGCTGAGCGTGCGCTCTATCCCATATTCCAGGTTGTTGATGAAGATATTGAACACAACTGGCCCCTGGGGCATTCCACTTGACACCATCTGCTAACTGGATATCAAGCCATTGATCACTACCCATTGTCCAATCTCTTAGCACAGATCAGGTGGTGTCAGGGGGTTGAACTGACTGTTAATGGCTGGCAGAAAATTCTCTTTAAATAAGGAGACTTGTCACTATCTCAGATCTGCTGGATCTAGGACCTGCAAGCCTACTTTTCTTGGTGCAGGGAAGCAGCAGCAACTGGCATTTTGGGACCATAGCTTCACCTTTCTGGTGCTGAGCGTGTCAAACATGTGAGTAACATAAAAGAGATTTTTTAATTCTGTTGCAGCTTTATCATGGTCTGCTCTGCAACCCATAGGCAACATTAGACACGCTGTTAAAAGACCGCAGTAGCCATATTCTTTATGAGAGAAAAGTAAACCTGCATTTTCTTGGTAGTTTCCAAAGGGTATGATTACTTGGCAGACTTGGTGAAATATAATCAAAATTTAAGAAACATATTGTGCCTATAGTACTTTCAAGTGTAGAATGGGAGATTGGGACTCATCAGAAAGCTAGTTACAGTATTTTGCTGCTGATAAAGAGAAGCTACCAAGCTGCACCAAGAGATACCACTAGTTTTCTGGCCCAATGGTTACAGAAGCACTGAAAGACTGGCACTGTGAAACTATTGACTTATCATTCAATCCTGTTTCACCCTTCTCAAGGCCCTGCTAAACTGTTAATCCAAAAGGTGGGTGGTTCTTCTTTCTCCTTGCTGCTTTTGTGTGACTCAGACTCAGGGTAAGATGATGGCATTTCACAGAAGTAGATGTTACAGATTCTCAGGAACTAGAAGCAAGTGTAATACCATTACACTTATTGCCTAAATCCACTTAAGATGCTTAATAGATATAATAAAAATTGGCCCATTTAAAAAAGAACCCAATCATTATTTAAGATTATCTTGCAGGCTATAGGAAAACAAAGAAACCTGTCCCAATAACTCATAGATGTAGGTTCAGAAGGGACCTTGCAAATCTTCTAGTCTGACACCATGCCCTGGGTAGAAGAGAAAACTGGGTTCATAGAACCATAAAAGTAGGGTCAGAAGGGACCTTGCAGATCTTCAGCTCTGACCCCCTGCGTGGGCAGGAAGAAAACTGGGCTCAAATGACCCCAGCCAGGTAGGCATCAAGCCGCTTCTTAAAGACCCCCAGGGTAGGAGCCAGCACCACTTCCCTTGG
>JAGPOW010000290.1:22431161-22475562 GCA_030014935.1 Caiman crocodilus
AATGACCCCAGCCAGGTAGGCATCAAGCCGCTTCTTAAAGACCCCCAGGGTAGGAGCCAGCACCACTTCCCTTGGAAGTTGGTTCCAGATCCTAGCTGCGCTAACTGTGAAGTAGTTCTTATGGATGTCTAATCTAAACCTATTCTCCAACAACTTGTGGCCATTATTCCTTGTTATCTTGGGGGGTGCTAGGGGAAACAAGGTCTCCCCCAAACTCTTCTAGTCTCCCCTAGTGAGTTTACAGACAGTCACAAGGTCCCCCCTCAGCCTTTTCTTGTGAAGGCTGAACAGGTTCAGGTCCCATAACCTCTCATTGTAGGGTCTGCCCTGCTGTCCCCAGATCATGCGGGTGGCCCCTCTGGCCCCTCTCAATGTTGACCACATCAATCTTGAAGTGGGGTGCCCAGAACTGGACACAGTACTCCAGCTGTGGCCTAACCAGTGTTGCACAGAGGGGGAGGATCACCTCCTTGGACCTACTTGAGATGCACCTGTGGATGCACGATAAGATCCGGTTAGCCCTGCAGACCATGACCTTGTATTGTCAGCCCATGTTCATCTTGGAGGCAATAATGTATCCAAGATCCCTTTCTGCCTCCATGCTCTCAAGGAGGGAATTTCCCATCTTATAAGTGTGCTGCTGGTTACTACTGCCCAAGTGCAGCACCCTGCACTTGTCCGTATTGAAACGCATCCTGTTTTTGTCAGCCCACTCCTGCAACCTATCCAGGTCTTTCTGCAGTCTCTCCCTCCCTGCTAATGTGCCTACTTCTCCCCATATTTTGGTATCATCAGCAAATTTGAACAGGTTGCTTTTCACCCCATCGTCCAAATCGCTGATAAAGAAATTGAACAGCGTGGGCCCAAGGACTGAGCCCTAGGGGACTCCGCTGCCCACTTTGCCCCAGGTCTAATATGACCCATCCACCACCACCCTCTGTGTACAACCCTTCAGCCAATTTGCAAGCTATCTGACAGTGTAGGCATTGATGCCACAGTCACCTAGTTTTTAATGGGGATGGGGTGGTCAACAGTGTCAAAGGCCTTGCTGAAGTCCAGAAAGACGACATCCACGGTGACACCTGCATCCAATGCTTTTGTGACCTGATTGTAAAAGGCAATCAGGTTGGTCTGACATGACCTGCCCTTAATGAAACCATGCTGGTTGCCCTTGAGCGATAGGCCTGTAGTTGCCCGGATCCTCCCTCCTCCCTTTTTTAAAGATGGGGACCACATTGGCTCTCTTTCAATCATCTGGCACCTGGCCCGAGCACCATGAGCACTTGTAAAACCGTGCCAAGGGCCCTGAAATAACCCCTGCTGTCTCCCTCAATACCCTGGGGTGGAGAGCACCTGGATCTGCTGATCTGAACACGTCCAGTTCCTCCGGTAGCACTCTAACCTGGTCCTCCTCAACCTTAGGTCTTGAGGCAGTCCCCTCACTTCCATCTTGAATCATAGTGGAGGAGTCCCTGTCCCTGCACAAGAAAATGGAGGTGAAGAATTTGTTAAAGGGGTCTGCCTCCTCCTCTGGTGCGACCACCAGATTGCCCATTGCAGGGGCCCCACATTTCCCGGTGCCTTCTTCATCCTCCCTATATATTTGATATCTCAGGGTTCAAATGACCTCAGCTAGGTAATTGTCAAACATCCTCTTAAAGGCCCCCAAGGTAGGAGCCAGCACCACTTCCCTTGGAAGTTGGTTCCAGATCCTAGCCACCCTGACTGTAAAGTAGTGCCTTCTAATGTCTAACAAGAATTTCCCCCTGTCACTTCACTCACCCCAAGTCATCCCAGCTGGAACTTGAATTCAGATCTCCTATGTGGTAGGTAGAAGCTCTACCATTCAGCCACCAGTACTGGTGATTGGGCTTTATAAATACCGTGCATAGATTTTTAAGGTGAAAATGTAAAAGTAAATAAAGTACCAATCATGGATCAGCAACAAATGGGTATTAATAGGACATTGGCTGGATGTGGAAAATTTTAACTTCATACCTACAGTCATTTCAGATATGAATAGTAGCTTTATTCTGTTCTTTTCACAGCATCTGAATATTGCTCACACTATAGTAAGCATTTCATAAATAGATAAGGGGTGCTGAAAGAAGTGACGTTTTGTTGTGTGATCAGTCACTGAAAGCTGTGATTGGCCACTGAAACTGACAGAAGTGCATAGCTGTAGAGCACTTAAAAATGCCCAATCATGTGACAAATGAACCCTTATTACATGAAGATTTAGATGAAGGAGCTCCGAAGCAGAGCACCTTCATTGACTTTGGTTAATGTGTGCTATCCCCGGTACTGTATTCAGGATGGGAGGCAGGGAAAAAAGGGGAGGGAGTTCCATCTGGGGTTTCCCCATCCTGTGTTGGAGGACTGGGTGGGTAGATTGGAGCTCTCCACTCCATCACAAGCTGGGCAAACCCCGGAACATATCTCCTTCCCATGCTTTCTCCCCCTTTTATTTTGAGAGAGTACCAGAGCTGGGAGGAGGGGTGGTAGGGCTAGGGGAAGAGTCTGCAGCCTCTCTTGCTGGATTGGCTCCAAAGTGAAACTAATGCCTCACCCTCCTAATCCAGCAGCGAGTGTTTGTTGGGTTGGGAGGGTCAGTCCAACTCATGGTGCTTTCTGTGAAGCACCAAGAGTTAGACCAGAGAGAGAACTGAACATCTGTCAGCACCCAAGTTTATCATTCAGAAAAGAAATTTCTAAAACCTGGTTGGTCTAGTATAGTTTACCTGTGCAATATACAAGACTTTTGCCTGAAGACTATGTGCTAAACACTAACAGTAGATCAAACGAACAAAAATAATATTCTGAAATTATATATTTCTCAGGTTAAGTAAATTATTTCATTTTTAATTCTGGAAATATTTCCCCTTTTGAGGCTGTTTAATGTGCTGCTTTTGAGGTATTGAGCCAAAAGCATTAAATTCACTGGCTCCTATTCTTTTATTACATGACATGAAAGCTATTTGCCTTCCCTTTCAAGGTCCTTCATAGCTTCTCTCCACTCAACTTCCTACTTCCAATCAGCCTGTCACTTACTTGATATATTTTCAAACAAGTATCTTAGCACTTTCTACCATGCAGTCCCTCACAGTTGAACAGAGGTCTCTATTAACCTCTGCAAAACTCATTGGTCTTCAAATCCTTCCTTTAAACACTCCATTCCTGTGAAACCTATGAAAATTTGCAGTTAAGTACCTGATGACCTGAGACCACTGCTTATTAGTCTGACCAGTATTGTCTTAGTGTTATCTTGCACTATCCCATCCATCCCTATCTACCTATTATATGAATTTACCAGTGTTGGGGCCTATTTGTGAGGTGTATCAAGTTTCTGGACTCTACTGCTGTTTAAGAGCAAATGTGTCTTCCTATAAAAGCTAATTAGAAGTCTGGGCCAAGTGACAATCGGGGCAGAGTGGGAATCTGTATATCGCACGTATCAATGTAAAACCCTCTGGTGATGAGAGATCTTAGGCAAGCCATCAGCCAGATTTGGTATTATCTCATTCTCTTAATTAATCTAGTTTACAAAATTATTAACTTTTTCTGAAGTTGTTTCTTATCTTTGAACAATGACATAACTGTATCAAAAAGAAATACAGGCAACAGAAATGTTGCATTTTCTTTGTAACCTATACTTGTACAGTGGAAAATTATTTGCTTGACCGTCTTATTCTGTGACATAAGTAATACACAGTGGTGAGTTATGATAAACATAATAAGTAGACTAAACATTTGGATATGTTAATGTTTCTTATAGAGCTTTCCTTGAAAAAGAAAGATGATGAAAGCCATAGGCACTGTACTGTTGTGTATGGTGCTTGCTTCATTCTAAAAAGATCAGATCTATACCTCTTCCGTATAGATTTAGCTCTGGCTGTATGATTGTTCAGTCCTGTACTGTAGGCCTTCTGATGCAAGATAGCCAAACAAAGACAACTACTGGTAAGAATGGGGAAGAGGGTTGATACCTACATGACTTAAGTTTTATTTTTAAGAACACATTTCAAAATGTTATGATATCAGGAAATAACTTGTGCACAAATCTATATGGCTGTATCTCTGAAATTCATTCAAAGGAGTATGTTAGGGTTTACTTGAAAATTAAGATCGAGTACACACATACATACACACTTGCAGGCATACTTATCCAAAGCTTTCCTTGATCCTATATAAATCTTCTTGCATACCAGATAAATATTTCATAGAAGCATTCATAGAGTGGCTTCACTGGGTCTTGACCATTTCCAGTGTATCAGCTGCTACCCTTAAATCCACTTACCTCAATGGTTCATACTCTGGCAAAGAATGGATATTGCTTAGCATAAACTGCTAATTCCACTAGAAACTTAAAATTGACTATTTTATCTACAAAAGTAAAGGGATCCATTATTGGGAGACAAGGAATAATTGTGGACAGAGCTGGGGAATTCTGAATTCTAACGTAAAAGCAATCTAAGATTTTGGAAACAGTTAAAGTATTGAACACCCAAATTCTTTGAGATATGTCTGTTGATAAAGCAGATAAAAAGGCGAGAAATAAAATAAGGCTAAGGTTATAACACTTAAAATGTCCTTTATTTATAGGAGAGAGTACAGAGATACCAGAAATTCTTTAAGCCTCATAAGCACTAACCTTATTCCACAGAACTGACTGTACAGATACAAAATCACTTTTACTAAATATATCTGGATAATAATACCAGGAAAGGAAAAGTACTGAGATGGTGGTCTTCCAATGTTTTGAATCAGTGAGCCACTGTTAGTCCCCAGAATTTCTTATGAATAACCATTAACCCTTATCATCAAACTCTTAATTAAAGAAGGACCCATGAATCACCTACATATTACTTACCATAGCCTTACAGATACCAGTCAGACCACGACTAATTTAAGCTAAAGAATGAGGATATACAAGACCAAAACGATACACATTATCTGTGAATTAATTAAAGCTAAAAATATGGAGAATCCTGATCTTTAAAACTGAATAGCTTTCCAGCAACTGCTTTAGGGGAAAAATATTTAAGATGAATCTCAGTTGGTTTATGAAGGAGATTATCTGACAAAGTTGCTTACAATTGCACAAGACGGGACTTGATAACAGAGATCCTCAAACTCCAGCTGGCAGAGACATTTGGCAGTGGGGGAGTGGTGGCAAAATTAATTGCTGCAGCTAGCAGAGCTACAGTAATTAACACTGTCACTGTTCCCTCACCACTAAAATTCCAGAACTATGGGGAGCCCTGCAGGCAGGATAACATGGACCTATGCATCAGATGATGCTGGTGTGCAGGATTGCTTTGTAGCCAAATTGCCACACTGCCCCAGGGTGCTGCATGTGGTTGGGCTGTGGCTGGATCTGGCATGTGGAGCCAGCCTGGTACACCAGATTGCACCTGGAGACTGACCCTGCATGCCAAACCCACACTGGATTCAGCACACAGGGCTGATATCCAGGTGCAGTCTATGGGCATGGTCACCCCATGCCACTCATATGGCCTATAGGGCCAGAAGTTCGAGCACAACTAACCTAGGAGGTCTCTAGTGGTTCCATATCCCTCTGTTCATGAATTTTAATATTTCATAGAATCATAGAAAAGTAGGGCTGGAAGGGGCATTCAGAGGTCATCTAGCCCACCCCCCACATGAGATAGGATCATTCCTATTCAAACCATTCTATACAAATCCATTACCTAACCTATGAGTAAAACTACAAAGTCAAACTTTATGCAACCATAAGGCATAATTTCCTAACCTGCCACAGGTAAAGCAGGAGAAAAGGTGGCAGCCAATGTCTTGCTGCTCTGAGGGTTGTTAAAATACTCTTGAGAGATCCAAGGAAGGGGGCCATGCACCCTGATACAAAGGAAGGCAATCCCCCCCATAGTTTTGTACCAATCTGGCCATGGGGCAAAATTCCTTCTTGACCCCAAATATGGTTATAGGTCTGACCATGAAGAGGGTGAGGGGCAAGAACCTCTGACCTGGAGCCTCTGGATTTTCATTTCACCAGGAGCTTTCACACACGGGAGTCAAAACTCCAGTTTTGGATGCAGCAAACAACAAATACTTCTGAAGAAGATGGAGCCGGCCACCCCGTATAAACCCTGACACGTGTAATGACAGGAGGAGAAAAAATATGTCTGGCCTCACGTGACAATCAGCAAAGCCCAGAAGTATGGGAAATACCCATAGTAGAGCATTGGCATAGCTACTCTTAAATTATGTCTGACCAATGCCTACCTGACCTCTTCTTGAACACCTTCAGTGATGGAGATTTCATAGCTCCCCTAGGCAGTCCCATTTTCTCATTTTTCCAACAGTGAAGATTCCCTCCTTTCACCCCCAATATCCTGTTTAAACTTACTTTGCTGCAACTACAAGCCATTGTCTGTGTTCTGATCTCTTCAGCAAGAGAAAAAAGGTGTTTTCCCTCTTTATGGCAGCCTGTCAGATATTTGATGATTACCATCATGTTCCTTCTTATGCACATTTTTCTCCAAACTAAACATGCCTTTTTCCTTCAACCTTGCCAGGTTCTCCTTTTTACCATTTTTAAACAGGGTCATTACAGTGGCCCTTTTCAAGTCCACTGGTACTTCCAGATGCTTGCCTTGAAGCCTTTTATCATTTTTGTCACTCACCTCTGGAATGTCCTTAATGGTCCTTGTTAAACTCTGGAGCCCAGAACTACACACAGTACCCTAGATAAGGTCTAACCAGTGCCAAGTAGAGAAGCACTGTCACCCTCTGTCTTGCACCTAATGTTCCTATTGATGCATCCCAAAATGTATTTTCCTTTTATGCAGCTACATTACACTGCAGAGTCATTGCATCTGCGATCTGCCTAGACTCCCAGATCCTTAACTATAGTGCTAACATCTAGCCAGATATCACCCATTTTGCATGTGTATTTGATTATTCTTTCTGAGGTGTAACACCTTTGCATTTGTATTCAGTGAACTTCTGTCCTGCTAGCTCCAGCCCAGATTTCCAATATATCAAGATCCTTCTGAATTCCACTCCAGTCCTCCATTGTGTTTGCAGTCCTTCCCAGTTTCATGTAGTCTGCAAAATTGCTTAATCAGCTCATTATATAAACATCCAAACCATTAATAAACACAGGATGTATCTAAATGTAGTGCTTTGGTGCCGTTGTTACTATGCCATCATGTAGTACTTCCATTAGCAGGTGCATGATGAACAGATCTAAGGAGGTGATACTTCCCCTCTGTGTGGCATTGGTCAGACCGCAGTTGGAGTACTGCATCCAGTTTTGGGTGCTATACTTTAAGAAGGATGTGGATAACCTTGAAGAGGTTAAGGAGGAGGAGGGCCACTCATACGGTTAAGGGTTTGCAGATGAAGCCCTATGAGGAATTACTATGGGAACTGGATCTCTTCAGCCTCCATAAGAGAAGGCTGAGAGATGATCTTGTGGCTGCCTATAAATTCATTAGGGGGATGCAGTAAGGCACCAGAGATACTCTGTTCACCAGGGCATTTATTGGAATAACAAGGAACAATGGTCACAAACTGACATACAGTAGATTTAGGCTGGACATCAGGAAGAACTTCTTCTTGGTAAGTATGTCCAGAATTTGGAATGGGCTTCCAAGGGAGGTGGTGCTCACCCCTACCTTGGGAGTCTTTAAGAGAAGTCTGGATAGGCATCTGGCAGGGGTCATTGACCCCAGCACTCTTTTCTGCTCAGGGCACAGGTTGGACTCGATGATCTGTTGAGGTCCCTTCCGACCCTTGCATCTGTGAATCTATGGTACAATAACATCTGGTACTGTGATGCATGTGCTGCACATGGTTATTTTTAGGCACTATGTCACCATAGCAACATCCTATAGCAGGGGAACACATCACTAGGGTGACATAGCTGTGGTATCATGGGTTTTCACCACGGGTGCTATATAACCATAGCACATTGCTACAGCAACATAACGTTATGTGTAGACACACCCACATTAAACAGAACGGGGCCTTAGATAGGTCCCTGTGGGACTCTGCTTGAAACCTCCTGCCATTCCACTATGGATCCATTAATAATGACCCTTTTCTTGCAGCTATCAATCCAGTTGTCTATTCATCTTATAGCAGTTTTGTCTAACTCAACTTCTCAAATTTGTTTATGAGAAAGTCATGTGGGACTTTGCCAAAAGTCTTGCTGAAGTCCAGTTTTAGTATATCTATTGTATTTCTTTCATCAGTCCAAGTATTTATTTTATCAAAGAGGATCAAGTTTGTTTGACACAATTTATTCTCAATAAATCCATGCTGGCTTTTTGTGATTAGCCTTTGCTCCTCCAGATGCTTGCAAATAAGAGTTTCTTACGATATGCTCCAGTAATTTCTTGGATCTTGAGGTGACACCAACTGATCTGTGGTTTTCCAGGTTGTCCTTTTTGCCTTTTTTTTTTAAACAGTGCGAGTATGTTGGCCTTTCCTCATTCCTCTTATACCCAGTCCATCTCCCACAACTTGTCCTCTGTCAGTTCCTTCAGCATGCTGGGATAAAGTTCATCAATCCCTGCAACTTGAATGCATTCAAACCCATCAAAAGCTCTCTGACTGTCTGTCTTGTTATTTCATCTCTCAGATTGTCTCCTTCCATATCCAAATAATCCTTACTAAGTGTCTGGTTACAACTTAACTTTTTTTGTGACAACTGAGGGGAAGTAGCTCTTGAGCAGCATTGCCTTTTATATGTCTGTTAAGAGTTTGCCTTGGGTATTTACCAATGGAACCACAGCTTTCTTAGTGTTTCTTTTCTGGCCAACATACTTTTAGAACCTCTTCTCTTTGTCTTGAACTTCCTTTGGCAGGTGCAGCTGACTTTTTGCCTTTGCCTTCCTGATTTTGTCCCTGTGAGTTCTTACTATTTTCTGGTGACCTGTCTACCTTTCCATTGCCTGTATGCTTTCCTTTTACATTTGAGGTATCCTAGAAGCACTGTGTACTGCCACAGTAGTCCCTTACCATTCTTGTTGTGCTTCCATCATGTCAGCATAGTTTCTTGTTAAACTTACAAGCCCTCAGCCCTCTTAAGTGCCCTTATAATTTAGTTTGTCTTACCATGGCACTATGCCGATTAACTCTTGGGTTAGTTAAAATTCACCTTTTTGGAATATCATGATTTAGTTTTGTTGACCTAATGCTTCTCCCATCTCACAATCATGAAGTTTGTCATATTGTGATCGCTTCTTTCCAAGTTTCCTGCCACCTTTACATCCTCCACCAATTATCCAGATCCAAGATAGATGATCCCCTAGTTGTATTCTCAAGTTTCTGGAACAGACAATTGTCCTCCACACAAGTTAGGAACTTGCTTGACATTTTATGTTTGTCTGTATTGTTCTCTTAGAAGATTTCAGGAAAATAGAAGTCACCCATCAGTACCACTCATGACTTCTGGATGCTTTGATATCCCCTTGAAGAGTGGTGTATCCTATTTTTGATATGGCAGTCTATAATAAATCCCACCATTAAAGCACTGTAGCCCTCAGTGTTGGCTTTCCAGTCATAAGAACTGTCTGTCCAGGTGCTTGTGATACCAGTATCAGTCCTTTTCACAGGATGTGACTTGCAGCTTATCTTGTTTGGTCCTTATACCTCTTGCATTTGTTTGCATACATCAGATATATTTTAGATTCTAACCTACTTGTTTCCCTTTTGCATTACATGTTGCTGTGCTGTGGTTTTCTGGCCCATTCTCAGAGTTGAGCTGCTTCTTCTGATTGTTTGCCCTGTTGATGGAGGGTTTTAGTTAACATACCCTGTGGAGTTTTTAGTCAATGCCAAAGATACTTTTTCAAGTTCTGGTTAGATGGATCCCATACCTTGATAACAGAACATCTGCCCATTGTCATGGTGACACGATGCCAGGAATTAAATACAAACAACAAAGACAAGGTCAACAGCATAATCCAGTCTTACTATATATAGTCTCTAAATACTGTAGGCTATACATAGCAGGCACTCCCACCCTGATGTATTCTGGTTACTTACACTTCTGAGTACAGTACAGCCAGAAGGCTTGCCGTTAGGTTTACAAGCAGCTTCCTCCTGCTTAATCTGCAGAAATAGCAGATGTACCAACTATCCTAATACTAGACAGGTATATGTATTTCCTTACCTGTTGTCCCACTTTATTTGTCCTCTCCCTATCCCCCTCTCTTTCTCTGACTTATGCTCCATGGTTACTATATAAATATTCAACTTCAAGTAATTTCTTGAGTTTACTCACATAGTAAAATGACACTGCCTTCAAGTACTGCTGCATTCAGGTGAAGCAAAACAAGCAACTTCTCTTTGGGTGTAAACTATTAGCTTTGGTCCTGCACTGTAGCCAATTTACGTTTCTCTTTTAGTACAAAGCACTAGTACTGGTACTGCTAGCGCCACAGACCTATATATCTGACTCCATACCACCTCATCCTGAGGCCATAGCCTGGACTGGGCCCTGCGACACCTCACGCCTGCATGCCCAGATCAGGCCCTTCACCATCTTGGTCTAGCCCCACATGCCTAATCTAACATATAGGGCCACACAGACCAGCCTTTGGGACTCCCCAAGAGTCTGGAATATGGAACCCAGGGAGTGGAAATTAATACTCTCCTAGTGTACTGGGCCCTGCAATGAATGAGAAGCTAGCTTTTGGAGTATAGAAAGTGACTGAGTGCCTTAGATAAGAAGAGATGAAGATAAAATCATGGAAGCAAAATCAGAGAAATTTATCATAGTTTTGGGGGAGAAAAGAAGTTGAAATAGCATAGACAAGCGACAGGGAGAGAGAACACAATAAGCGTACATTTTGCAAATAAAGAAACCTAAATTTGGCTAGTGAAGAGGGACTTTGAACACAAGACTTGTTAATTTTGTTATGATATAAGATGTATAACAATCTGTGGAGTAGAAATATGTACTTTATTACAATCTGAATAATTTCCAAATAGCGTACTTTGCTTTGTGGTGAGGTTTTTGTGAAGCTCTGTACTTGCCAATCCTGGAGGTCAGCACTATAAAACATAAAACCCTAGAATGGTCATAAGCTCTTTGGAATAACTCACTACATTTTCATATCTGTATGAACAATGATTAACACAATGGAGCCTTGAACTATAATTGCTGCCTCCAGGCATTACCTCAATTGTGATATATAGGGATCTACCTAATCATGCTGGAAGTGCACTGCATAGTGCTTCCTTTAATCTTGCTCTTTCTTCTGCATTCCCCTTCCCTCCTCCACACACACACACTTCTGATTGGCAGAGAGGCCCCGTCACTTGCCATTTGTTCCTGATCAGCCAGGAGGAAAAAAACACAGTTTTAAATATGTTGCAGTTTTTGTCTCTCAGCCAATCAGCAGCAAGTTGTGGGGCCACTGGGGCCTCTTGGCTAATCTGCAGCAGGAGGCAAAAACTGCAGCATATTTTAAACTGTGGTTTTGCCTCTTGGCCAATCAGGAGCATGCGGCAAGCAGCAGGGCCACCAGGGCCCCTCTGCCAATCAGTGGCAGGGGGAATATGTGGCAAAAAGGATCTGAATTTTCTTCTCTATCCCAGATCCCCATACAGAGGAAATTCATTACGTATGTATTCAACATAACCCATAACCTGTGGAAAATGTTCAGTAGTTTGGTGGCTCACATTTAAGCAAAACTCATGGAAGAGGCAGAAACAGGCATGGATATTTACCACAAGCAAATTTTCCTCTTTCCAGTAGCCCACAATAATCCTGCCATTGTTTTATTACTTTGTATAAGGCCTTCTTCCCATGCTTATTACCTCTGATATAATGGTAGAAGCCCTGAAGAGAAGCAAAGTTAACATAATCAGATTTAGGAACATGTAGATTTTTTACCCAAGACCATTTTTGAGAGATTTTTCCTGTGAAATGATCAAGGCCAAGGTAAGTAAACAGATTGATATCTTGTTTTTATAAGCTGACTGAAAGATGGGCTCAAGCTTCTCCAGACCCTTGGTTTTTCCAGATGTATCTTTCTCTATGGTACAGGAATGTCAGTACAAAAATTGCAGGTATATTTTTCTTGAACCATGTCAAAGTGTGATTTTATTAAAATCATAAAATGTAATTCCCTATTTAAATGGCACCAGATAGCTATAAATTGTGGGGGGGGGGGAGGGTTATATCAGCTGGCATTAGAAATACCTTTATCATTTTCTGATATCAGGAAAAAAGAATTATGGTTAGGTTTTAACAAAAAAGTATTCTTAGGTTTCTTAAGAGAATAATTTGGATGCTACCCTTTTAAAGGTTCTTTACCTCTGTTTTTATATGCACAAATATATTGTATCTCTCAATTTTGTAAATGTATGCTCCTTGCCATTTTAGTAATGACTTAGTAACTATGTACAGGTGGATTCACTTTTATAGTAAAGTTTGTGTCTTAAGTATTGATGTACTTAAGACCAGAGATTTCTTGGGAAATGAATAAAGATACTTCCAAAGTGCCTGTTCCTTTCCATTACAAGTATCTAATTAAATTATTTGAAGACTGAGATTTTGTTTTTAAACCCTAGTGGCTTGATTCTCTTAACAGAAATATAAACCCATTATTAAATGGCTTGTATCAGTGTAAACTGGAGGAAACGTTGAGTCCTTTTCCTTTAATTCATATGAAACCTAAAGGCTAAAATATGTTTTTATAAAGTTGCATTTCCAGATGATGATATGGAAGTACAAAACCATTTGTGTTCACTAGAACACAGGAATGCATTACTAACCAGTCTTGGGAAACATTAAAAAAAGTAGATAAACCCAGAAAAAGCTTTTGACAGATCTGTAAATGAAGCATTTTCAGCAAGCCCATTTCTGATATACAGCAATGCCCATTCTCTACACCAGCGTTTTCCAACCTTTTTCACACTGTGGCACACATACCTACATAAAAAAGCACCACAGCACACCAGATGCAGAGCAGGGATGGGAAGGGCAGAGAGTTAGACACTGATGGGGTACAGGGGGTGGTATGTGGCCAGCTGGATGCCATTAGAAAGGGGTGGTACGCAGCCAGCCAGATGGCATTTTTGGCTGAAGCCATGTTCCCTGACTGGCTGGAGCCACACTCCCCATCTGTCTGTGTCCACAGCAGCAGCAGGTGAAGGGCTTGGCTCCAGCCAGGCCAGGGGCATGGCTCCAGCCCTAAAGGCCACAGCACACCTGGATGAGCTTGATGGCACATGTGTGTCGCGGCACACCAGTTGGGAAATGCTTCTCTACACCTAATATATTTAAAGGTAAAGAATATATAGCCCATTATTGTTTGATTTAAAAATATTCCTATGTCAAATGCTTCCAACTAAATATTAATAACTCCCATAGATATTTCTTGAATTGTAGCAAGACCTGTCCTTGTTATTAGAAGACCTATGAGTGTCACTACTGATAGTAATTACATACATGGTAGGGTACTGATTTTTTAGCATTACTCTAATTTCTTTACTAGCAGGGGATTGATATTTGCCCATTGGTATATATGTTTTCCACATTTTATGGGTATGAAAGATCTTTGGATCAAATTAGACTAGATTATTTCTTGCCATTAACTATCAAAGTACAAGAAAAATATTGCCCAATATTAACCTGGAAATTTGTTTAATTCTAGCCACTGTTGGTGAGAAATCACTATTACATTTTTATTTAAAAGCACCACGCACAGTGAAAATTGCAAGTTGATAAGCACAACTAATCGCCTTTCCAGCTACTAGATAATCTGTAGTGATGTCTTAAAAAATTCCCTTTGACTTAGTGAAAGGCACAGCCAAGTCCTTGTAGAGGGGAGGAGGCCTGGAGGGAAATACACAAACCACACATTTTAGCAGCTGGAAGATAAACTGCTTCCAAACACCTTTTCACAGAATTTATATTTGGTAGAAATGTCAGAGGGTAAACTATGAAAATCATTTTAAAATTGTACTGGTGGGTTTGTTTTGTTTTGGTTTTTTAGCAGTGTTCTCCAAATCTCTTCCCCTTACTGCAATTCTCAGCCTCCTGGTAACAAAAGTTGTATTTATAATCAAAATGCTTCTATCCACTCTTTTTGCCATACACACTCAATCTTTGCTGTTGCTGAAATGAGAGTTCAGATTCTGGCAAGGCTTTTTTCAAGGCTGTTTTTTGTTAGTTTTATATCTGGAGAGTGGCATGTCTGATGTTAATTTTTGTTGTTGTTCGTAATATTTTTATCTGACTGACAAGAAAAAGCTTTTCAGGGGAGTGGGGAAAAGGTCAATTTAAAGTAGTATCATCCACTTCAAAGGCAGGAAACTTAAATAGTTATTTTAAAGTATGTAAGATTTTAAGTGTCGGAATCAACTCTTAGTATTTTGGTTTACTAATATGTGGGTAAGAAGATAAATTCTACTAGAGGTAGTTCATCTTCCCAAAATATTCATACTCCTTTTCACAAGTATTAACACACTGGAGATGTGCACATTGGGTACATCTGTATGTTCAAAGTACTAAAGTATGGCACAGTAACCACCCCTACTGTGCTATGTGCATGGCGCTTGGTTATATTTCACTGCTACATCACCGTAGCGCTACACTGGGAGAGAGTGATGCTAAGATGATATAGCTACTGATCACATGTAGACCCACATGATCACTACGTTGCCATAGCGCACCATACGGTAATATAGTGCACTGCTACATTGCTGTAGGGTGATGTGTAGCTACACCCGTTGTAACCTTTCTTATAGGCATGTTTTGGTATTCAGTTCTTTTAATTCCTGTATTGTAAGTTTTCTATTTCTGTATATCTATCATTCAGAATACATATTTTAGTCTTGGTGAAAATTGCTGATTTAATGATAATGGAAAAGCAAGTTCTCCACTTAGTGATTGAAAAGTGGAACACAGATAGCAAACCAAGGGCTTGATGCTTCTCTTGGTTGTGCTATTTTTGTAGCCCCTGCCTATAGGGATTACCCTCCATTGTGGGAAAGAATATAGTATATTCGTCTCACATCCATTCAGTTTTGATTCTCTGCATTATATTGGAGACCTACCAACCACCACAGCTACCTTTGCACCACCAGTTTTCATCCTAAACAAATTGCTAGATCCATTGTCTACAGTCACACTCTATGTTACAACAGCATCTGCTCTGATCCCATCAACTGCGATGCACACCTTAAAGATTTGGAACAGGGATGCATACAATTACAATACAACCCCAAAACAGTAGCCACTCAAATCAACAAAGCCAGACTCAGGCTGCATTCTGACCTGCTACAATACCAGCCTGGAGACAAGGAAAACCAAGTATCTCTGGTTGTTACCTACAGCCCTTAGCTTGAACACCTTAGAAATATCATTAATGACCTTCAGCCCCTCCTGCAAAAGGGTGACCATCTCAAATAGGGGACAAACCTGTTCTAGGTTATAGGCACCCCCCCAACCTCAGATGGTATTTCCTGAGCAACAGGCTACCTAACTTCAAGTCTCACCAAGGCACCAGGCCTTCGATGCCCCAACATTAATACAGACAACATTCTCACTTGAATGAATAACATGGATTATAACATCCAAGGTACATTCACTTGTAAGTCGACTGATGTCATATATGCCATAATCTACTTAAAGTGCCCCTCTGGCTTTCTGCATTGGTGACATGGAGCGAGCCCTCCATAACAGAATGCATGACTGTTACTACTCAATACAGCTACAGAAAGCCATACAAGCCTGTGGCAGAACACTTTAACTTTCCTGCACGCCCCATTGCTGACCTGAGGACACTCCACTGCTGTTCTAAGACAGTAGACTTTTAAAAATTGATGATTGGGAAATTGCAGAACAAGAAAAGATCCACAGACTGGACTGTACTAAGTTTGATTTAAATAAACAGGGACTATGGATTCTTATCCCATTACCTGGATTAGTTTTTGTGACCTCTTTGTTCCTACAGATTTGTTGCTTGTTTGCCCTTTCCAGCACTGCAGTACTGCCCTCACTTCGCTTCCCTCTCTCCTTGATTTCTCCTCTTCTCTTGTCCTTTTTATTCTAATTTTTCTATTTTACATTGCTCATGCTCATTGCACACACATACACACACGCTCTTAATGTAACAGGGAGTGTAGGACTCTATAATGTTTACTCTATGCCATTAGGTTCCAGGGATGGGGTACTCACTCAGACCTGCATGCCTTTGGGTTCTGTCCTCAAGTCAGCATTCAGCAGAGTCTGGTGGGATGGTAAACAGTTCTATCTTTATTAGGAACAGGATTCAGCAACTCACATGTTCACAGCTTGCAGGAAGAACAAGAACCCACCATTACAGACCGTACCCACAGGGCATCAGGGGAGAGACTGGGGCATCAGGGGAGAGTGTTTGTCCCAAACACTTAAAGGCACATTCCATATACCACACACCCCTTCTTTATCTGGAAGCTCCCTCTCAAATAGTTCGATATTCATCAGGTGCTACTTTAACTTGGAACATTTCAGGATCATGTAAGCAGATCTTGCTAGCACTTGCCTCACTGGTGGGGTTTAGTCTTTACCACTATCCTATTATATAGTACTTGTACTTCACAGGCAATCTAAACACACGTCTACTCTTAGTTTGCATGGTGTCACAGTATCATAGTAGTAGTATCATAGTATCTAGGGTCAGAAGGGGCCTAAAGCAGGCCATCTAGTCTAACCCCCCGCCAGTAGCAGGAATGAGTGCCAGGGTCACAGGACCCCAGCCAAGTACCTATCTAATCTACTTTTAAAAAATGCCCAAGGTAGGAGCAAGAACAACTTCCCTAGGAAGCTGGTTCCACATCCTAGCCACCCTAACTGTGAAGTAGTGTTTCCTAACATACAACCTAAACCTGCTCTCCAGTAGCTTGTGACCGTTGGTCCTAGTTACCCCTGGTGGTGCCCGGGAAAAAAGAGCCTGCCCTATTTTCTGCTGATCGCCCCTCAGCAGTTTATAAACTGCCACCAGGTCCCCCCTCAGCCTCTGTTTACCAAGGCTGAACAGGTTCAGGTCCCTCAGACGCTCCTCATAAGGCCTATCCTGCTGCCCGCATATCAATCTAGTATCCCTCCTCTGGACCTTCTCGAGGCCGTCCACATCCCTCTTGAAGTGCGGCGCCCAGAACTGGACACAGTACTCCATCTGTGGCCTGACCAACGACGCATAAAGGGGGAGGATCACCGCCTTGGACTGGCTCAAAATGCATCACTGGATGCACGCTAGGGTTCAGTTGGCCTTCCCAACCACCGTCTGACATTGGCGGCTCATGTTCATCTTGGCATCAAAAATGACACCAAGATCCCGTTCTATCTCCGTGCTAGCAAGAGGGGAGCTTCCCAGCCAGTATGTGTGCTGGGGGTTGCCTCTTCCCAGATGCATCACCCTACACTTGTCCACGTTGAATCCCATCCTGTTCTTGTCCGCCCACTCTTGCAGTCGGCCCAGATCCTGCTGCAGCCTCTCCCTCTCCTCTGGTGTCCCCACCTCTGCCCACATCAGGTTCCTTTGTGGGTACTGGTGGACTCTCTGGAGTGTGATAAAACTCTTGCTCATGGGGGTCTGGGTATTCTTCTGAAATTTGTTCTGCTGCTGTCTCTTGAAATATATCAACATGTTCTTCTGGTACTGATGAGTAATCTTTTCTTAAGTGCCTTCTGTTCCTCCTGTAAACATTACCACTGTGGGGTTTTACCATGTAGGAGTACAGTTCATCCCTTTTTGCCATGATGGATGCTGGTGTCTAACCTCTACTTGTTTGTATCCTTACTTTCTACCCCTGTCCTAGAGGTGGCAAGAGGGACAGATACTTTAGAGGACTAATTAACCCGCAGGGGGTAGAGACAGGGCCAGGGGCCCACAGCCCTAGATGGGTGGGACTGGAGTCCTAGAGAGGCAAGACGATGGCTGGAGGCCCAGACTGAATAGGTCAAAACAGTAACTAGAGTCCAAAAGCCAGGTCTGGCACACTGGACCTAGACAGAAGGGTACAGCAGGAATGGAGGAAAAAGGGGCCAGGGGCCCAACAAGGGACATAAGGCCTAGAACAGCCTGATATGAGACTGAGGCCACGTGCCCCTGAAATAACTAAGTGGTAACCCCTGCAAGACATGGGCACAGCTGTAGGGAAGGTTGGAGGCCAAGAATAGGCCTTGAGGCAATTAGTGCCCTGAAAGGCACAGATGGTCAACGGGGGGATAGAATTAGCACCTGAGCACAGAGCAAAGATAGATGGGGGGTTGTAAAGAGTCTGAAGGCTTGAGGAAGAAAAAAGCTTGCTCTGGGACCCTGGGGAAGCTTCCCTTTTCTCTGAAAAATAAAATATTAACAGCAAAGTTTGGCAGATAAGACCGAAGAGGAGAGGGTATCTGGAGAGCCAGGGAGTGTTGTAGCTGCACCTGAGACTCAGTACTGCTACAGTTAGTCTATGGGTGCATCAACGCGAGTTGCTAACTGCACATTAACCTAACAATACTGCACAGTAGTGCATCACAGCACAGACAGTGCTAATATATTACTGCACTGTAGCTTCGCTAAAAAGGCATTCGCTAGTGCTACTGTACAGTAACTCCAGTTAATGTGCATTTATTTAGTACTTGATTATACAAGTACTAAATACATGTGCAATAACCATTGAGCATTAATGAACTTTTAGATGCACCTACCCAGTGTGGAGTAAATGTACTTTGCCTTCTCTATAGTAGTAACAGGGATACCTACTCTAATCATGTTTTCTGTGTTTAAAATAGCCTTACTAGAAGAAAAATAAAAGAAATTTCAATATTTTATGATGGAAGGAAGATTTAAATATTTAGTTCGGAAAATGAAAATAACATCACATATTCACCTTTTACTTGAACATTAACATTAATCCCAAAGCCTTCAGAAACCCTAAGAGCCCACCTGATAGAGAACTCAACAGTTCTACAAACCAAAGACTGCCAAGTTGCAACACAGCTGTGAGCATAAAGAAGCCACAGCCCAAGAATAGACTGTCTGGAATGCTGCTCCTGGGGTGCTCTTCAGCCTCAAAGTAGTGGGCACACTGATTCTAAGGGAGCCTATTTGGTGGGCTGTCCCAGAACCATGGAAACCTTGATAGCTGGGGCTCTTGGGGCATTCTGGCTTCTCATCAGCCTTAAAAAGAAACTGCTGAGGAGCAAAGAGCCTGGGAGCTTGAGATGCTCATGAGCTTTGAGACACTGACATTCTTCCCGTTCTTTGGCCTGTAAGAGGAGAAGAGCAGATATAACATGAGGTTCAATTGTGAGGTTGTTCCAATTCCCAATTTCTTCTTAAGAAAAACTATACTAATTTCTAATCAATAACTAAAAAAAGGGGGTAAAATTACACTTCTCTGTAGCCCAGCAATTTTATAAAGGAGATGACAATTTTTACACATATACAGGCACAAAAAGATCCAACTTTGTTGATATGGTGAACTGTATTACACGTTGGCTTCTGCTTCATACATTCATTGATTTATTTGTGAAATTCCTAGAGGCAGAGGGAAGCCACACAAAGATCTTGAAACTCCAGGCCAAGGTAAACAACATGTCATAATATATTTAGCAAATGACAGTATAAACCATAGAAAAATATGGTGGTGGTGGGGAGATACATTTCCTGGCTAGGAAGTCCTTGAAGTTTAGAGAGAGTCATTTCCATTGCTTCCTTGACCTCTCCATATAAATTGCCCTTTGCACAGATTATCTGTTAATTCAGTCTACTGTGCTAGGCACACATATCATAAAGAAGTAGAATATGCACGCCACCCCAGAGATAGAGGTAAGAAATATAGTCTGATTTTGATTAAAATGAAAGGGAATATGCCTCCTGAAGAGACCACCCTCTATCTCCAAATTTCACTGAGTAACATGTGAACAGTATATAATGGAACAAGGAACTCCCTTTCAATTTTTTCCCCCCTTCTGCTATTGAAAAAGCTAACCTTGGAACTGCATTGCCTTCTATACAATGATTCTAATATTAGCTCTATTCTGAATCATTGAATTGAAAGCATTGCCATTCCAAGGTTAACTTTTTTAATAGCAAAAGAAAAAGATGAAAGGGATTTCCTTGTGAAGCAAGCAATTATTTTATGCATAATCATCTATGTAACTCCATTGCAAAGTGTGAAACGTTTTGATTGCTAGCGAAAATGTTGCTTTGGATACCTGTGGTTTGCCTCTACTGAAGCTCAGTCTTGTTACATGGTGGCTCATAACTGTACTCTTTCCCGGGGCAGTGCAAGCTCATAAACAATGAAGTATCTTTGCCATCTTATTTGTTTCATTATCTTTCACAGTAAGTTCAGACTCCAGTCAACACGTGCAATGCTAGGAATTTTGAGACGCACATCTGATCCATTTGGCAAGCTCTCCCAGCATGTTCACTCAAGATAACTGACAAGGATAAAGTTAATTGACAGAACTTCAGTGAGTCTGAGAAACATGCTGTTTTTTTGCTGATGTAGACAGACTTTCTAAAGATTCTCTCCTTTTATGGCTTAATAATTATTCTGTGCAATAAACTCTGACTACAGTTGAATTCATGAGTAAGAAACAGATCTTCATAATTCTGAGATTCCCATATGAGCCCAGAAATTTTGTCTACAACAGCAGACTTGTTTGTTGAACATGAAAGAACATAAATCCTCTATAGGTCCCAAGAGAGATGTTAGAGAAAGGGAGTAATCATTATAAACCACTTAGTGCTGTATGTACTATATCATGTTGCCGTGAGAAAGTTATGTTTGATTGGCTCATAAAACAGGTTTAGTAAATCCTTTAAATAGTGATTTGGGCAATTGTGCTTACTGCAATACTATACCAGTGAGTGCATTATAAGGATTACAATGTCTCCAGAATGGTCACCTGGGGACAAGTGGATTTCTGATAATCTGAACGATAGTGTTTTGTTTTTGTTTTTTGTTTTGTTTGCACTTCTGTGTCAGATGTCACATCTCACTTTCCTACTTCTGTGGCACGTTATACATCTGGTTTATGTATCATCTTATCTTTGTTTGGTCTGGTTATTTTTTTTTATATACCAACTGCTTTCAAGTCTTTCAAAGCTAAACTCGATTAACATGTCATTAGGAATACATAGACAAAATCAGAAGTGCATTAGCTGCAAGAGAGTCTTGTTTGCAAATAGTGTGTAGAAAGGTCAAAAAGGAAATATCTAAATACAAAAGAGAGCCCTGGCCAAACTGTCTTATCTGAGTCTATTCTGTATATGCTGAAGCCTGGCTCTTTTATGCTAGACAGAACATTCAGTTATTCCCCCATCTTACTGAGTTATTAGTGCACATTTTAAAGACTTCTAGGATTTAAACTCTGTGGAATTTGAATTCTTCTTTTACCCCCAGGGCAGCAGGAGTCCGGAAGGTACAGTGGAAAGCAGTGTATAAATTACAGAGGAGCAATGGTGACTGTAGCATACCTAACATCCAAAGCTATGCAGTTTGAAGTCAGTAAATATAATACCTACCATAAGTTTTTACTCACCACTCAAGAAACCAAAGAATGAACAAAGATAGCTTTTGAATTTTTTGTGTGTTTTGTTGTTTAGTCTTTTAGTTAAGGCCATAAACAAGAAGACCTGCTTAGAGAACTTCATATATACTGACTATAAAAGAATAAACCAAACTGTGGTCTCAAATCTCTGATGCTAGAATATCATCATATACAAATATTCTTTAATGTGTACTATTATATGCACACGTATAGAGGTGATGTTAAGAGGGAAAACATTGAAATATACATTAAAGGGTCAAATTATGCTAGTATATCAGAGTGATTTAGAAAACAATGAAAAACATTCTGGTAATAAAACAATTGGTAGTATTTAATAAGTTTAACAAAGATTTAAATCTGAAATACATGGCAGTAATAGATTTTGAACACATTTTAATGAGCTTGTTCACTGCATTCACTTTTTAATTAAGTAGTAAAAATAGTGGCCCTTTAAATGGAGATAATAAATGCATGAACCTTGCTTGCACAAACATGCAACACAAGAATTTATTACCTCCTGTCTAGGTAAGGACCTAGGAATCATTATAAAAATTAGCCTTATTCGAGTGGTGGGAGAGGGGACTTCAGTTAAAAATTCTTAAGTAATAATTGTCACATGAAACATTGCTAGGCTTATTTGGCAAAGTTGTGGGTAGCACTGTTTCTTTCCTACAAAAGAATTCAACAACATTTTACCATTTTTAATCCTAACTCTCCTAAGAAATATATAGTGTGCGTGTCTTTCTTCATAAGAAACTATGAGAAATGCTTGAAAACTTTATGAAGAGTAGGAAACTTTGCCAGGCAAATGTCATCATCTTCTAAGAATCTAAGTTCTCATTTCAAAATAAAAATCTATCCCTAATAGTTGCCAATATATCTAGCAAATGCAAGCTAGACAGAAACCGATGCAGTGCTGGCTTCCTAAACCCACTGACACTTCTGGTTCCTCATCTGTTGTTTAGAGCTTTATAAGTTGCAAGGGAGGGAAAAGTGACCAGAACTTATCTGTACTGCCCAGTTCCTAGGCTTGGAACTGTTTGTCAGTCCAGACTCCAACTGCAAAATGAGGAGGTACAAATATGATCCAAGTGTCACAAAGGTTACACTTTTCTACCTTTCTCATTGGCTGCACTTTTTGAGGTCTGGATACTATACCAAATCAGTTCTCAGCTGTTTACCCAACCTATTTATTTGATGGGTCAAAGAGAAGGCGGTCTGCTCTAAGGGCTACTCTTCAGGACAATTTCTTGCGTCAGCTGATGGATGGAGTGGTTAGGAAAGATAAAATATTGAAAGCAGATAACTCACCTCTACTGTGAGCCACCATAGGCAAAAGGTTAGGATATATATATTAAGGCTGTGCAAACCTTTGGTCCCTGATTCGATTTGGCAGAGATATGGCCTGATTTGGTAGCCTAAGCTGCAAATCTGAAACAAATCAAAGGGTCCTTTAATCTCTCTGAATCAATTTGGAGAAATTCAGAGATTTGGACATAAACATAGCTTTACATGTATTTTCTACATACCTCTAGGTAGCAGACTGCTTATGATGCTGAGATACTGGGGCATGTGGAACATCCCGCAGAAGCTCAGTGGCTCCTCAGCAGACTCAGCAGCAGACCTGGAAGTGGATCACAAGTACTTCTGGTCCGCCTCTGGGTCTGCCAGGGAGTGTGCAGGGATGGGCGCCCCCCAGCTCAGCAGCTGGTACCTCTTACGTCTGGGATAAAGTATAAAACATAAATTATATATATTTATATAAATATACATTAAATGTTTATAAATATATACATATGTATTTAGGCCCCTGTCCAGAAAAGTTCATTGTATAACTACAAACATACCTACATTTAACCATCTGATTAAGAGCTTTGCTGGACTGTTGTCTTAATGCCACTTCAGCCTTTCCAAGATTTCTTTCCTGCAACACTAGAGGAGGGTGAGTTGTAAGTTGAAAACAAAGCCATTGAGCTTTTGCTGGTCGGTTGCAAAATGTCACTGCTAATGTTACACGTACCAATTGCTTGCTCACCCTTAAAAATAATTTGAAACTGCATATTCTTCAAAACTGCATATTCTTTGTTATGATTATTTTATTCCTTCCCATTCTATATGATACTTGCTTTTCCTATGAGGAACAAATAAAATCTACTCTGGGTTTTGTTCAAGATGCTAACTCCACTTTTATTTTCTTAATCTCAATGAAAGATTTTATTATGTGTTTAAGCCAGTAGCAACTTGGAAGAAGAACCTAGGACTAAAATTACTGGTTTCAGTAACATGCCTTTAGCATGAAAAATACATTTCTTGTTTTTTAAATGCAGTGAGAGTATATTGATAAAAAACATGAAGCTTATATGGAAAATTAATCAGTCAGCGTTTGATTTTCTTTTCCTTTCAGGTATGACTTTGTAGAAGTTGAGGAACCTAGTGATGGTACTATTTTAGGGCGCTGGTGTGGTTCCAGTACTGTGCCAAGCAAACAAATCTCCAAAGGAAACCAGATCAGGATAAGATTTGTATCTGATGAATATTTCCCTTCTGAACCTGGATTCTGCATTCATTACAGTCTTCTTGTGCCAGTAAGTAACATTATTTTGGGGCCAGAACATTTCAGGAAAACAAAATCTTAAGAATAATATGTCTCAGGAGAGTAATTTGATAGTTTAGGGTGAGTTACTGATTGTTTATCTTTTATTATCATTATTACTATTTTTAAGTCTGAGTGTCTTCCAATGCCATAAATTTTGTTCCTGTATTATAACTAACTAAATGTTCTTGTGGGTTAGTATGGATGGTTTTGGGTTGGGAAGTTGTGGGCTTAGTCATTTATGTGGAAACTTCAGTAAAACATTTTCATTCCTAATGCAGTCCTGTAAAAAGGGCATTTTTGAGCTTTAGGAAGAAATTGGCCAACATAAAGAATCAGCTGCTTGTCTTTGGAAATCTAGCATTTCAAAGATAATTGGGAAATTGTACCAAGAAACTGGACTTCTCCCAGGGGAAGAATTGAAGTAATTAATGTATTAATGTGTAACTTCCAATTAAAATGAGACAGCCAATTTTCTGTGTACTCTAAATGATTGTAAATAACTGAAATACAGAAAAGTTATTATTTCATTGCACGCTGTCTTGTAGAAATGCACTTTCTTGAGTGTTGGTTGGCACTAGTAATTCCCAAGATACTCAACACTTCTCAAAAACCAGGCCCTCTCTTTGAAAACTCTGTCACTAACATATGCCAATTTTCACTTTTAGTATATTGCTACTGCTTTTATTAAACAACATGCAACTCTTCCAGTGGCCAGAATAGTGTCTGTGTAAATTTCCAAGGAGGGGATAATATTGTAAAGAATTTATGAATACCAGGAATGATTTCATTCTGAATACATTACCCCTATTTAAAAACCAGAGGGGTGTATTTCTAAGTTGTTCATGGCTGATTCTATGTTCATAATTTTGTGGCCCAATTGGTTCTGCTGGCTGAAACTATTTGAAAATTTGTTTATGAGAAAAAAATCATGATAGGTTGAAACTCTTTTGACTTCAGTTATACACCAGAAATGTGTTGTTTACTTTACTTTTCTTCATAGTTTCATAGTTTGTAGGGTTGGAAGGGACCTGAGCAGATCATCAAGTCTGACCCCCTGCCATGGCAGGAAAGAGTACTGGGGTCAAATGACCCCAGCAAGATGTTCATCTAGCCTCCTCTTGAAGACCCCCAGGGTAGGAGCCAGCACCACTTCTCTTGGAAGTTGGTTCCAGATCCTAGCCTCCCTGACTGTGAAGTAGCATCTCCTGATGTCTAGCCTAAATGATATTCACTTTACTTTTCTCATAATGTGCATGCATTTGGGGAGCTAGAGAGGAGGTAATAGAGATTACTAACAGCCTCTACTATAAAAATAATGATCTCATATGTGAATGCTTGAAATACTCAAGTAGAAAGCTCTAAACCCAGATTTTCATGGATTAGTAATAATAGTAGTTGCCACCTTTACATGTTATGCTGTGATGTGGCATCTTTTAGTAATACTGCATTATATATTTGCAGTGAACCCTGTTACCAAACAAAATTAAGCCATTTTCAAATGAACCCCTAATTGAACTGATTTTGTACATGGACAAGCTGCACAGTCTCATGTAGAGTTAAGGGAATAACTGTAGACCTGAGAGCAAAATTTTACCTAGTATGTTCAGTTTTATAAAATGGTAATAGAAAATCCCCCAACAGGTGTTTTTCAATGGGTATCTGCCAAATTCTTCATTGCCATCCTGACACATCTAACAGGTGGGAAGTGATATCATATTTGATCAGTGTGTAAACTAAATTCCATCTGAAATTGTGGAATGGATTAAAAAATCCCTGAATACCAAAATATATTTTTCCTTATATTTATACAATGCCACACAATATGGACTCTGTAACAACAGAGCTGTTTAAACATATTTAGAGAACTGTCTAAGAAACTTGAAGAATTTTATGTTATCTTCCCAGCAAGTATGAAGAGTATCTTTTTGATAGACAAGAACCATGAAAGCATGAGGATTTTTTATTCCTGGCCCTAATAACTTCCTCTTCCAATCACTCATCAAAAAGCCTTGAATTTAAAAGGTGTCTGCCATTGATGGAAGTAAGTTAATTAAAGTTTTGAAGAGCAAGTACTAAATAAGTGAATTTAGAACAGTAATATTACAGGCATGGTAAAGTTACTATTAAAATATCTAGTTTTTGCTGACCAGTTGTTATGAGAATCTTTATTCTACCTATCACTGTTATGGATTTGTTATATGGCATTACATGTTGAATATTTCTTTTTTAACACTTGAAAGTTCCCGTTTCAAGGTATGCTTGATCACTAGTAAGTCTATTTAAATCACAACAAAAAATGACAGTTATTATGTGTCATTAGCAGGGGGAAGAGGGACAAGGGGGTAACTGCTATCTTTTCTGCTGGCTACCATTCATGTGGCCCTGCCCATCAGCATGGATTGGTTGAGACGCCCCAGTGGTGGGTAGAGGAACAAGGTGGCAGCCACCATCTTGTTTGCTGCCCATCATGCTGCCCTTTCAGCCAGTGCCTTCCCCTTCACCTGGGCTGGCTGCGAGGCTGGGCCACACTGGGCAGTGAGGACTGCTGGCACCCACTGAGTAGCCAGCATTTTGTTTTTATTAATTTTTTAAAGTTCATTTTGTGGACAATCCCTGATATTGTGGTTTCCACAGAATCTGCAGAATCTCAAACTGAGTAGACTCTTACTAATTTGGGACAACCTTCTATTGTGCCATTTGTCTTTGTAGAAACTCTGTTACTGTGTTTGACTCTTGCTCATCCTGGGATTTAGACAGGTGTAATTTTGGAGAGAGAGTTGCACGCTTCAAGGGAAAATAAGGAAAGCTCTACTGGAAGGTCAAGTTAAAATTAAGGCTGTTTTTGTAAACATACTAGCAGTTTTGGAATGCTAGAATAAGTTCCTGAATGATGAGACATTTGAAAATTTTAAGACAGGCTCGTTTGGTTTATAACAGATGTATCACCCCCAGGCACAAATATGAAGTTGTGTATGTATATGTATATGTATATGTATGTATATGTGCACATGAAATGTATAGTTGTATGTATATATACTCATGTACACACACATACATACACTTCTGCATTTGTACAGATGTATATATCTGTACAGGGAGATAACTCCGTGATAAAATTGACAAGCCTATAATAATTTGTAGGTGTGATATGATATAAACATTTATCGTGTTAGATAGCAATTCCATCTTCTCTTGCACAGGTATCGTTCAGGAACAATTCTATTCATGTCACTGGAATGACAACAATTTGAGCTCAGAATAAGTTCCTCTGTGGGCAGGTCTACATGAGATGCTTCCTCACCATAGCAATGAGCTACAGCGACGTAGCTCATTTTCATGGGGACATAGCATCAGCAGGCACTAACTGTGACGCTGCTGATACTACACAGTAGCTCGTTATTACTGCACAGTAGGATCAAAAATGGCTCATGTGCCGCTGGGACTGCACAGTCATTTAGTACATGCTTTAATGTGCAACTCTACTTTAGCAAGTACTAAATGACTGTGCAGTACTAACTGTGTAGTCAGGGTCACGTGCAGATGCACCCACTATGTACAGTAAAATGGAAATACTTTTTCAATATAACTATTTGTATGTATGTGTGTGCAATTTTATTATTGAAATAGGATGTGCTCTTTTCTCTGTAAATTCTATTTTGTAAATTCTAATTATTCTTTCACATTTTTGTTTGCTGCCCTTATAGTTGTCAACTACATGGATAGTATCTTATATTAAACATAAGAGCTGAGCTTCAGAATTGAACCTATTTTATCTAAACGATAGATACTAAAAACTCTTTCACAAAATTAAATGTCACTAATTTTCTTACATTAAGATTGTAATCAGAATTCCTACAATGGTTCATAAAAGATATAAACCCAAAGTCTAAAAATTAAAGATGTTTGCTATTGAAGAAGCAGAAAGTGTAAATAAATGTAGAGTAAAGTCATAAAAACAGTTGCTGAGCTGGTCCACTTTTATGACTTGGTCCTAAACAGTTAACACCTTTTTCATTCTGCAGGGGGATAAAAGCCTGGTAGATTAGCAGTGAGAGATTGTTTGGGGAGAAATGAAGCAAAACTGAAATAAAACAGTTCACTAGCTTGTTTCTGTTATTGAAGGCCACACACAGTGAAGGGCAAAGGACATATATTTCAGGTCTTTTGGTTAGAGAGTGAAAGAAAGAGATGGTTTTGTTTAATTCTGCTGTAATTGATAAGGGTTTTTTTTCTGCTTTGCCTACTAAATTGCAGACCAACTATTCATGTAATGATAAAGTGTATCAAGAACAGTGTTTGGTCTAATTACTTAATTTTTTTGATTTAAGACAAAAGACATTCCAGCTGTTTCTTTGATGTCATTAGCTGTAACATAATTTTATATAAAGCTGTTACTATATACAAATTGTACATACTGTAAATGCCAAAAAATCTTTGACCAGATCTAATAAATTTTCTTCAAAGACCTCTTGCATGTAATATAGAATTCAGTCTTCTGTCATTCTTCAATTTTAGACAGCCTACTAGCTCTACATCCCATATTCTGGCCAAATTTTACTTTTCTTGTCTGCTCCATACTTGTAAATGATTGGTTTGCAATTAAATTACAATTTAATTGTAATATTAAATGGAAGTATTAGGAAATGTTTTCCTTACTAAAGAAATCAAATTTGCATAGATTTAAACTTCCTAAACTTTTTTAATATGTCTATCATTTTGAGTCATTCTCTCATATTGTGTCCAATTATTTTGAGTCTTTCCACAATGAAGAGTGCATTATACAGTAAAGTCTGCCTAATCAAGGTTTTGCAGTTCAATTTTTTTGCTGTGTAAAAACAGGACAAAATATTGCCAAAGCAATTATTTTCAGTAATCTCCTAGAATTACATTGTGAAAGCCTATCCATACGCCTTTCAAATAAAGCTCTAATTTACATAGTAACCATATGCAATTAAAAGAAACCTTATAAATTATTACAATTTGTGTCTGGGTAACATTCTTTCTTGTGGCTAGTTTAGTTTAAATTACGTCAGTCACAAATTTGGCATGGAGAGTCCCATGTAATAAAGTGTATTGTTACTTGGGGGAGCCGGTGAATGGGATACTTGATGCCTGAGGTGCCATTAAGGAATGCATGACTGATTGCCAAAGTAGTTATTAATTATGCAGGCACTGAGAACAAAGCAGCTCCAGTTAAAGTTGAAGTTTGGGGTGACTATACCCTCCCCCTTTCTTGGTAGCATGTTATTTGTTACTGAAGATCATGCCAAGGTTTCTTTGCAAGAAACACACTTAACCTCCTTGTATACAAGTTGAGATGGAGAAGGAAATCCAAGAAACTTCCAAAAGATTGCCTTGGTTTTAAAAATAATGCATCAGGTGCTTTGAGCTATGGATGAGATATCTGTGTGTGGCAACTTGCATTTCAGTCTGAAAGTGAATTCTCTTGAAGAATACTTGGTATTGGCTGAAGAGCAGTACCTTAAAAGTAGGCAACCATACTTGAGATGTGTATGTATTACACTCCCTCCAGCTCAGCCAAGCTAAGGCATACCAAGGACTTCTTATGCATGATTTTAGCATACATTAAATGTTTGGTTTCAATGTGTGCGTTTGTCTTTAAATATATATCTATATAGATAGATAATCTAAAAAGTCTAATCTAAAAAAAGTTAGATTTTTTTAACAAAAAAAGTTAAATTAAAATGAAAGGTTCAAAGAAAATATTGCTGAAACTAGAAAGAAGGAAGCACTGATCCTGTGACAAGAAGGTGATGGGAATGCCTTGTTTTTCTTCAGTGTTTAACTGGAGTCAATGGTACAACATATGCGTCTCAAGTTATAAGTTTAGGAGCTAAGAGAACAGCAACTTCAGCTCCTCACCAAAACTTACTAAATTAATTGCAAAACAAGGTTTTAATGTTCCAAATGGGTGAAAGAAGAGCTTTGTTTGATAGGGTGGGTAGAAGCATAAGGAAAAGGAAAAGGAAAGTAAGCAGTTTGAAGACTTTCCTGGCTTGGGTTGTATCCACCAGCTTAGCCCAGCAGTGCTGTATTGCCCTGCTAAAATTCATGCTGAACAGAAAGGGGAATCTGAAAGCTCTTCACACAGAGAGATGGAACCTTAACCAAAATCTGTCTCTGCTAGAGTCAAGAGGTTCCAGGGATTATGCTAGGAAATTTTAGCTCAAATAAGTTGAAGCATTTCAAAATATTTCATAGTTTCATAGTGCCTAGGGTCAGAAGGGGCCTAGAGCAGGCCATCTAGTCTGACCCCCCGCCAATGGCAGGAACGAGGGCCAGGGTCACTCGTTGTTGTAACTCACAATATGTTACTTACAAAATCAGTTATGAAAAATATTCTTTACAGCAAAGGAAAATTTGAAACTAAAGAAATAAGTTTCAGAATACTCTTCCATTAAAGTTTCCCTATGAATTGACTTTGTGGTCCAGATCATAGAAGAATTCACCCTTAAATCCTGAAGTGTTAATTCCATGCATGATGAAAAAAGTTAAATAACTGAGAATTCATGAAGAAAAATGGAGGCTACAGCTGTTGTTACAGCTATTGTTATCCTGTATGGCTTAAATGGAAAGAAAACAGTAATAGGAGACAGTCATCTCTTAAGATATTTTTCCCAGACTTTACTTCTTCTAGCAAGCACATAAGAAAAAAAAGTTTACCTCCAAAGCATAGTTTTATAGATGCTAGGGGTTGGAAGGGACCTTACAGATCATTGGGTCCAGCCCCCTTGCACTTGGGTAGGAAAGATTGCTGGGATCAGATGACCCCAGCAAGATGCACATCAATTGTTTTTTTGAAGATTGCCAAGCATGAATGACTGTACCACCTCTGGGGGAAGCCTATTCCAAACCCGCAGCACTCATCTTGTAAAGAAGGTTTTCCTTATGTCTAGCCTTAAACAATCTTCAATCAACTTGTTCCCATTATTTCTTGTCCTCCTGGGTGAGGTGGGGGGCGGGGGACTTGAGGAACAGAAGCTCCCCCAGACCCTAATGTACAGCCAGAGATCTAGAGAGGTAGGATCAGAAAGACACCTAGTTTTCCCAGAAAAACTTTTAATAATTCCTGACTAGTTTTGACTGCCCTTGTTTCGTTTTGAGCTGGTCTCAAAGCCCTTTGTTTCACTATTTTTTGCTGTTTTGAGCTCAAAACAGGTCGAAGCAGCACCAAAACGAAACAGCCAGTGAAATTTTGCACGGCCCTACTGCACAGTCCCAGAGGCATATGGGTTGTTTCTGATCCTGTGTCACTGTAGCAATGACCTACTGTGCAGTAGCACATTGTTGTGACGATGTAGTGGTAGCATCACAGTTAGTGCTCACTGACACTGTTGCTGTAGCAACAAGCTACCTTGCTGTAGCTCATCACTATGTTGACATAGTGTCTTGTGTAGACATGCCCTTATTGACATGCCAGACACCTTATTGTCTGGATACGGTGTGCAGTGGATCATATCCAATATAATGACATATAATAGAATTTCTAAGTTATGCATTTTGGGGGGATTTTTGTCTGGCCTGTTTTAAGGGCTTAGGAAAATGCACAACAGAAAAAAAATATAAAAAACTGATGTCCAACGTAATTCTGCTTGTGAAACAAAGCAGTCACAAGTTAGGAAATGCCAGAATTAAGCTTTCTATGTAACTATATATATTATACAGCCTTTAATTGCATGATTGACTATTTTCCTACACCTATGGAATATGCTGAGATGAAGACCATATAAACAATCTCAACCTTTAAGCATTTGGCTTTGTAGTCTGTCTTTCTCTCTATTTATAAATATAATCAACACGCATATATATGTATATAAACAAATTAAATAAATCAAATGTGTGTGTGTGTGTATATATATATATATTGATATACATGTATATGTGTATATAAACACATATATATGTGTGTGTGTGTGTTTTAAATGTATGTTACTTTAACAATATTTCCCTTGTCTTGGATTGCAAGCTCCTTGTGAAAATAATTGATTTCATAAACTTTTCTATGGCATTTTGTGACTTTTTTTTGGTGGGCTCTAGTGTTAGCACAATATAATTTTATCATGAAAATATGCCTTTATCTTATTTTTTCTATAGGTAGGTCTCAATTCTTAGTCTTAATATTTATTTTTTATATGTTTAATGCTGATAACAGATTTTTGTATAACCGTGGGCACAATGCTACCCATGGCCTCTCTTGACTAGTAGGATCCTGGGGTACCTGGTAGCCAGTGGCCCTGCTCAACAACCTAGGGTATCTCCTGCAAGGTCCCCAAATGGATAGCCTCCCCTGACAATCAAAACAACCTTGCAGACCATTATAAAACTATTTACAGAATGTAATTATTTACAAGATAACATATAACACAATAAAACAAATAATGTTACGCAACATAGCCCAACAATGATGGCTTAAGAGTTAATGCTTCTCAGATACACCTAACACTAGAAGAAGGCATACAAATTACCCATGATAAATAAGGATCCAATAAATAACTTAATTGATATTCCAACTAATAAGCCATCAAGAACTTATTTACACAGTCTATAACTAGTATGTTCCAGGGTAGCTATGAGGACCCTGTGTAGGCTGCCCCTTGGCTTGGTCTCTCAGGGGACAGGACTGCTTGCGGGTCCGTGCTGCTGGCATCCCTTGTATGAGCTTCAAGGATCTCAGTGCAGCAGGCAGTAGCTCGTCCCCTGTGATCCCTGCAAGAGAACTTATTCTTGCCCTGACCACAGCAGGGAGCAGTGTCTGGGATACAAGTTTTAGCAGCTCTCCCTGCCCAGCACAACCTCATACCACCTGGCAAATGCAGCCCCCCTCCATGGGCCCTGCCTGTCCCCAGGGCTTTTTGTGGGCTGGAGGAGTTCCCTGCCCCCTCTATCCCAGTGCTCCCTTTGGCACTGAGCCTGCCTCACCCTGGTGCCTTCTCACCTGTGAAGAAAACCAGGGAAGTTTCCCCGTGGTCCTGCATCTCCCTCCCCTCCTGTGTTCACCCACACCACACAGGGGCTTGTAGCAGGGTCCTGCCAGGCTCAGGGTCTCCTGACAGGCAGGTGCTCTTTTGTGCCTGTCCCTCCAGGGCTCTGAAGGGAGAAAAGATGAAGAAAGGATGCTTTGTTTCTCCCCCTGAAGCCTCTAGCTGCCACCTCTGCAGGGCTCCAACAGAGGCTCTCTGAGGGACAGCCGTGGTGAGGTCCTTTTCCTGGCCTCCAGCCTGCCTCTCCTCTCCTTTTGTTCTCCTCCCTGGGAAAAAATGCTCCCCCGTTTTAAACAAGCACTCTTAACCAATCCCAGGCCAGGACACTTCCCAGGGTTTTGCTAAGGTTCCTCTCATTCAAACCCCTGCTAAGGTTACATCACTTCTCCCACTTCAAAGAGGGCCGCCTTCAAAGCAGCTTCACTCAGCCTTAGGGCAAGTCATGTCCTTACTGGGAAAAACTCTTTCACTTCATACTATCCCTCTGCAGGGCAGCCCTTCCTATCCCTTCAGGTGAGTACAATTTGAATGCTGTTACATCTAAAAAGAAATCCAGTGCCAGGCATTTTGGTGCCATTTGAAATTTCAAACATCATTTCAACTGGTAGTATGCCTACCTTCTCTATTTAGTCCTTTTTCTGTAAATAAATTTGTACAAAGCTTTCCTCTGGCTGATTAGCTAACATTGGGTGCATCTACATGTGTGCTTTACTGTGAAGTAGACTAATTAGCTCCACAATAACACACCACTGTCTATACTTGCACTGGTATTAAGGTACAGTAAATTAATTAACTCCTTTTCCAGTATCACTGTTCTTTTATTTAAAAAAAAGAAAAATCAGAAAACCACTTTGGCTGATTCTTTTTTTCTTATTTTGCAAATAGATTTTATTCTGTTGTGGCTTCTGTGTATGGTAACTTATTACTGAAGTCTAGAGTGTCTGTAGCCCTCGTACAGGTTTTTCTTTACTGGCAAGGACTAGAAATGCATGTAGCCTTTAACCTCAGAGGGTTACAAGGAGCAGGAGGTTTAGATTATCCCAACACATACTTTATCTCTTTGCCCATCTCTTAGTTTTCCTATCCCATCAAGTTGGCTTCATTTACCAGAAGAAACAGCCGTCGCTACCTGGAGCCCAGGGCTGACCCCTCGGGCCCCTACTGCCAGTGGTGGTGTAGCAGGAGCACACTCTAGGACACTGAGAGAAAGAATGGGCTTCTTAACAAACTATTCATCCCTAAAAGCCTAAGGGAAAATGGCTCTGTGTACTTCTGCTATTGATCCAGGATCTACATGATGTTTGTACCTTAAAAATAGACATCCCGTGTTTCTTACATGCTTGCTAATGAAAGATGTAAGTAAACCTCTATTTGATACTGGATTTCACATATAAAATCTCTCAGAATAGCTAACAATTCTTGCTGCATTCCTGTCTATTTTGTGTTCATCTGGTAGGGACTTAGTCATCCTGAAGCACCAACTACCACTTTATTCCAGCAAAATAGGAATAAGAGTCAATAATTGGGGGGTAGTGACTGTAAATTTAAAAAAAAATCAAGTAACGTAAGATGAAAACAGGAACAAAAAGAAAGTATGTGAGAATAAAAAAGCAGAAGAATAATTTAGCACAGCTTGTCTATTCTGGTTAATGCAACTCAGACCTGAGAGGCAGTGTTAGCAAAGGCTACATTTGAGGCAAATGGAATAATGGATACTGTTCTAAACATGAGATCAATATAACTCTGGAGCTGTTTCTACAGATGACTTGCTGCACCGTTGAATACCACAGACCATGGAAAGCACCTTTGGAATTAAGGAAAGAAATTCTTGGCAGAATAAGAATACTATGCAGTAGCTCAAGGGCAAGTATCTACTCATGGAAGATTAATTCATAAATGTTGCTTGCATTAAGAGAAGCACTTCTGCTTCTATCTAGGGTGGGGTAATGAGCACTGTCGAAATGCCTAGATTTGCATCTGTCTTGTCTTTACAGTACCTGGCCTGTGGTGATATAGAAAGGGATTATGAGCTGTCAGTTGCTCACCTTTCATGAATGCTCAAAATTTCTGAAATTATTAGGAGAAAAGGTATAGCTGAATGTGCCAAGATTTTGCTAAAATGCTGTTTTCTTAAAACAATCTAGGTAAAAACAAAGATGTTGCACCTATGCTTGCATTCATTTATGATATGCATCCAATGCTTCGGAAAGGAGAGGGAGAATTCTGCATGGTCACTATATATGCTGTCTAATGATTACAGATGCCGAGTAATGAAGAATTATATTTATTAAAAGTTTACTATGTGAGAATGAAGAGAAATTCCAAGCTGTCATAAAGCTTTTTCACAGACAGAATTCTGCTGTTATTTGAGTGTACATTTCATTCTACCTGTAAATTATATAATAAATCTTAAAAAGAAGAAAATAATAATAATTTATGAGGAGAGGGGAACCATATGCCAAGATCTAAATAGTTGAGAGAAATCAAAGGAAACCATTTAGTGTAAGAAAGGTTTGTCTTACAGACACTTTAAAGCTGCAGATACAACTGCAGATAGATCAGCTTTTGAAAGGGATTGCATATAAGAAGAAACTGCAGACATTCAGAAGCAGGTGACTGCTATAGTTCAAGGAACTGGGACTGTCAAAAGATTTCTTTGGGAATTTCCCCAGTAACTACAAAAATGTGTGGTGCTGCACTCTTACAATGTGAATTAGACAATATGGGGAACTGAAGTAATGATGCTGATATTTAAACCTGTTCTATGGGTTTGTAGGTACTTCATTCTTCAGCATTAGCAATCTGGTGTTATTTTGGCAGTAATAAATTGACTTCAAAAAGGATTGCTTAATACACAAAAGTGCCCTCTGCTGCTACGTATTTTGTAAAGCTTAAGACTTTCTCCCTATGATTTTGAGGATGGTTATCCTAATAAATAGAACCTATACAAGAAAAGTAAAAATTAAAGTTTTCAAAAATCCAGTTTCTTGTCAATATCTCCCTTCTTTATGAGATGTTACATTCAACCCCCATTACATTTATTTTTGTTTATAAGGTTTCTTTTTTATCTTTTCAATATCAGCATGGTCTGATGTTCTCTCTGAACTTCTGACAATTTATATATGCATGTGACTATACTTTGCGACCAGGGTCTATAGGATTCTGTCTTTGACTGTAGAGATTAAGATCTCAAGCTCCTGAATGTTCTATGTCAGAGATGTCAAAGATCTGTTTTATGGGCTGGGTCTGGCTCACAGCCATCCTATCCATCTTGGTTGGCTATTGGAAATTGGGGGCATGGTCAGGGAAGACGGGGTGGTCATTGGCAGAAGGAGGTTAAGCAAGGGCTGTGCTACACAGCCACGTATGCCCAACTGCTGTAGGGCTGGGCTCAGCACTTGGCTGGCATAGACTCATTCCCTACAAGCAGCGCCTGTCTTAGTGTTTGGCAGTGCCACTCACAGTGGCCCCATCCCCTGTGAGCCCAATGCTACTCATGGGAGAAGGGGACGGGGATGGGGTGGGAGTGGGCTCAGCCAGGCTCAGTGCTTGGCTGGCGTGGCCTCATCCTCTATGAGTGGCACCAGTAGCACCACTTTCAGGAGATCAGGGCCATGCCACCCAAGGCCAGATGAGCCCATCCCTATCCTCTGCAAATAGTTCCAGACTCAGTGCCACTTGTAGGGGATGGGGCCAGGCTCAGCACTTGACTGGTGCGGCCCCAGTCCCTGTGAGCAGTGCTGGCAGTGCTGCTCACAGGGGATGGAACCGTGACAGCTGAGTGCTGAGCACAGCATCCACTTATACACTGTGTCTATGGAAAGCTTTACCTTTAAGACTGGAAAGCTGGGGGTCGACCTATATATCACGTAAACCTGTACAATGTGAAATATGGTAGATATAATCATCTCAAGTCCACCTTCAGACGATTCCATGGTATGGAAAGCTTCAGAACTCAGCCTTTTTCACTAGAAACCAAATATAAATAGTTGAATAAAAAGTAAAAATAGATAAAGCAAAAACTTCCATGGGTTTTTTGTACAGTGCATACCCAAAGGTAGTTATAAATGACTAATTAAATGATTTATTTTAGATCTAATATTCAATATAGATGGAGAAAAATGTGCATTTAGAAATAACACTTTACTAACAAAAGTAACTCTAGCTGATCTAAAACTATTAGAACTTAAGGGAAGCAAGCTGGAGATGTGTTCACTGTCTGCTGGGTGATTATTTAGCGTGCTTGATGTTTTTAAAAGATTAGCCACAAAGCTAGCTAAAACATCAAGCCAATGAGCTTATTTTGTAAAGTTAATAGTGATTCTGCTTATTACCCTTGAAATATTTTATTGTCTGTGTTCTGTTCAGTTTATTTAAGGTTATGGTAGAATTTGTGACTCTGCCAAGCCAGTGACTCCCAAGAGTAAGTTTTAAGGACACAGAGGGAAGAGAGAGAGAGAAAGAAAGAGAGAGGGACAGAATGTAGCCATAGAGGTTTGATAGATTCAGTTTGCTTGTGAATATAGTATTTCTCTAGAGACATAAACCACTATTCCCAAAGCAGTTCACTGTACAAGAGCACAAGTGCTGTCAGCTAGAAGATTGCCAACCACATAGCCGCCTTCTCCTCGACTATGGTAAACCAAACTGCTATTGGTATGTGCTCTGGAACAACAATAGCATATCCAGATTTAAATGCTAAGAGCATCTCTAGGCCTGTTTCATGATGAGAGAGGAATAAAGCAACACAACTATTATTATAGTGAGGCAACGCCACATAGCTTCCATTTAGCTAAAGGCTACTTAAACACTTCAATTAGAATAAGACTTAATTTTAAAAAGTATGCCATAACCTAAAAATGTTTTGAAATATATTTGTTTTATTGTCGGTATATGTTTATGGTTACAGCTATGTTTTTCATCTTTTTTTTTCTGTGTGTTTCTTTTTTTCCCCTCCATATTATTCACCACATACCTTTTCACTTTGTTTCCTTTTATAATCATGCTTATTAGGCCCTTCCTAACAAAACTAAAGTAAACGTGGAACCTAGAGAAAGACTGTCCAGTTTAATAGGGAGTTCCAAAAACTCACATTGGAAAATTTTCTTGAAGTTAAAAAACAGAATTGTCATGAAGCTAAGGAAAAAATCATAAAATAAAATTACAAATAAGTATAAAGAGGATCATGATGATTCCCAAGGCATCATCAGATGAAGACAAACTGATATTTCTGAAGCACATAATAGATTAAGTTTCAAAATTCACTGAGTTTAATTGGTGGACATAAGTCTAAAAATACCCCCTGAGAAGAGGCAGACTAATAAAATAATTGTATCTCAAAAGTCTGAAACCTTAGCAAGTAAGGGAATCAGAATGCTTTAAAAACATTATTTTCTACCCTTACATTTATTTCAGTAGAAATTTTAAAAAAAGATGTGCAGTCAAGGCTTTCTTTGTGAAAGATTTAACAGGTTCTCACTGTCAGTTTTAAAAAGGAAACACATTTTTGGACAGGGATCAACAAGGTGATTTGACTGAACACT
This sequence comes from Caiman crocodilus, assembly GCA_030014935.1. Classification (NCBI taxonomy): domain Eukaryota; kingdom Metazoa; phylum Chordata; order Crocodylia; family Alligatoridae; genus Caiman; species Caiman crocodilus. Next base: position 22,469,841 of record JAGPOW010000290.1, read on the forward strand.
GGCCAAAGGCTGGCCTGATCAGCTATAGTCAACTTTAGCTGTAAAAACAATATGTAAAAAGTTTTAGCCTTATTGTCTAAATTAGTGTGCTGCTTGTTCCTTTGGATTACTTTAGGTGCATGTAATATGATGAGGAGAGCAAGAGGGGTTTGGGAATAGCAAGAAAAAGCATCTAAACCACATGTATACATTTATATTTTAATGTGCCAATTTTAATAGCCAGTGTTCAAGGAATTCTTCAGTGGAACATGAAGAAAAATCTCCCAAATGGGGGTATGTGTGGTACATGACATAAAACCAGAATATTGTAGTGGGATGTGTCAAGAAAAGAGCCTTAGGGCACCTCTACATGTGCCCAATGCCTGCTCCTACTAATGTTAGTTATCACATGTCAGAGCAGACTAGATTTATTGAGTCTGCTGAAGCATTCTCATTAGTATGCTCCAACAGTGTCAGCATCATGTGTATACAGTATCTTTGCACTTCAAAATGGTGGTGGAGGTTCTTTAACTACAGCTTGTTGAATGAGCTTTAATTAAAACACCCCAGCTGCCATTTTGGAGTGTGGGACGCTGATACACGAGATCCTGAAGGTGTTTTAATTACAGCGGCTCCCAAAACCTGCTCTAATTAAAGCACCCCGCCTCTGCTCCACTCTGTAGCACTTGTAAATATGCCCTTAATTTGTATATAGAAGAGTGCTTTAAATGTTATTAATTCTTGTCAACTTTGATTTTTTATTGTATCTTGTCTTTTATTCTTGTTTTAAGAGATAAAATAATAGACATACTATATACATTTAAATTCAATTTCACTTTCAAGTTATATGATTTTGGTAGTTCGGGCTATTATTATTACTTTAATTCTGTCCTTATAGATTCACCATCTGGATGATCATAAAGTCTGACAACTAGATTTTCAATAGTGCTTACCAGCTTGCAATGCTTCCAGTGGAAAAACTTTGAGTGCTGAACTCTTAGGAAAATCAGGGCACATCATCTGATTACTGGTATTGGAGCTCAGCACTTTTGAAAATCTGTCTGTACATATACAGTAATTAGCAGTATATGTGTGCATGTACTAATCCAAAAATCTTCTCTTGTAATCTCCTGATCTTTTAATTGAATTGGAATCATACTTTAGTGGATTGTGCACCCATGATCAAATTCAGCCAAGCAAAGGAAAGTGACTGATAGAATTACCTGTTAATGGAAACTGAGTTAAATCAGTGTAAAAGTTTTAAGTTAGCAAATTAATGAAATTCGTATTGAGTTGCCAGTAAATGACTGTCCAAGACACATGGGCTGCATATAGATTTGATATTCCATGACAATGTTAAAGCAGAGCGGGGAAAAAATATAAACGTATTTATGTGGTTTAGTTTGGTTTCTTTTTCTTGCTGTTTCCAATTCCCTCTTCCTCTCCTCAACATATTACATTTACCTAAAGTAATCTAAAGGAAAAAGCACACTAATTTAGGAATCAAGGCTAAAACATTTTTACAGGTTGTTTTTACAGCTAAAGTTGACTATAGCTGACTAGGCCAGACTTTGGCCGCTACTTGGTCAAATCACCTTGTTGATCCCAGTCCAAAAATGTGGTTCTTATTTAAGACTGTGAGCTACATGCTAAATTTGGACCACATACCACAGTCTTTGTACCTCTACCAAATAGACTGCTACGCTATGAACAGATATCTCATTTGTCCCAAGAGAAAGCACATTTAGACATCCATGTCCATTGTCTCAGGCATAGGCACCAACTTTTATTTTTGTCAGGCGGGGCCTAAGATGATGCCTCCCTGCCTGCCAGTGGCATGGCTGAAGCAGAGCCAAACAGAGTCCTTGGAGGGGGCAGGGTATGGGTTCAGGGCTTCATGGTTTGCTTCCCTCCCCCAGGAGCCTCCTACCAGCCGTGCTGCCATGTTGAGGGGCTCTTTGCCCACCTCACAGCAGCAGGAGGCACAACTCCATGCTACCACCCCCACTGCTGCTGGGCAGGCTGGGGGCACCTTGCTATGGCAACGTGCCTAGTGAGGGGCTCCCAGGAGGAGGGCAGCAGGGCAGGGAGCTCCAAAGCCACAGCAGGCAGCCCACCTCCACCTCCACCCTGTGCATAATCTGTGGGTCATGTGCCCCCCCATTTCCCCACCAAAATTGTGAACAGTGGCAGAGAGCTGCCCTCCCTGCCTCCTGGGCAAGCTTTCTGTGGCTCAGGCCTGTTCTCTGACCTGGACATGGGCCCTGTGCACCACCCTGGCTGGGCAGCACCCACACCCCTGCCTCACTCACTCCCTCACCATAGAGGTCTCAATCTGCCTCCTACTATAGACTTACATGCAGGCAGCTGAGGGAGCTGCTCTCCACCACTGCCTAAGGCTGTATTCCTGGCCACGTGTATGTGTATGAATGGAACACTGCCAGCTTGCAAGGTGAAGCTTGCCACTTCCCACATTCTGTGATGAACGGAAAACCCAGATTGGTGCATGATACTGGAAATCTGGGACAAATGCTGTCCTGTAGGCACGCAGTCTGGGACCAGGAGTTGATGTTCCCATTTCAGGACTGCCCCGCCCAATTAAGGACAGGTGGTCACTCTATCCTCTACCTGAGGTGGGCCAGGGCCCTTATGGCACCATGTAGTCAGTGCTTATGGTCCCAGGCTAGTCCCAAAAATATTATTGGGATAAAAAATATTACCATTTCATCCCAGGACATCAAGAAGTGTGTCTAAACAGTTGTCCCATGACTGCATCATTAAATCAGTGGTAGAAAAATGGTAGTACATTCAGCTGCTCACAGAACCTCCATTTGAAAGGGTGTACACATCAATGTCAGGACTTTTCTGCTCCGGGACAAACGCAGGTACAATATATCCCAGGACAAATGCAATATCTGTTCCTAGCCCTAGAGCAAATACTGGGCAAATCTTTATCAGTCGCTGCTGGAGGGCATCATGGGTAAATGTCTTTTCCAACAGATGGTTTGGGAGTCAACAACCCCTTTCCCTCCCAAAGTCTTTCATAGAATCATAATAAGATAGAAATCCTTCCCAGTTCAGTTCTGTGCAGTCTGCAAATTTGCCCAACAGGCTTTTCATCTCAGCATCCAAATAATTAATAAACATACTGAATAGCACTAGGCCCAGGACAGACCCCCTGTGGGAGTCCATTCAAAAACTTCCTGCCATTCTGAGATAGATCCATTTATAATTACCCTTTGTTTATGTCTATTTATTCTGTTGTCAATCCACCTTATAGTTGCTTTCCTACCTGCAAAAAATGTTATTATGTTCTCAATTTTTCAGATTAATATACTCATCTGCAATAACAACTTGATCCAACAAAGAAGAAAAATGCAAAGTTTAGACAAGAATCTCTGAAATATCTTTACATGATAGGATCAGTAACCCTGAAACTTTTTCCTATCCCTCAGAAACGGGTAGGAAAGCAAACACATCAGCTACCCACTTTCCCCCAGTGGCTACCTGAAAGGAGGACCAAAACATTGGTATGAGGTAATAACCAATCATCATGGTAGTAAGTGGCCAGAAAAGGTGATGGATCCCTTGGGCATCCTTCTTGAAAGACCTTTGAAAGAATATTGAAGCTGCCAACACTCTGATGGATATATTTGGGGTGACATTTTAGCACACAGGAATTCACTCAGGATAGTAAGAGACAGCAGCACATAACAGTAGTAACATCATAGTATGTAGCCATACTGCCAAGATGGAAACAAGGGACCAGAGAAGAGAAAATAGTCACGAGGAGGGTTAGAGAAGAAAGCTTCTTGGAAGCTATGAAGGTCCAGAGCTGCAGATTTTCTGACAAAGAAGAATAAGCGGAGAGTGGCATGGATACAGCTGGGCATTTAGCATGACTGGAAAATGGAGTGGATATGAAAGAAGGTGCTTCAAAGTGAAACAGAAGTGCCACACTTGGCATTTGTCCTTGGAACTGATCTAGTCATCTTTATTCTAATAAATTCCTATGCTGCCCCCTTCACAATTGTATTTGGGCCTGTGGTCTTGCAATGGTTACACACTGGTGACATTTTGAATATTGTGTGTAGTTCTGGTCTCTGCATATCAAAAAGGATGTAGTAGAACTGGAAAAAGTACAGAAATGGGCAACCAAAATGATCAGGGATATGGAGCAGTTGCCATACAAGAAGAGACTAAAAAAGGTGGGACTCTTCAATTTGGAAAGAAGGCTGACAGGAGATATGATAGCCACCTATGAAGTCACAAAAGGCATGGACAAAATGGATGTGAACTGCTTTTCACCTAACCCCAGAATACTAGAACTAGGGGATAACTCCTTAAATAGATAGAAGACAGGTTTAAAACTAAGAAGAGAACATATTAGCACATAATTAACTTATGGAGTTCATTACCACAGAGGGTGGAAGCTTAACCAGGGAGCCTAACTACGTTCAAAAAGAGACTAGACAAATTCATACAGGATAGGTTTGTTAAGACCTGTTGAACAGAATGGTTGGAAATGTTTTCTCTAGCATCTCTAAACCAATAAAGATGGATGCCGAGTAGGGTATTTAATAGAGGATAGATCAGTCTGTATATCTGGTCCAATGCTGTCCATCTATAGCATCCATTTCTGCCACTGTCAGGGTAAGAGTACTGGCCTAGATGGACCATTGGTCTGTCCCACTATGGCAAGTAAGGGAGTAAACATGATTTTTGGGATCAGGGAGCAGATCCAATTATACCATTAAGTTAATGTTCCAGGTACCTATAAGGTGCACTTTTACCTTGTTTTTTTCATCAAAAGATACAGCTAGGCTAGGGACAGACATTCAAAAAGCCTGAGCCTGAATTGATTCAATCTTTTCAGGTTAGTCTAAAATGGCCAGGCTAAACCAGCTTGTAATCATACAGACATCCCAGAAATGCTGGCACATGCCTGCAGAGGCTCAAGCTAGAAGCCAGGAGGCAGTAGAGCAGCCCTCCATTCCCTTTTACAGTGCTGAGCTAAGCAGGGGGCATAGCCACACCCCAGCAGGACACTTTGACTAGGGTGGGGTTCCCTGCCCCCCTTGTTGATAACAGCGCATTTATCAGCTCTGTTATCAGCATTTATCACCCCATCAGAAGACAAAGACTTTTTTATTAGTTCAAGCTCTTTTTAAAAAAGGGAGAGACATTACCAGCTATCTGTTGATTAGTTCCAAAAGGCCTTAAGCAGACATAGTCCTGTCTGCCTTTGTTCAGTCTGCCATAGCACAGACAGTAGCCAGCATGTAGTATTCTGGCTAAGGCTGAGAGGTGTCTGTGTAAGGCAGAGGGGAGGGGGGAATCCCTGCTTAGGGAGTGGTGAGGGGAGGAGGAAGAGCAGAGGGAAAGGGCCAGCTCTGCTGTGGAGCAGAGAGCCCAGCCCAGAGAGCTTGCCAGGATGCTGGGGGAGACTGGTTTAACTTAAACAAGGGAGGGGTCTGGGATAGACATTGCATAAACTGGTTTGAACCAAATCAGTTAAGTCTGATACTACATTGAGCCATGTTTATCTTAAACTGGTTTCAGTCATTTTTAAACTGGTCTATGTGAATTGAACATCTGTTCTGTTACAGGTTTAAACCAGTTTCTCATCACTTAAACTGGTTTATGTGTAATGTCTTTCCTTAATGGTTAAGAAGCATTTCTCAATCAGACAAACAAGTACAATAAATAATACATAAATGCAATTCGATCAATTCTAAATTTA
>JAGPOW010000290.1:22478854-22504059 GCA_030014935.1 Caiman crocodilus
CCCCCGCTCCACATGTTTCCCCCAAGCTACAACCATCTTTGCTCGCCCTACTTACCTGGCTCAGCAGCAGAGCATCCTCTCCTCCTCCGGCAGGCCCGTTCCCGGCAAAGCTAGTTTAAAGCCCGCCGCACGAGATCAGCCAACGTAGAAGAAAGGAAGCGCTTACCTTTGGGTGATAGATGAAGTCCATCCTCCACCAGCATGCTCCGCATAGAAAAATGCGGGCTGTGATCAAAGAATCCGAAACCCACATCATAACACCAACCCCGAAGGCGCTGGTTTACAGCTGCAAAAAGCCTGCCTTCTGTGGCTGGGAAGGCCCGTGATATTTTGATATAAATAAATGAAATTGTGATATAAAATAAATATGTAGAATTCACTATATAAAAAACAAAATGGAATTCAGTTTCACAAATGAAAATTTAGAGGTTCTAAATCAAACTTAATTATTTACATAGTTGAAGGCTCCTTCAGTGTCATTAACATCTTTAAATGCAATTAACACTGGACAGTTGTTCCCGAATAATGCAGTTGGGAATTACTAATAAAGTACAAACACCTGGAAAAATATACACAATTAAAGCGTAAGATTTTTTAGATTTCATAACAAACAGGGAAATGTGTACAATTTGAAGAAATTTAATAAGGGTATGGAACATTTTAAGCAAGATTAGGTTCATTTTCTTGTGAATATATGCAATCAGATAGCATTCTTAGGTTTTTGGATTAAATGAAATGATGAACATTTTCATCTGAAAATAGAACAAACTTTCCACAGTTATGGAAATTAATTCCTTGTTCTATTAAGTGAGCAGAACTGGTATTATGTAAAAATTTCCAAGGAATTCTATTGAACCTTAGCAATTTCTGGAGCTGTGTGATAAATAGCATTCTAAGCTATGCTATAGTGTTTTGTTTTGTCTTGTTCTCTTTTTTTGGTTGACTGCATTTTGTTCTGTTGGACATTTTGCACTGATGACTGTCTTTTTGCATTGCAAAATAGCCAAATTCCAAACAGGCTACTGTGCAATTTTTTTTTTTTTTTAAATAACCTTGCTTTCCAATTCCAAACATTTACAGCTGTTCCATTTGGTTTAACTTTTATATGACTACACATATTTTGACTTAAATGAGTAATTTAAAAAGTTACTGCTAAGATGTCCTTTAATTATGGCTAACCCCATCCCCCATCATAGACATATGCACCAGTTTTTATTGGGAATGGTTATAGTCCTTTTATGAAAGCAAAACTGCGTTGGCTTATTTATTCCTTATAAATTACTGTTTGTCAAGAAAAGATTAGTGCTCAGCATGTGAAGCAGAAGAAAATCATTTTCCACTGCAAATAATACGGAAATGCATCTGACACAAAGCCCATTTTTGTGTGAATTTTAGAAGGATAACCAGGTAGCTAGAAGACTGGTTTCTGTTCCTACCATTTGATTTGTGCAAATGGATCTTTGCACACGTGCAAATTTGCTGAATTTGATAAGGATTTTTGGTTGCATAATGAGCCTGGCAGACTCCGGTTGTAGGATAGGAGCCTGTATTACTTAATCACAAGCTAGTATTTCTTGGGTGTATGACATATATTTCAATTTCAATATACAACCAGATATACCAAGGATGTGCAATGTCTGGTCCAAGGGCTAGATCTGGCTGTCAGTAGACTCCATTTCCCAGCAGCCCCTGCCTACATGGCTGGAGCCAGTCTGCATGGAGACCCCAGTCACAGCTGTGCTTTGATAGTGCAGTGCTGCGGGTGCCATGAAGACTGGCCCCAGCTGTGCTGGCATAGCATGTGGCAGGCCAAGGCAGGGGACTGCTCTGGAGTTGCTGGGATCTTGTGGCAAGGGCAGCTTAGTCCAGGGCCAAGGCAGAGCCACAAACTGCAGCCTGCATGCTCCGGGCTGAGATGCACAGGCAATGGATTGTGGTTGTGCCCTGACCCCAGACCAAGCTGCCCCCACTGCCTGGTCCCGGCAGCTCTGGAACAGGCTCCTGCCCTGTCCTGCCCTGCCAGCACAGCTGGGGCTGGTCTCCATGGTAATCCCAGCGTGGCGCTATCACAGCACAGCTGCAGCTGCTGTCTTCATGGAGACCAGCCACAGCCATGTGGGCAGGGGCTGCTGGGAAATGGAATCTGGCTGCTGACTGGATGTACCATTTTTCCCACTCCTGAAATACACTGTTCAAAGCTTTCTCTTTAACTGGATGATACTTACAAAACCACCATGGCTGTTTCATTTCTCCGGATAGAGAATGAGAGATTACTCACACTATTTGGTACAGTTTACTTAAACAGAGCCTTATTTAATTTAATGTTGTAATGAAAGAATTTTCATATTAGCCTTATTTGGGTTCAAACATGATACTACATGATATTACAGGTTACCATTAATGTAGAGGTTCTATAAATCTTTGAAGCAAAAACATTGTACTTTTGATTTGAACAGTAAAACAGTATTTATTAGCATATATTTACAAATAAACAAAGCTGAGAAAACTTCTCAGATTTTCTCTTTCATGGGAGTGATTTTTGATGTAATTGATGATTATAATGATCCAATGTTCATTATACAAATGGATAACAAATGTACCACACATACTTATCAAAACATGACCTTCTAAGGAGAATTATTAATGCACACTATAACATAATATATTAATATAGTATACATGTGGTGGAAATTGTAGCAAACCATGAAAATTTGACAGATATTGTGAGGTAGAAGAAATCACACAAATTCTTCAACTTTTTGGTTGATCATATTCATTTTCCATTATAAATATAAATGCAAACACCAATATAAGATCTGTTTAATTGGTATATTGGTCATTCCAATGTTTTTATTCAAATCCTCTTTTTGCACACAAGTAAAGGTTCCCTTTCACATGCAGTAAGATATTTTTCTGGTTAGCCTGATGGAGAAAGCTTTAAATAAGGTCTAACAGATTGGCAAAGAAAATATATCAGTCACAGTGGATTCAAAACTGAGGGATGGTAACCAAGAAAAGAGGCCCAATTCTAAAGAAGGGCTAGAAAGTCACAATACAGTAAAAAGAGATGTGAAAGGGAAAATGAATAAGGCATTCTACCACATGCCTTGAATGCATATGCAAGGAATATGTAGAACAAACAAAATAATTGGGGTATCCAAAGAAAATTCTGATTTAATTGACATTACAGAAACTTAGTGAGATTAACTCCCATGAATGGAATACCAAGATTGAGGGAGTATGCCTTAATTCAGAAAGATAAGTCTGGTGAAAAAGATGGCATTGCCCTATTTCTGAAATATATATATATATATATATATATACACATTTGTTCCTACATCCATGAGGAAGAAAGCAATGAATCTGAGTTTATCTGGTTAAAGAAAAAGGGAAAAGTAACAATAGTGATACTGTGGTAGTGCATCTACTATAAACTGTCAAATCAGGAAGAGGTGGACATTCTTACCTTCAAGGAGATAAAAGGAATATCTAAATGTATCAGGTACATAATACTAAAAGAACTTGTTTTTAAACTTCCCTGGTGAAGGAATAATACTGAAAAGCATAATATATCTCATAAGTTCTTCACATATATAGAGGACAACCTTCTCTTCCAGAAAGCAGATGATAGCACCAGGGAATCATCTATCTTGGATCTTGTTTTGACCAGTAAAGAGGGATTGGTTTTGGACATACAGGTGATTGAAAACTTTTCATTCAACAAATGCAAGGGAGGAAAAACCAAATGCACAAATACAAAACAGGAGATGATTAGTTAGGCATTTGCAGCTCATTTGAAACAATCATGCTGTTGAGACAGATCAGGGGTTTTGGTGGATAAGTCTTAATGTGCATCAGCAGTGTGATGTAATTGCCAGAATAGCAAATATGATTTTGAGCTTCATTAACAATATTAGATAAGGATAAGGTGATAGTACCACACTGCTCAGCACTTGGTAGACTTCAGCTAGAATACTATGTGCAGTTCTGGGTTCTGCAGTTACAATATACCCGACACATACCGAAGAGGTTCCAGAGCTAAGGGGCAAAGACGATAACGGGATTGGAATGAAAGCCATTTAAGGAAATTGAGAGAGAACCAGATATGCTTAGTTTAGTGAATAGGTAATGAAGGAGGGATGTGGTATTTGAAAGGCTGCTAATTAAATAGAAAACAACTGGAATGGCTTTCCAGACCTTCACAGGGAATTTCTCCCTGACATGAGATAGATACAGCCTGGGAAAATGTGAAAGGTCCTCATTTGAAAATTGTAGAACCCAGTGTTTAGGGATAGGAGTTAACTTCTTGATAATGACAGAGAAATGATAAATCTGAAGAGCTTGGGCTATGAGGAGCCTGGAAAATGAGGACAAATAGCTCATGTTGTATGTGATAAAGAAGGGGGAGCCAGTAGAGGATAGTGTGATACCTTCACTATACACTTCTCAGTATACTTTTCTTTTCAAATCTTGATCGTTTAGTCAGGGAGCAGAAACAATACCATGTGACTTAAAAAAGTACCCCCAATGATTAATAGTGAAAGCTGAGGACTCCGCTGGGAGTTAGTCCAGATATTCAGCAAATATTTACAAATGTCAAATACTATAGTGTTAAGCAGTATATATTTTAAGGAGTATGTGAAAAAGAAGAACTGGATCATTTCATTCCCAATAAAATTTTAACCAATTCCAGCAGGTATAAGCATAAATCCACACACCATAGAACATCATAATGCCAAGGCACTGAAAAATTATCTTATTATGTTCTCCATGAGAACTTAATAAACCTGCCTCTGAGAGCTAAACACAATGCAAAAACATGACATCAAGAAGTTTACTATTGATAATCATCCTCCAAAACTCTTCTGTGAGGTACAATAAACATTATTTGTATTCTGTAAATATTATCTTCATTCCAGAAAATTGGTAAGACATTAAGTCTAAGACATTCCTACTAGCTGGGGGATAAGCATCTCCCAGCAGCAGCTCTGTGGTAGTGGAGCTGGCACTGGTAGCTCCCGGCTTGCAGGGGCTGGGTAGTTTGTTCCCCAACCAACTCCACAAGCACAGAGCTGATGCAGGGGAGGGGGAGTAGGCTGGGGAGCTTGTCCCGCCCCTGCCCCATCTCTGTGAGAATGGGGGTGGCAGGGGAAACAGGCTCCCCAACCTCTTCCCCCAACCGCTCTGTGCTCATGGAAATGGGCAGGGAAAAAGCTCCCCAGCTCCCACTTCACAATTGCAATTGCAGAGCAGCAGTTGGGAGTTCCCTGCATGAGGACAGTTCTCCACCCAGCCTGCAGCTGGCTGGAACCTGCCCCTGACTGGGACAGTTCCCAGCCAGCCCCAGGCTGTGCAGGGAAGCACATGCAGCCTGGAAGTGGCTGGAGACTGTCCCAGTTTCAGCAATCCCCAGCCAGCTCCGGACTGTGTGTGCAGATACAATGTCATGGTCAGGGGCAGGTCCTAGCACTGTGCCCAGAATGAGTTACTGAGGCAAGGGACTTAGAGCTTCAGGGGTAGGGTAGGTCCCAGCCCCCTGCCCCAATCCATGGGTGGGGCAGCTAGCAGCAAGCTAGCTGCTAGCTGCCCTACTTGCAGATTGGGGTAGGGGGCTGGGACCTGCCCCTCCCCTGCAGCTCTTTCCATGCTCTGTGCCCCTGATTCAAAAGTCAGGGCCAGGAGCTTCCTCCTGTTGGGGTAGGAGGGCATTGTCCCCACCCCAGCAGAAGGCAGCACCCCCAGGGGCCAGAAGACAACTGTCTCCTGGCCTGGTGCTCCCTGTCATTCTCTCAGGGGGAGACTGGAGCTTTCCCCAGTGACCAGAAGGGGTTCATTGTAGGGCTGCAGGGAACTGGGAGAAAATCTGCTCTCTAATCCCCACATGTTTAGATACCTACTCAAGAATCTTTACTGGGCAGGCAGTACTGGGCCGTTATTACAGTAACTACAGCTACTACCTTACTGTAGTTACTGCCTTACTGTAACTACAGTTACTACATCACTGCAAGTTACTACAGTTACTGCCCATACTGTGCCATGCTTTAGTACTTCCAGAAGGAAGTACTGAAGCATGGTGTCATAGCAATGTCACTATACGGCGATGTGTAGACGCACATCTAGGCTGAAGTAAATGTACGTGTAGATGCTCCCTATGTATTTTAATGTTACCACCTGTAAGATGTGGATAATGGGGATAATATTGAGACTCAAGCAGTTTACTATATTCACTGATATTGAAACTAAAAGAAGTTGCATCATAACTGAACTTGGTCCAGTTAGTGGCAAACAAAATTGCAATATTCAAGAATTATGATTCTGATCCAATCTTTAATGTGATAGATTATATTATTTCTCTAAGAAATACATATATACAAATAAAACAGCCTATGAGAATTACAAATAACACTAATGGGCAGGGAAAAAGGATATTGTTTTGTGTCTCTAAGCAGACATTATACAGAAGATTTATATTCAATTTTAATTTCACTGCTCATACCCAAATACCAAAACAATTTTTCCCTTCCACTTAATAATTTGCATGTTCTGTATTTGTATGGCTCCTTTAATTTTAAAACTAGAACAGACATATATGCTTTTATTTTTCCTCTGTATTATCCAAAAAAATTCAGCATATGCAATTAACAAAACATGTTTTGACAGTTCTTCCTCTTTGATGAAGAAAGATTTGGTGAGGCTTGGGGAAAGAGAAACTATTTGAATAAATTGTTCCAGGGCATAGTTTTGTCTTCAGAAAGTCTACTCTTAGTTGTTCTTGGCAGACATTTTCGATGCATGCCCCATCTTCTTTTTACATTGTTTTAAATGCAGATAAAGATATAAAAGTTTGACGAGACCTAAATGAGACACTTTTGCATGAAGATAGACTTAAAATACATGTGTGTGCACGCGCGCACGTGCGTTTTCACTAAATTAATTGCCTTAGTGCCTTCCTAACCCTTTTCTTGTTGATGCACAAAGTGAAATAGTGTTTTTTCAGTTTCAAATGCATTGTATGAATTTAGCTTAAGAGAGTTAGGGCATACTTGTTTTGAAGTTCAGAATCAAAAAATATTTTGCAGTTGTTGCTAGGACACAAAAGATAAACTTTCTTTTTCTAATTGTGTGTATGTGTGTGTGTGTAAGGAATGGGGGGGTATCGTATTGTAAATTAGATTTTTTTAATTACAGTAACAAGAAAAAAGTCTTATAAACCACAAGATTATGTTCACTATGAGATAAACAACTACATTATTTGAAAGTAGTAATAGTTGAAATATTCATTTTCTTTTTTTTCTTTTTTTTCTTTTTATGAGAACTGAGGATAGATTGTACATTTATGACATATTTAATGTAATTGGAGTAACTTAAATATAATGGTACCTAAAATACTGATTTAACTGAGCAAAGTGAGGAAAGAAATAATTCCAAGTAGAATTGACTTTGTGTATGCTGCCCCCTTACCAATTTGATTCAAAGTGATACATATTATAGTTTTAAGCCTGATTCAGCCAAGCAGTTAAGTGCAAGTTTAAGTCCATCCCAGTTTAGTGCATAAGTATGTGCTTTTAGTTAAGCATATAGTCAAGCACGCAGCTGAATCTTGTTCAAACCATTAAAAATCTCATTTGATTTTTGAGATTTGGTTTCTATTTAGGTTCCCATATCAAATCCATTATTATGCTTTGTGATTTCTGATTAAAGCACATATAGCACTTCCCACAGTAGAAGCTATGGATCAGATTAAAAGGAAGCAACATTTCATTAGTTCTCTCAACTGCACTAAGTTGAGCATTCAAGTTATAACCATTCAGGGGATCCAAAGGATAGCCATCTGAAAAATTCCTGTTAACTCTGTTCTGCTTCCAGTTCCTGGCAGTTTCCATATTTCTTAGAAATATGTCTCTTTAACAATTGTCTTATTTTTCCCTTCTCCTTTCAAAGTATTAAATATACTTGCAACTACTATGATAGAGGCACATGTAATGAGCTGTGTTGATTTAAAAGTTTCCAAAGTAAGGCTTCACAGTACGGAGATTGGCTCTCTTCTGTTGCTTTTAAGGTATATAATAATAGGTTACTTCTGACATTTTTGGTTATAGAAAAAACAACATTGAAAAAAAATCATAAGACTTTAATCATAAGTGCTATATCGAGTCAGACCAATGCTTTAGCCTGCATCCTGTGTCTGACTATGACAGAAATGGATAATTTAGAGGGAGAGCACCTGAACAAGGTACATATAGAGTATTCTGTCCCCTGCCATAGCATCCCCACCATCAGTTTAGAGATGTCAGAAAAAACATCCAAGGATGTTCATTTTAATAGCTATTAATAGATCTATTGTTTGTGAATTTGACTAGTCCTTTTTTGAACCTGCCTATACCATGTGCCTCTACAGAGTCCTATGGCAATGAGTTCTACAACTATGTTTTGCATTAAAAAAAAAAAGTCTTTTTACTTGTTTGTTTTAAACCTGTCTCCTACTAATTTCAGTGGATTCTTCCTAGTTGTAGCATCCTGGGGCATTTTTACACATGTAAGCACCGCAGTGCTGGGTGCTTAAAAAAGCACCCAGCACTGCAACACTCACAGTTGTGTAAGCAGTGAAATGCATGTCAGCCCTGAGAAAATGGTGGCTGCACACTTTTGAACTAAAACACATAGAAGGCACTTTAGTTCAAAAGCACACCACCACCATTTTCTGCATGCTGACATGCACTTCGCTGTTTATACAACTGGACACAGTGCAGCACAGTTTGCATCACCTTGCGTGCAGTTAACTGAATCTGTTCCAAAGCAGCAGATCTCTGGCACGTCACGGGACAAAAAAATATGTTTATAAATGCCCCTGGGGCTCAGTGAATAGCAGTTTCCTGTTCACTTTGTCTACACCCTTCATGATTTTATAACATCTGTCATATCTCCCTCAGCCTTCTCTTTTCCAAGCTGAAGAGTCCTAGCCTTTCCATTCTGTCCCAGTATGTCAACAGCTCAACATCCCTCCTCATCTTGTTTGTCCTTCTAATCTACTTTTTTAATTCTTCTTTTTCTAAACCCTAAATCTAAGTGGTGTTCTTTGAAATTGTCTGTATACCACTATAGACAGTATGTGTGCTCTCAGCATGTAAATTTACAGACTGCAGTGTCTAGGGACAGAGCACAGCACCAAGCACTACTCTGCTGATTCCCAGCTCTTTGCCTATTTGCATAGAATTATCTATGTTCCTCATTATCCCATGTTGATTTTGCTACTAACTTGGATTATAGTATCTTCCAAAAGCCCAATGCAAGATAAGGGTTCCATTGTGCTCTGAACTGTACCAAGCCTATCTGGCGAAGATAATCATTTTCATTTTTCTAATCTTAATACTTAGGACAAGTATTGAAGGTTTGTTGAACAGGTTATGGTCAAATCAATTGACACCAAATATTAGTATCCATCTAAGCAGATAACAAGTAGATCCCTCACCATAGCGTGTAATAATGCACGTGAGCAAAAAATGATATTATTCTGCCTTTTCAGCCTCAGATTGAGGTATGTTCTTTGTGAAGAGCTCCTAAAATTACTCATGTATTGCTTGGAGAGGCATCTAAAAGTTAATCTTTTAGAGATGACTGTAAAGACATCATCCTCTAGTGCTGATTGAAAGCATTAGCATCCAGGTCCTTCTCTCAGTCTCTCAAATTGGAGACAGTCAACCACAAGAGTTGCATGTCAAAAAAAATTTAATATCTTGACAACCCAACTTTTTGCATAAATAAATTGATAAAATACGATTAGGTTCTAATTTTTTTTTTCTAAATATATACAGCATGCAAGGCTTGACTACAACATGAGAATATATTTATATATTTGTGTGTATGCATATACATACACAACAATGTGAATGTAATACTATATATAGTATTGTAACACATCACATATATAACATGTATAATATATATATTGGATAATATATAATGCAATAATCTGTCTTCCAAACTTCCACTCATTTACATTTTCACAGACTTCTGGATATACTTTAGGTTCTTTTCTACTTTGGAGAACTCATAACAGCAGCAAAGTCTATGAATGCCTACAGAAGGGTGTTTATGCCCCAAAGCTTGCAAAGAACATTTTCCAACTATTTAGTTGGGTCTATTAAAAGATATCACCCAAATAACCTTGACTGCCTATGTCCTTAGACCAACACAGCTGCAACCAATAGCCTGGCATAATATAAACTATATTTTATATGTCATATTATATTCTATACATATTCTATTATATTATGTACTACTATAATAGCATAGCAGATAACATATATAGTAAGTCACTGCTGCTGCAACTGATTTCAGTTTAAGACGGGCATGGTGAGTGACAGTAAAACATCCCAAGCTACTTAGAGACACTGTTCTATTACCCTAGTCTTTTACAATATACCAGGAAGTTGCAACCTATGGCCCATATGCCAAATCCATGCCACAGAGGTCCAGTCTGGCACAGGGAATTGATGTCACAGATCTGTACCATGCTATTCATTCAATCCACAGTGCTTCTCTCCACCACTTGTTGACTCCTGTACTACACAGGTCAGAAAGGGCAGAAGAGAATCCAGGGAACTACAGAGTGGTTAGCCTCAAATCAGTCTCTGGAAAAATTATGGAGTAGGTCCTCAAGGAATCGATTTCTAAGCACTTGAGGAAAAGAAGGTAATTAGAATCAGTCAGTATGGATTCATACTTGACCAACCAAATTGCCTCCTATGATCAGATGACTGGTTCTATGATTGTGGGGAGTCCAGTAGACATGATATACTTTGACTTTAGCAAGGCTTTTGATATGGTCTCCTACAACATTCTTGCAAATGAGCTAAGAAAGAACAGGTTGGACGAATGGATTGTAAGGTGAATAGAAAACTGATTGGATTATTAAGCTCAAAGGGTATGTGTACATGTTGCTCTATGGTGACATTGTTAACGTGCTGTGCTTTTGGCAGTACTAAGGCATGGTGTAGTAACCGCCTGTACTGCACCCTGAGCATAATGCATGGTTAGTTTTCACCACAACTTCACCATAGTGGCATGCTAAAACAGGGGAGCGTGCCACTATGGTGAAGTAGCTGCCAATCACACAGACTCACATGATAGCTATGTTGCTGTAATATGTCATACAGTGATATAGCACATCGCTACAGTGATGTGTAGACTCACTCAATGGGTAGTAATCAGTAGCTCAATGTCTTGCTATTTGATGGTATCAAATGGAATGCCCCAGGGGTCAGACCTTGGGCCAGTTTTGTTCAATATCTTCATCAGCGATCTGGAAGATGGGATAGAGTGCACCCCCAGCAAGTCTGCAGATGATTCTAAGCTGGATGGAGTAGTGATACACTGGAGGGTAGGGCAAGGATTCAGAAAGACCCAGAAAAATTGAAGGATTGTACCAAAAGAAATCTCATGAACTTCAGTGAGAAGAAGTGCAACGTCCTATACTTAGGATGGAACAATCCTATGCAACTATACTGGCTGGGGAATGACTGGCTAAACAGCAGGTATGCACAAGAGGACCTGGGTATTACAGTGGACAACAAATCTAAACTGTGTGCCCTTGTTGCAAAGAAAGCTAACAGCATACTAGGCTGCATTAGTAGGAGCGCTGCCAGCAGATGATGGGAAGTGATGATTCCCCTTTAGTCAGCACCGGTGAAGCCACATCTTGAGTAACCACATGTGGAGAACTGTGTCCAGTTTTGGGGCTCCCCACTACAGAAAGCATGTGGACAAATTGGAGAGAGTGCAGCAGAGTGCAACAGAAATGGTTAGGGGGCTGGGCACATGACTTCTGAGGACAGGCTGAGTGAACTAGGCTTATTTAGTTTGGAGAAGAGAAGACTGAGATGGGATTTAATAGAAGCCTTCAACTCTCTGAAGGGTGGTTCCAAAGAGGATAGAGCTAAGCTGTTCTCAGTGGTAGCAAATGACAGAACAAGAAGCAATAATCTTAAATTGCAGCAAGGAAAATTTAAGTTAGATATTAGGAAAAACTTTCTCACTCAGAGGAGATGTCTACATGAGACACATTACTGCACCTTAGCACAGTTTACTGTGCAGTAAGTGCATGCATCTACACATACATACACTCACTGTGCAGTAAAAACCCTTAATCCCGCTTAAATTTGCTACTAGCATTTGCAAGATTAGTTAATGTGCAGTATTGCACGTGTAGACATGACCCACAAGCAAGTTTGCTTCCAGATCTGCCCAGCCACCAAGTGGCTAAGCAGCCCCTGTCTGTGGCTATAAAAGCCGGCAGACATTTTGAGCCCTGGGGCATGCTCTCCAGGGATCCTGAGGGTACTGCAGACCCTGTGTGTCCCCCTAGGCAGGCCATAGGCTACCTATGCCTGTCTGCCAGCACCCTAGTGCTGCTGCTTGGCATTGCACTTCCATACAGCTGCTGGGGCAGTGCCATCAGGACCAGCAGGGTGCTGCAGGCTGCTACTCAGGCCTGACAGCCCCCCAGGACCTCCTGCAGGCAGCTCCTGAGCAGCAGAGCCAGCAGCCTGTCCTGTGCCTGCTGGTGCTGCAGGGCATTGCTTCTGCTGCGCAGCTTCCAGTCCCATGTTGCGCCTGTGCTCAAGATGCTGATGACAGCTGCCTAGGACCAGAAACATTGGAACAGCTGCATGTAGGCCCAGAGAGCCAGCATAAGTCCTAGCATAGCATCATCCTCCCCACCCAAGCCCATGACCACATGCATCCACATTTCTGTACCCTCCACCTGGGGCCCCAAATGGACCCAGGAGGAGCCTGGTGACCTCATGTTGCTGTGAGGTGAGGCAGAGGTGCTGTACCAGTTTGCATGGCGCACATGCTCCAATGGCTACATTTACAAGACTGTCAGTTCAGATGTGGGAGCAAGGGCATGATTAGTCAGTGCAGCAGTGCTGCATAAAGGTCATGGCCTTGCAGGCACAGTGGGTCTCTGTGACCGACCATAATCCTTGGTCCAGCCGTGGCTGCAACATCTTTATGTGGCAACTAGGAACTAGGCTGTAGCCATACAGTTTACATGAGCACAGGCAACCAGTCTGAGCACCTGCCCTGGCCTGGCACTTCCAGTGATATATCACTAGAGGAGGGACCCTTGGGCATACAGTGCTCTATCTCACCCAGCTTCCTGGCTGCAGTTTCCACCAGGAGCCCCTGGCCCAGCCCCCACCCTGAATGCCCTACCACCCAGCCCACACACCTGGGTCTGGCACCACCACTCACCCAAGTTCTATGTGGGTGCAAAGCCAGACAGTGCTGCCTAGAGCAGTGCCAGGACTGTATGCTGACCGTGCTGGGCCTGGACTCTGCCTGCCAGAGGGGGAGCCACCTGTGCTGGGGGAACACTGGCCACTGTCACCCCTGAGCAAGCCCCCTACCTGCCACATTTGCCATGGCATCTGGACCTGGGGAAATGGCCAGAGGCCACAGTACTCCCAGGCTGTGCCCCCTAGGCACCCCCACTCCATTGCCACCCACTCTGGGACAGCACAAAAATCACTTTGTAAATATTTTTCACAGGGAAGAGGGTTTTGTGATGTTGGTGGGTGGGGTAAGTGCTGGGGGGGAGGCTCTGTATGTTGGAAGGAGGGAAGGGGCTCTGTGTATTGAAAAGGGAGGGGGAAAAAAGCTTTGTTTGATGTGAGGGGGGATACAGAGTTGTTTTTCTTCCATGTGTCTGCAGTGAGCATGATGCTGGGGGTGGCCCAGGGTTGGAAGGGGTCCATCAGCAGAGGAGCAGGTAGGCTAGAGTGCAGGAGGAGGTGGTGAGCTAGAGCTGTCCCTGCTGCCTTGGTCCCCACCAGTGGGTATGTGACTTTCCTGGGGCCTCAGTGCTGCTGCCACTGTCACCCAGGTGGTGCTCCCTCTGCCAGATGCCTTCTGCATACCACACTTCCTCCACCCAGGCCTCATGGAACAGATGCCCCCAGGCCTCGTAGGTACCATGCAGCACGCAGACTGTGATAGTGACCCCGAGGAGGTTGTACTTGGTAACCCTGAGAAGGGCAGTGAGAGCATGTCAGTGGTCCTCGAGGCAGCTGAAGGCACGCTCCACCAGGGGGAAGATCCAGCCCAGACACCAGTTAAAGTGGACCTAGCAGGGGTCTGGGTGGCCAGTGTAGGGCTGCATCATCCAGGACAGGGGTGGATAGGCAATGTCCCCAGTGAGCAGAGGTGGTGCCTAGCTGTAGGTCTGGCACAACCAGCACATACAGTCCACTCTCCACAAGTCCTACCTGGCTGGAGTTGCAAAACATGTGGGCATTGTGGGCACTGCCTGCCCAGCCAGCATTTGTGAGGGTGAAGGCTCCATGGCGGTCCCTAACAGCCTGCAGGACCACAGAGTGAAATCCCCTGTGGCTGTAATAGGGACAGTCTCCATGGGGTAAGCAGGTCATGGGGGTGTGGATCCCATCCAGGACCCTGATACACTGGGGGATTCCCAGTGCATGGAACCCTACCACTACCAGGTGGCTTGTGGGCACAGAGCACGGTGTGCCTCAACATGCCCTGGAGGGCTCTGTGAACCTCCAAAATGGCATCCCTAACAATGGCCTTGCCATTGGGAAGGGGAATCATCACTTCCCATGATCTGCTGAACAGGTTTCTGACATACCAGAGGGTGGTGGGCATGGCCAGCTTCAGCAGAGCAAAGGACAGCTAGGTATCTGCAGATGATCAGGCATATACTGGTGTCCTGCCACTGCAGGTGGGGCCAGAGCTGTTGGAGCAAGTCTTGAAAAGTGGCCTGGGTAATGTGGAAGCTGTCAAACCACAGCTCACCATCCCCGGTGTGCTGGATGATGTGCCACCACCAGGAGGGTGATGGAGGATGATGGTGGCTTTGGCAATGGCAATATGGAGCCCCTTGTTGGTGTCACTGATGGGGGCAGCTGTGTGGTGGTAGTAGCCCTGGGACAGCATGCTGTGGCCAGGCAGGTGGTTGCTGTTCATGGAAGAACCATGCTGGAGCAGCTATAGTGCAGGGAGGTAGAGTAGCCAAAGAGAAAGCTGCTGCGTGCTGTCCCTGTGCTTGGCATGCTGCTCCTGGGAAAGGAAGAGGCTGGTCAGAGAGCAGCTGCAGCTGGAGCCTAGACTTTCCCTGAGTGGCCATTGCAGGGCTGCAAGGAACTGGGTGCAGATCTGCTCCTTAAACCCCCCTGCCTGTGTAGATGCCTGCCCAAAAACCTTTACTCCATCTTAGCTTACACCAGAGTAAATCTACATCAGAATAAATGCACATGTAGACATGTCCAGAAGGTAGTAAAGCACTGGAACAGGTTACCCAGAGAGGCTGTGAAATCTCCATCCTTGGATGTTTTTAAGAATGGACTAGACAAAGCCTTGGCTGCAGATTGTCCTGCTTTGAGCAGAGGGTTAGGCTATGACCTTCTGAGGTCCCTTCCAGTTGTAATTTTCTATGATTCTAGGACTTCAACAGCCATGCTGAGCCACTCTAATGGACCTATTTTAGCTCTTCTGCATTTTCTCAAACCTGATCTTGGAAGAACCCTGCTTGTACCAAACATCTCAGTGAACTAGATGCTGAACTGATCTTGTACATGTTCGAGCTATTGGACTGCCACACATACAGTCAAAGAAGAATTAGAACTGTGCATCTCAGGACTCCTCTTGACACAATTATTTTTCTCTGACACCTAAAACTTCCTTGATACCTAAGGCCACCTTAGATTCTTAGTTCAGTCAAAGTGCTGATCCATAAGAATAAAATAACCCTTCATCTCTGATATACATTTGAACCAACCCATCAAATTAATATCTTCCCCAAACTGTATGCATTATCATGTCTTATATTTTTAGAGGGTTCTAAGTTTCTTTATGGACAGAACTTGTATGTAACAAACATACCCATTTTTTTTCTTTCAGCAATTGTCTGAGAGGCTTAGACTCTGCGTATTTCCTTGATATACACAAATAGGAATTGCAGTACTAGCTGTTGCAGAAGCATATTTCAAGAGGTCTGAGGTAGCTTCACTAAGTAATCCAGATAGATCCAACTCATTCAGATAGACAGGGCTGCTACTTGGAGTTCCATCCATACCTTCCGGCAGCATTACTTCCTGAACTGTTTATAATCAAGATGAAAAATAAGAATGAGCTAACATTATGCCAAAAGCTTGTCAGAATATGTCCTCAGGGAAAACTCTTTTTGGATTGGACATCTGTTCTCCTGCATAACTTCCATTTATGCTAGCAGGATTTGCATGTGATTATGCAGAAGGAAAATAGGCCACCTTTATTGTAAGTATTACAAGAACCTATAAGTATATAATGCTTTCCTTCAGTTTGAACATGTCTCTATATCTAGGTAAGGCTGGCAGGATACCTATAATGATAATGAATGCAAAACCATTCAATAGAGTTAAATCCATGCTATTTATTTTGACACTGTTGATCCCAATCCTTTGGTGTTTTGCTGAGACTTGCTCCATTACAAGGGTTACCCTAGTTAGGTTGAGGGTTTGGGGGTTTTTTATTGAAAGTTAAGATTTTCTTCAAAATTAGAAAAAGTGATGTAGTGTTTGTGACTCAGAAAACCAACATTGTCTTCTACTCCACAGCTAAAGTCATGCGAGTATTATAAGAAAGAAGCAACAGGTATTTAATTTACATGTCTTTGCTAAACTTCCAGTGTCTCACACTGATCTAGCAAGTGATCCTGCCCCATAAAAGGAAGGAACAAGTAGCCTGTCACACACTCCAAGGCAAGGAGTATAGACCATATCCATGTCTTAATATTGTTCAGAAGCTGAATCATAAGTATGGTGTGGGCCATACCCATGTTCTAGTACTGCTCAATAGCTGAACTTATGTGAGCATGAAATAATGAACTATTTAGAGTTTTATTTCTTCTCATAACTGTATGCAAGAGGGAAGAGTTAGCTGAAAAGGACAAATAGAAAGGGTTTAAAAAAACAACCTATGCCCAAAGTGCACATATCTCTAAAATGCTTACCCATTCTGTAATACTACTGCACCTCATAATATTTAATATATTTGTTTGTTATACACCTGTGTGTTAGGTAAGTGCTATTATCTCCATTTTACATATGACAAAATGAAGTCCAGAGAAACTGACTTGGCCCAAGGCCACACAAAAAGTCTGTAGCAGAGGAATGTGGGACGTAATTACAGGTCACCAAAATTCTAGGCTAGCACCCTAATCACTGTGCTACTCTTACAGTTCTAACAGCAACCTGAGGTTAGAAATCCTCAAGTCCTCTGATCGACAAGCCTTGGACTGGATTGGGACAGCTGCTACTCAGCCTTTTCCCCTGTCAGTTGCTCCACTCATTGCCCTAACTTGTACTGTGGCTAGTTCCAAAGGTAGAGGGTTTCCCTGGCGTACACCAAGCATGCATGTGAGTTAAGGATTAAGAGGGATCCTGTTCAACCTTTTCATGCTTTACAAACTATAACAGGTAGTCAAGCGCATGGAGGAGGTGGAAATTAAGTTTCTCTATGGAAATAAGTGAATGGCCCCAGGGTGAGGAGACAAAACAGGACTTCTTGGATCACAAGTCATTCTCAGAGCTATTTCTGAGGTGGTGAAAGAATATGTCACCCTTTACTCAAGACAGGTTTATAAAGTTACAGTCTTATTCTTTGCTTCCTGTTATATCCCTTCCATTCTCAATTCCTAATCCTATGCTATATCTATATATGTAGACTGGAAGCTCTGTCGGGTATTCCTATAAGATATTCATCTTGACAGTTTTAAGGGTATGCAGGAAAATGAATTATAAATAGCTTAACTGGAAATTCTATTTGATCCAACCCTAATTGTCATTCCTGGCTTTATGACGAGGAAGCTGCTGGCCCAGTGTATTTTATTATGGTTTTTGGTTTTCATTCTGAATCATATTTAATAATATACTAAAGCTATAACATTTTGTTTGTCTCTCTTCAGTATTTAAACGTGTTTCTTCATATTAAAATAAATTACGATGGTTTCCTGTATACAAAAACAAAAATTGTAAGAATTGCATATATGCTTGTTTTTCAGGTGGGGAAAACACACTAAAATATAGAATTTATAAACATTTTTATTTAAAGGTTTTATTTGAGGGGGGGGTTGTGGGGTGGGGATTATTTGGTGGGAGGCTTTTGTTG
Organism: Caiman crocodilus; assembly: GCA_030014935.1. NCBI lineage: Eukaryota > Metazoa > Chordata > Crocodylia > Alligatoridae > Caiman > Caiman crocodilus. The sequence continues at coordinate 22,497,023 of JAGPOW010000290.1, forward strand.
TTGTTGTTTAGTTTTTTCCTGTTCTGATGTAAAGTACTCATCCTCAGGCAAAACAAAACTCAATCCAAAATGAAACAAAAGCCTTACAGAGAACAAATATATTAATGAAAGAACTGACTCTGTGAAAGGAAAGGTTAGTACTTGTCATATTCTGGGGCATCTCAATTTTACTACTGAGATGGGGCCACATTCCTTGCTGAAGTAAGACTGTTGAGAATAGTGTACACCAGTAGTAGTGTAAAACTGCTTCATAGTAGTGTCCTCCATGCATCAGAGTGCCAGAACAGGTCAAGATTTATTTTGTACAAGAGACAGTCTAGAATAATACTTTTTTATTATAAATTAAATTGTTTAATTTGCAGGAAGAACTAATAGTATGTTATATTCAAGGAAATGCACTTTCAAAATATATATTACCAAAATTCCCTCTGTCATTAAGCAATAAGCTTAATTCTTAAGAGTAGATTCAGTCAGTTTTGTTGGAGAGTCCATAATTTTTATCAATTAAGTGCAAATATGGAATTTCACAGTATTCCTTTCAGTAGAGTAATAGTTTGAAGTAGAACTGCATTGGAATTAGGAACAATAGATGCCAGAACATTATTAGACTTTGAGAATTGTTAGAATTAGAAAATATGTTAATAACGAGTGCTTGAACTCTTATGTTTGCAAAAAGGTTGATGAAATCAAAAGTTGCAGAACATTAGTAACTGTACAGTTGGTGACACCATTAATAGTTTTGATTTACACTTGGACAGCTGCTTTCAGCATGAATTTGAGTGACAATCCAACAATATGAACAGATTTTGATATTCTTATCTTATAGCCCTATTGCTGTGGGAGCAAGGGAAACTAATTGAAAACTTGATTGTGTGGTGGTGTGAAACTACAACTAAAGTATTACCTGTTGGCACTGAATTTATGATCCAGATACCTTGTTCATGGTGGGAGACCCATCCTCAGACTGACTACAATATTTCAATTCAATAATAGGCAAATGTATTGATACACAGTGATAACAAAAGAAAAACAATGCAAACAATCAAGTAATTCTATATATCTATCAAATCCTAGGACTGTCATCAGAGTCAAACTACATCTGGCCAGGATGCAAGCTTCAGTCTGAAGCTCTTTCTTAGGTGTCAGCAATCTGAAGGTGGGATGCCGAGGTCCACCCCCCTACCCTCAGTGGGGTGGATGAGATGGGCTGGTCACATGACCTCGGTCCATGGTGGCCTTGAGGACCCTTCCTGGGGGTCAGGGATGGGGATAGGGACCCCTCTCAGGGAGGAGGAGGAACCTGGGTGGGACAGGAAGGGACAAAAATGAAGAGAAGGAGGGACCGTTTATTACTCTCAAGTCTCTGCTTTTGTATTCTCCTTCCCCTTTGAATGACTCCTGGCTCTTCATCCATGGCTATCTCTGGTTGGTTTTGTCTCTGTGATCACACGTCCACGTAGCCTTCTGGACCTTCTCCTAATTTGGTCTGTGTCCCCAAAACCAGGACTCAGGCCCACCTCTGCTCTCAGGCCTTGTAGCTGGTGTCATTTATCTTGCGTTATAGGCCGCTTTGGTATATACTTCCTTGGTTCCCAGGCTGTTTTCTAGACTATGTGTCCTTGTTGTGTTAGACTACCTGTCTGCCTTGAGGGTTGTGATCTCGTGTTGTGGGATGCTCCCTCAGTTCTCAGGCTGCGCCCATCTATTGGCCTTGTCATGCTAAACAGCCTGTCTGCTTCCAGGGCTGTAATACACTTTGAGAGAGAGACCCAAGCTCTTAGAAATCAATTAACCCCTGCTGCCCATCTTGAACCCTTACACTGCATACATCTATACCTATAAGCCAGTTCCCAAAAAAGCAAACCTTTAAATGCCATTTCCAAGCCAACACTATCATTCACCATTGGTCAGTCACCATTATTTGCCACCTGATGCTTTGCTCAAACTTGTTTATGCTTGTCAGCAAGTTAGGATACATTATCTAGAATGAATTCATTTCTCTTTCTGTCCTTTCCTAGAATCCAATTTTTGCCTAGAGTTCAGAAATCCTTGCACTTGTGTAATAAAAAAAGTGTTGAAAGCATATTTATGAATTTTTGTATTTAGATAAAAGCAGCCTTCCCAATTAAGTATTACTAATAGCATAATCAAAGGACACATTACCATTTATGCTGCTCTTGACATTCTATCTAAACTATTTACATACAAAATAAATGCTATTAGCCATTAAAAGCAACAGTAAAATTTTAATTGTAATGATGCACTTGACTTCATTAATTGAGAGGATAATGTGGTAAATATATATACACATCTGTAAGAGAATCTAACAGTTTTATAGCAAGTACAATAAATCTTACTAAGTATTTCACTGGGTACTTTTGCTAAGTCTTAATAGTGCTTATTGCAAAATTATGATTAAAGTATAATCACTGTGTATTAAGATGCAACTCCTCACTTTTGAATAATCTTGCTTCAAGTTAACTGATATTATTGTGCTTTTGTGAATTATTGCTGTGAGAATAGTAGAAGGCAATGACAATTTTTGTATTTGGTATAATGAAAAGTGGCATGGGCAGAAACCCTTTTCACTTTATCTGCCCAAATCAGTATTTTCCAGTTACGGCAACCATCTCTGGCATTTATGTACAGCTTAAGATGCCATATCCCATACAGTGTGGACATTACAAGTGTCCTCACACCCATTGAGTGTGCACAGTAATCTATACACTGGGTGAGCAGGTACATGGTTCCTTCTGAATGTACACTGACTGAATATAAGTAATGAAATTCTACCCAGCAAAAAACTGTGACATGAGGAAAACAGAAAAAGAGAGCCCTTAACTATGTTAGCATCAGCTGCATAGTTAGGACTCTTGCCCAAGAAATAGGAGCTACAAGTTCTGGGTCCCCCTTTCCACAGAATAGGTTTGAACCTGCATCTGTCCGAGTTTCTGGTGCAGTGCTCTAGACAACAAATTAGGTCTTATACAATCTCAGCCCTCCTTTTGAGGTGCCATCCTGGATAGCACAATAGGGATTTATGTGTGTATGATATGTTCAGTGGCTATGTGGATGCCTGTGTCCCCATTGCATGGGAAAAGAAATGCAAACTATGTGTAAGTGCCAAACATGGCAGTTGCATGTCTTGAAAGCTGCTATTTGGGCATGTAAAAAGAAATGGAATTCTGTTTTGTGAGTGATTAATTCATTCCTTGCTCCAGTTTAAACCAAAGTAATTGCATCTGTTCATTGAAAGTTATATCAGCATAAAGCTTGAGTAACACAGTGATAAATCAAGCATTGCATATGCATCACAAGACACTGCATGTAACAAATTCTGTAAGCGTTCTCTACACTTCACAAGGCAGTTACGATAAATTGGTTTTCTTAAAAAATGTGCAGTTTATCTTCCTAATATTTTAGTTTTGAGCAAAAGAAAACCTTGCAGATTCAAAAGTAGAAAACATGACTAGCAACAATTTAGTTACAACATGGAAGACAAATCTTAAAATATTTATTTTTCTTGGCAGTTTGGAATATAGTGTCAAATCACTGTTTTAAAAATCCGTGTATCACATCTTTTTTACTTGAACCTTCAAATTATAGTTGAGAATATGTTAGTGTAACCATGGCTTGTCCAACATACAGCCCGCAAGCCACTATGTAGCCTGCCAAGCTATTTTCTGAGGCCCAAGGTGCTGCAATGAGAAACAAAAGTAAACACAGTTTACTCTCATTTCCACCCCTTGTCCCTCCCCCACCCCTCAGCAGCGTCCTAATAGCTGCTGAAGGGCTGGGGGAGGGACAAGGTTCCCACATGCAGCCCTCAGTAAGCAGTGCCCCACAGCAGGGCCCAGGCACACACACGGTCCCTGGTGCCCAGACAACTTGCCAGGCATCCTTGAAAGCAGGCAGAGGTGGCGGTGCAGGGCCAGGGCTCAGCGGCAGAGTGGCATGGGGCAGAGGCAAGAGCAGGGGGGCAGTGCAGGCACATGCAGCCACGGGGGCAGTGAGGCGGGCAGTGGCAAAGCAGAGGCTCTCCCCACCCTGCTCTGCTCTGTACCCAGCTGAGCTGCAAGTCTCGCTCGCAGCCTCTCGGATGCACTGAGGAGCCCACGCTCCGTCCTCCCTCCCCGCCACCCCCTGCAAGGCAGCGAGTGGCGGAGGCTGCAAAGCGCTGAGCAGGTGTCTCCTGCTGAGACACATCCCTCTACGTTTGATTAGTTTCCACTCTGGCTGCTATCTTTTCCACATTTGATCTGTCAACTTGTATTATGATTCCTTTCATTATGCATTATGCGAAAGTGTTTATTTTAGTCAAGTGTTTGGTATTATTTCATTGTTGCTTTTATATTGTTTTTATTTTAGATTTTAAATCACATTTCCAGGCCCATTCCATTGTCACTTCCTGCAACTTCATTGGTGTCAAATGTCATGTGATCACTTCCTGATGTGATATCACTTCCTGTGAAGTCTTTGAATATGTCTTGCTGGCCCACTGGGTGATAAAAAGTTCATGATCTGGCCCCACTTTCAAAAAGGTTGGAAATCCCTGGTGTAACCCTTCTGCTGAGCACCTATCAGCAGCTACAAGGGTCGGGTTCAATTTTGGGGTACTAAATATATTTTACCAGGAGGCTTGAGCCCCCACCCAGACTACCTGGGAAACACTAAATGAATCACTAAGGTATCCAATAAAACCAACAACTCTTCCCTCATGAGCACTGTAAATGCTAAATCCAAGTTTATCACAAAGAGTAAAGAAAACGCTAAATTAAACACTAATTATAATTTTAAATCACTATAAACTACAAAACAAAGTCTATAGGTGGCACTCTCTTGAGGAGGCTTGACCCATACCCAGGCAGTCTGGGACTTGGGGCTCCCCACCAGGTAGTTCTGGGGGCCTGTACTCCGATACCTAAACATGGGTTTACTCTACTGCAGGGAGCTGCTAGACAGCATAGGTCTTTATGCATTGCAGGGACCTCTCATTGCTCCCTGTGAAGCTGTAGTACTGATCTCCACTGCCATGTGGTTGCTTTGAGGGCTTAACTGCAGCTTTTGTCATCATACCACACCCCCAAAGTTTTTAGTCCTAATCCCAGCTCTGCTGTGGTAGGAAACTGCAGGAGCACTCAAAGAAAAGCCAATCAAACAGAAAAAGAGCCTGAACTGCACCCAGCACCAACCATGCTGCTTGGTCATGACACAGACCTACAAAAGCAACAAAATGTGCCAGGCCCAAAATGTGCTAGGCCCAAGTCAGGCCCAGACATGCAGAAAACGTACAGCAGGGCTCAGCAATACAGCTATGCACAACAGCTATAAAATAATAAAAGGGGGACTCAGGCCTATCTGGCATCAGGGCTTGACCATGCAACAAAAGAGCACCAGGATTATTTGACTGCAGCCTGGACATTTAGACTCAGCTACCCTGCTATGCTAACACCCAACAGCTATGAAACAACAAAAGGGGGGCCAGGCCCACCTTGGCTTGGGCCTGAACTACAACTAGCACCCAACCACACCACTTGGTTGGGGCAGAAACTGCAAAAGGGACAAAAGAAGGCCCAGGCCTATTTTGCTGGGCCTGGACTGGGCAGCCAAAAGCTGGCCAGGGCTATACACCGAGAAACAAGAGCCAGGGCTTCACCCGGGCCCAAATCCGCCAGCTAAATGTATGACTGGGGCTCCACCTTACACAGGTGGGCTGAAGTGCAACAGCTGTGAAACAGCAAAAAGGGCCTTGGTTTATGGCTGTAGCCTAGATATTTAGTTTCAACTGTACCACTATGCTGAGACAGTACAATCCCCAACACAGGAGCCAGTGACTGTCAGGACACTGTTCCCTGGGCAGTCTACACTAGAGAGTAATAATGATGCTCATGGCATTATCCCAGTCAAGGCCTGCACAGCCAGTAACTTCTAGGACACTGTTGCTGGTCAGACTGCACTAGGGCATAATATACTCATGGTACCACTCCACTCAAGGCCTGCATGGCCCAAACTACCTGGAAGACATGCAGCTGGGGTTCAGTGAGACAGCTATGCTGAATCCAAAAGAAATTGCAACAGCAACTAGAACATGCCATGCTCTCAGTCCTGGCCCAGAGCATACCAGCAAAATTGCCAGGCTCCAACCTTCACTAGCTGCAGGGATTGATTCCTTCCAACCTTCCCCCCCAGCATCATCCCACTCAAAACCGAAAAGAAACAAAAGGGGACAGAACAGGGGTCTCAAGCCCGGAGACAGACTTTTTTCCCCTGTACCTGAGGCTCTTTCTTCACATAGCTTCAGTTTACTTCTCCAGTGAAAGGGGGTGTGTGGGGAAAGAGACCCCCCCCACCATGGGGGAACAGGTTTTCTGGTTCCCAATTCAGCTTTCATGCTTTTGTATTCTCAGAAGAGGAAAAAAAAAAGAGAGAGAGAGAGAGAGACCCAGCCCAGGTGGCCTGAACCTTTAATAACTTTCCTGACATCATTACAGGGTCCCAGTCAGAAGCAGCATCATTTGACCACTGCCAGTCAATTCAAAATGGGCAGTATTACCAAACTGATTCCACAGGTCCCTTGAAGGGAAACTTAAGACAATGGCCTGGACACAATGAGGGGGAAAGGATATGATCCTCTTCAAGTCCCAGAAAAGGCACAATATATAGTACAAACACAATTCACAGTGATGTGAAACCAGAACACACCCCACTACACACAACCCCAACTGTGTGTGGGTGTTACATTAGTTTGTTATCTTAACCCAATGAACATCTATTTTTAATGTGGACATTGGGAAGAAGGAAACAAATGCAGCAAATATGGGGTCTGCATTCATTTCTAACTACCCATCCACAAATGATAGTGCACAGCCTTACCTACTCTTCTGGAAATGTTACTGGCTCGACAAGGTGCAGAGCCTGTAGAAAGTAACAGCAGCAACAGACTGTCGCACCTTGAGAGCCTTAATTTCCACAGACTCCTAGGGCGAGAACGAACGCTCTCTAACTAATTTCTTTTTCCCGCACTAGGCTTTGATTTC
>JAGPOW010000290.1:22504159-22552826 GCA_030014935.1 Caiman crocodilus
TATAATCACTTAGTCGCTTTTAGCCTATGAAACACTACGAGGGTTTGGCCTCTTAGGTGGTGTCATGAGTCACCGCCTACAATGCAATCTGCACACAGACCATGTATTTTTGTTTGAGTTTTCTATTAGGTTCAATATAAGGACTCCTGTTCTTACAGTACCTGTTAAAAGTGGCCCGAGAACAATAATTGAAGGAGATAGGGGCAAGGCTTTTTAACTCTTTCCAAATGCTGTCTTCTCTATAACCTACCTTATCCCCATCAGCATAATATTAAAAATAATATTTAATATAATGTTCATGCTCCTGAAGAACTTGTGCATGTTGACTCACTCACAGAACAAAGTATTGTTACTGGAATTGAAACATTACCACAGTAGCAGAATTTTTTCATGGAGTTTGCTATAGATTTCTCTGGGCTGACTTCAGCATTTTTTAAATGAGCTATATTGTATCCAGTGCTGAACGAACATTTTCAATTTCAAGAAATAATACTTGGTTGCTAGAAAGACCATAGTCAACTTTTTTTTTGGAAGTCACACATTAACTGTGAACAATAGTCTGTTGTTTCTTGAATTATTATATTTGACTTAATAGGTGGTTATATATATATGAGACTATTTTGTTACTACTGCTAAGTTGATCAAGAAATATTTTATCTAAACCTCTGGTGTGCTCTATATGACCCTGGGATTCACGTCTAACTGGTACTGTTCTTTGTTTTAATTGTAGTATCATTCAGAAACTCCCAGCCCATCCATTTTACCCCCATCTGCCTTACCGCTGGATTTACTAAACAATGCTGTTGCTGGATTTAGTACTGTAGAAGAACTCATCCGATATCTTGAACCAGATAGATGGCAGCTGGATTTGGAAGACCTATACAGACCAACATGGCAGCTTCTTGGAAAGGCATATATTCAAGGAAGAAAATCCAGAGGTAAATCACCCTTCTACAACTATTGTTCTTGAAGCTCTGTGTAGATGACTCTTTCCTTGTTGACAAAATCACTTTGAGCAACCTAGGCAACAGCTTATGAATAAGGCATTGAGAATGATAACATTCTGATGAAGTTTGTCAAGTTCAAATATTCTTGCATTTTTGTTGTTATCTGGATGAAGGAAAGAAACTGCAAATGTCCCCACCCAAACCCATGATATCTTTGTGTCCCTGTGTAACATACAGGGGGTAAAGGTGTTTTAAGCTTTGAATTGGTCAATGCCAGGGCAATTTTATGTGCAAAAGTAAAATGAGTTTAGGAGATCCTTACTTCAGGCTCAAGTGCTTTAAAAAAATGGAAGTTTCCAAATACAGAACTCAGACTGAAGTTCCTCTTCTTCAGAACAAGAAAGAGGCTTTGCTAGAGCTCTAATCTCATATGAACCACTACTCCTAAACCTGTCTCTTTGATCTGCTTGTCAGCTGGCACGTTTGATTATGGTTGCAGTGTCTTTTGTATCTCTTTCTCAGCCACCATTTAGTACTTTTACATTATTTCTCTCTCAGTTATTCTTTAACCGAGAGAATGAAGTAGCTTGTGATGAAAGGGACTATAACACTGAATATCTTTACTCTGAGTGTGATTACGTTGAATTCCCAGATGAAATGAAGGGAGGTATGCGTTGATCAAGGGATGCAAGTTTCAAGGGAAATAGGAAAAGTTCTTATATATTCTAAATGTGTGTGGCAGATTAGGAAATTTATCCTCAAGAGGCTGAATATATGACCAGAAGCAAAGATTCCTGACAACCTTCCAATAGCACTGAAGCAGATAGGAACTTGGCAGGTTGAGGGCATGGTACAGAGGTTTACTTCTCTGACTGACAAAGGAATGCTTTAGAATTGCATTTCCTGTATTGGTCATGGCAAGCTTGAATGAAGATCATAAAATTATTGCCCAACTATTCAAAGTATTTTCAAATTTGTTATTCACTTTCATAACACTTCTAATGCTGGGTATATACATAGAATGCTAACTTTGACATTGTAACTATAGAGAATGGTTTTATCCTCATATGGTTATACAGCATACAGTCTGAATCTTGGAGGTACTAGACTATAAATACAGAAGGCAAGGAGAAAGCATATATTGGGAATATGTTTCTGACTGATGTTTTAGATGACTTCTCTCTGTCTCCAGGTACAAGCAGCATGCATATAACTGGAGTATGTATTTAGACAGAGAAATCTCTCTTGCAACAAGCACACAAGGGCTAGTTAAAAAACTGACCCATACTGTTTTCCAACTAAAGCCTGATGTGGCTGCTCACAAACTGCATGCTGGAGAACTCAGTGGTAGCTTGTACATCTCTGATGTGCCCTGGCCTTTAAGGCCTCTACCAAACGTTCAGGTAAGGGTGCGATAGGATCAGATGTGTGATCCAGATAGTCGCACTTCCAGATATGGCACACAGGAGGCATGATTGTGGGATAGAGCATCAGAGCCCATCTTGCCTTACTGCAGGTGCAAAGGGAGCCCAGGATCAAATCATGATCCAGACTCCCCCTGCACCACCAAGCAGCAAGCTTACTGTATACTCCTATGGCTGTGAACTCCAACTTATCTCACTTCCAGCAGCAGGAGCATGTGCTATGCCCCTGTAGCTAGGAGTCCCATCAGCTGTGGGCTCTCAGCCTTGGGAGTACATAGTGTGCCCTTGGAGCTGGAGCCTGGATCAGCTGACAGGGTTCCAGTCAGGGGAGCACATGGTACACCCCCAACAGCAGGGAGCCCCATCAGCTGACAGGGCTTCCAACCACAGGGGTATATCTAGCCACACATTCAATTTATGGTGCGATAGAAACCAGACACAAAGTTATTCCACATGTTGTGTGGAACTTCCTCGCTTGGTCCTTGTTTTATGATGCCATTAATTGCTTAAATTGTAACTTGGTCACATGTTAAAGACATGATTAACTGGTTAATCACATCTTAAGTATAACTTGTGGCAGAGGGCTAATGATTCTTAATTTTCTTCTGTGATTGTGCAGGTCCATTCTTACCAAATGGCACAATCTAGCATTAGTATATTTGTATATAACTGATAGTTTTCAGTGCACAAATAGTGCAAGTTTATTTTTGGTTAATGTGGTTAGTGCATAATCATCTGGATCACATCTTCAGAGCATGCAGTGAATTTTATGACATCAAAAACTAGTTAGAGCAAATTATGTCAATATTCCTCTTCCAGTCTATCCCATGAAACAATTATGCCCATATCTATGGACATGCTAAGACAGGCAGAGCTATCTGATGGTAGAATCATTCAAAAGATGACGTGTTCTTCTTACATGTGACATTTGTGCATTTTCAATCAAATCTCCTCCAGATGCTGCCCATTATTTCACATTTATGGATTCCCTGGATGCATCTGCACATGTGCTTTAATGTGCAGTGGCCTATTTTATGGGGCAAAAAGCATCATGTAAAAAATCATGCTATTACTCTAGTGGGCAGTAAAATAGGCTGCACATTAAGTGTCACTTAAAAACTATGCCCATTTGTTACTGTGCATCAAGGCAGCCTAATGTGCATTTCTTCACATTGGAGGTACTAAATTTACTGCACATTAGAAAAAGCACCTTACTGCATATGTAGACAAAGCAGTGTTGACTAGCATGCAGACAATATTCCCTCCTCTGCCACCACATAGCGTGAAAATGAAGATCTATGTAAGTGTAACTGAAATATTATAGACTATTATAGTGAATAGAATCCTATATTAGAAACATAAACTAGATTATCATTCAATCAGCAATGAAGGGGAGGAGGTGAAACCTTTTCATAACTCAGATTTAGTTCTTTGACAGCTGATCCCTGGATCAGAGCCTAAAAATCTACCCTTCTAGCCATGCCTTTATTGCTACAGCTATGCACACACTAGCTAAGTCAAGACCTAGACAGGAGATATTTTGTCTTTAAAAGCTTTTAGCTATGAGCCCTATCTTTCAAATTTCATTTAGCACTTTCCTAATTAAAGAGTTTCACCGTTTGCCAAATGCATTACCATTTTAAGCATACAGTAAGTGGGGGGAAAGCAATGTATATTTGTGGAACCTTACATAAACTGAAATGCAGGTGTTGGATAACATCTATATAGACAAAAGCAACTCCCTTCGAGACAGAGATCTTCCAAAGAAACTATCAGAGTAAATCTTTAAAGACTTCTAATTAGACACTGAAATAGATTTTCCACTGAATAAACATATCAAGAGTATTGCCACATTCATCTTAAAAAGGACCACCCTCAGACTGCATTACTGAGTGTGTAATGTAATAGCCTACGGCAGAAAATGTGTCCCATTGAGATTACTCAGTATAAATGTTAGGCACAGTGAATATGAAGAAAACTTAAACTACTTTTTGTTGTTGTTGTTGAAGTAGAATATTCTATTAAATTAAAAATCTACTGTAAGAAACAATATAGAAAAATCCCTAAAATGCTTATCAGTTAACTAAAATATGTTGCATACCTCAGCTTTTTTAATAAGTCCAATCATCTTTTGTTTTTTCATTTTTTCATTTTAATTTAGAAGCCAAACTTATGTTTTTGGATTTAGGACTAAATTGTAGTCTCGGTTAAATTAATATATATCTGGAGCAACTCTGTTTAAAGCAATGGAATGGTAAGTACAATAGTACTTATAGATAAGTACAAAATGCAGTCCTCTATTCCTGAACTTTTGATTATGTACATGAAAAAATAAAAATTGCATTGCCATTCCAATAAATAACCCCAAATCATTCGAATAGCATAAAGGGACCATAAGTGACCAGCAGGATTTAACATAAGGTAATCCTTTGTACATCTAGGAAGCTGCCAGATCCAATACTTTTACTTCTTGTTCTTCTTTGTGCAAAGGGCAGGAGAAGCCTGGCTGGAACTACATTATGCAATCCTTTTTTGTTATGGAGTATGCTGTGTGTATGGGAGCATCTCTAGACAATATGGTCCCTGGAAATCACAACTGCCTCAAGTATATAACCCCCTCCCAAACCCATCCTCCTAGTGCCAAGTCAGGAGATAATCTGACTCGATAACTCTATTAACAGCAGAAAGCAGCTGGGGAAAACCTCTGTAAGATAGACCTGTGTGTGGCAAAGTGGGTTTCACTCAGGCTAGCTGACCTGCCTCAGGGCACGCTGCCCACCTGTCTCACCTGCCATGCCTTGTTGGAAGTCAATAAGTTGTTAAATAAAGCAGGAGGCTGCCCATTTTCTTTGCAACCCAATATTAGGGGGAGGGGTGTCCGCAGCTCCGTACCACTCCTACATCGCAGACCAAGCCTCACAGATGGCATCTCACACAGTTGGTTGAACTCTTGCCTTCACCCTATTACCAGTGGTCCCCAACCATGGGGACCTTCAGCTTACACAAGCCCTAACCCAGTCGAAGGTCCAGTCAGGACTCTGAGCTCCCTCGCTCATTATAGGCATCCCTCATGGGGCGGCCCTGGCCCTCTGACACTTAGGTCCTGGCCCCAGCATGGACCATTTGAGTCCCTTGGTGGGGTCTTCCCCTCCTGCCTGCATTATTGGGGGTTCCCCTTATCCCCAGCTCAGGTGCTTCAGGGAGTGTGCCTGGCCCTCTGGGGTCTCTTCCCTACTGGCTCAGGTGCTTCCCCAGAGCTTACTTGGCCTCTACTCCTTCCTTTGATCTTACAAAGCACACACCATGACTGGTGTTCCAGGGTCTCACAGGGCCTCTCACTCCCCCCTAGAGCAGCAGGTCATTGTGCTCAGCCTTAGATATTATTTCTACCCACCAGAAGGTAAGGGCTGGGGTTAAGGTACCGCTACTCGCCTTTCACTGGGGTGGTAACTGGCTTGGCATTTCCTGGGGGCTCCCAGGCCACTGAGAGCCCCACCAGGCCACCCACTCCCAGCAGAATGCAGCTTTAGGTCATGCCCAGGACCAGATCACCAGGTCCAGCCCCCCTGCACTTGGGCAGGAAAAACTGCTGGGTCAGATGACCACAGCAAGGTGGGAGTCAGAACACTTTTTGTAGATCACCAGGGTGAATGACGGTACCACCTCTGGGGGGAGCCTGTTCCAAACCCTTGGCACTCAACTTGTAAAACAGTTTTTCCTTATGTCCAATTTAAAGGGATCTTCTATCAGTTTGTGCCCACTGTTTCTTGTCTTTCTTTGGAGGGCTTTAGTAAACAGATGTTCCTTAGGCCCTGATGTATGCCCCTAATATACTTATAGGTTGCCACCAAGTCCCCTCTGAGTCTTTTCTTCTCCAAGATGAACACTTTCTGGTCTTTGGGCCTTAATCATGAGTGTGGCCCTCCTTTGGACTCTCCCAAGCTTCTCCACATCCTTATGAAGTGCAGCGCCCAAAACTGGATACAATATTCCATCTGTGGTCTCATCAAGGCCTAGCAGAGTGATAAGATGACAGCCTTAGCCCTGCTCAAGATGATTCGGCAGATGCATGCCAGCGCCTGATTAGCCAGCTAAGGCATCACGTTGGTGGCTCATGTTCATGTTGTGGTCTATTACAGCACTCAAGTCTCATTCAGTTGTGGTGCTGGCAAGCGTAGCACTGCTGAGCCTGTCAGTGTCTTGCAGATTTTTTCTCCCCAGATGGAGCACTTTACATTTCTTCGTATTAAACATCATTTGGTTGAGATCCACCTCACAAGCCTGTCTGGGTTGGCCTGTATTGTCAGCCTGTCCTTGAGAGTGACCACACTCCCCATAGTTTGGTGTTGTCAGCAAACTTTGTCAGTTCACTTTTAACACCTGAATCCAAATAATTGATGAACATGTTGAAAAGCACTGGTCTGAGTACTGAATGCTGAGGGACACCCTAGTCACCTTCTGCCATGTTGACTCAGTTCTTTCATTCAAAATTCTCTGGGTCCTACCAGAGAGGATGAAAGGAATTTATTATATTTATAGTGCATATGCTAATGAAGACACACTTTTTAAATACAATTTATTTTAGATCGGCCATCATCTAAATATTCTTTTTCTTTCTCTTTCTGTATTTTATTTCAGTAGCGCTCATTCATAATGCTCATTCATAATTTTTTATTGAAAAAAATCTACATTCTTTCTGAAGTAGTGCTAAGAAAGAACTTTTTTGACTGTTGGATCAAACATGATAAATGAGTAGAAGCCAAGTTGAAAGAGTGTTTAAATTTTCACATTATAACAGGTATTGTAGCTTAGTTCACTTGGGAAATCCACATAACCTTTTATTGTGGTTAAGTAAACATTTTTAAGGGAATATATACATTCTCTCATCTAGCTTTGTGCCCACAATATGTTAAAATACATTTTGGACAGAAAGATACTCTGCAGGGGAAAAAAACCCTTCATTCATACACTTCAAAGCAGCAATTACATAAGCACTGGACAAATCTGCCATTATTAATGGAAGTGCATTACATAAGAAATTAGATAGGGTGAGCATAGACAATTCAGTATGAGAGTGTGATATCCCTTGGTTAACTGTAAGGCATGAAACTGTACATGCAGTTTTTCAACACTGCAAAAAATTATTATTAAAGAACTCTTAAAATAGATTGAGCTGCAAGCTTTGGATATGGGTTCAAATTCAAAATTATTCCAAAATCCAAATGTCCTTTGACTCAGGTTTTGTTTAAGGCTCATCTCCAAATGTTGACCAAAATGATGACACCTAAATTTTCATTGTAAACTTTCCCCCCATTATATGACTGCAATGGCATAATAATAGTGGTATATTCCTCTGTTGCTGCCATCATGCAGGGGGTTATAAAACAGAATGAATTCTTTCTTTTTGCTCAATTCCTCACCAGAACCTTCTCTGGTTTAAATTTGACCTTGCTAGGTGAAGTAGGTGATGCCTTTGGCACCAGTACCTATTTTAGAGAAGATTTTTTTTGATAGCTTCACAAGATAAAGAACAAATCATGCTAGAGACTTGGTAAGAAGTCCAAGCACTGACCTTCAGCCCCTTGTTATAAGTCAGATGTTCCTGGAGTCCACAGCCTCTTAGCTGTACCTGGTTCCTCCAATTCCAGCAGAAATCTACTGTCAGAATTGTGAGCAGAGCTAGATCTGCTGCATTTTAGTTTCCCCACTACCGGCAGAGGAGCTCTCTGTTCCCAGCACCTAAAAGCAGTAGAAGAAAGAAATCGGGGTGTATTTTAATTTTCAACACAATCAATTCAATCTGGAGAAGAGAAGATTGAGGGAGGATTTGGTAACAGTTTTTAAATATCTGAAGGGCGATTACAGAGGGACTAGAGATTTGTTGCTTAGAGTCCCCTATGGCCATAGAAGACAGAAGCAATGGCTTCAGGCATCTGTAAAGGAAATTTAGGTAGAAGACTGGAGAAACTTTCTGATTATGACAGCGGTTGAACACTGGAACAGGCTACATAAAAAATTTGTAGAAGCTTCATCCTTCAACATTTTCAAGAGCAGGTGAGCCAGATACTTAGAGCCTTCTTGCACATTAATTTTGGGTGGCTCCTGGAGCTTTTAACCCCTAGACTGTCCTCAGGTTAACACTTTTAATTGGTTTAAAACACTTATTATACAGCTGAAAATTAAGCCACTTAAGGGTAGGATTATATCTTCATCTGCATAATCCAGTTTCTGTTCTTTTAAGGTGTGGACACTCCACACAGATGTGCCACCCAAATTGAAGGTGTGGCTGCAAGCCAGCACTAAGTCAATCAACATTTGTGTGGCTTATAGTGTAATGTGTAATAAGGCCCTTAGCTGGGGTGGCCTATTCAGGAATAATCCTGCCTTGAGCAGGGGGCTAAATTATGATTTTGTGAGATTCCTTCCAGCCCTACTTTCTTATGATCACTTGTGGGTGAAGTCTCCTCTGTAAAATGATTGAACTCTGCTAGCAGAGCTTGCCACTAGACTTCAGAGGCATGCTCCTTCTTGCTTTCTTTGTAGACCCATTTCTGTTTTATAGACAATGATGGCCTAATGTAAAACACATAAACAGTCTTGGGAGCATGGATCAGAACCCTAGAAGACTTCAACTATCAGGGACTCATCTGATCCACCATATACACCTGGTAGCTAAAGTAGTCTCTCTAGGTTCAAATGCCCTCTGGGTGAGACAGGCCTAAAAGCAGCAGGTAATCAACGCATGCATTTTTCTTGTTTCTTTCATTTTATTTGTTAGGTGTTTAATTAGAAAAAAGCAATCTTACTCTGTGGTTATTTTCTTCCTTTTTTTTCCTTTCTGGGTCATTAGATATGCTTGTTAGGGATTTTTATGTGAATACCAGCTGTTAAAGTGGATTTTATTTATAGCGTAGAATCGTTTTGGGTTGTTGGGTTTTTTTGTGGGCCGATTTTGCCCGGGTTTCTGTCCAAGGTTCTTCGAAAAGGGTTAGGTTTAAAGGTCAGTGTGAGTTTGTTTGAGATTTTTATTTCAGTATTCCCAACAGGCAGGTTGGCATAGGGATTTTCTTAGAGGAAAATACAATGCTGGTAACTAAGCAGTGAAAAAATAGGAGACACCACTATGAACTGGACATTCCTTTTACTCTTTGGGGGCCAGTTCAAATATCACAGGTTGTAATAGCCTGCTTTTCTGCCAGAAGCCAAACTGCAGAGCTCTTCATCACAGCTATGCTAATAAAAAAGTTTTCATTGTTCTCCTAAACCCGTCCCAATTTCTTCAAGAATGGTATTTTTCCCTTTCAAGACCCATTATTTCTTGTCCGCGAAATTAGAGGAACTAGAAGAATACTTCCTTATTTCTGGAATTTTGATAAGCTCTTCAGCTTTTGGCATGGTATTATGATACACTGGAAACTATTTAGAGTAGAGGTTCCCAACCCCGGTATTGGGCCACAAAGGGTGGCTGCTGGTTCGTAGGAGGGCTGGCTGCCAGAGTGGAAGTCCGGAAGTGATCAGCAGTCAACCCTTTTTTATACTTTTTTATTCTTAGCATACTGAGTATAAAAAAGGGTTGGCTGCCAGTGTGCAGTATGCCAGTCAGTTCCAGTCTACAGCATGCTGGTCCACGGTCACTTCTGATCCATGGTCTAAAAAGGCTGAGAATCACTGATTTAGAGGGAAATTGTAAAGGTCTGTGTTTGATGGAGATGGATGGAGATTTGATGGAGAGAGGGCACTCTTTTACCTAATTTACCCAATTAAACCCCAGAGTCACACTTTAACAGGTTGAAAAGTCTGATTCAAACAAGAATATTTTTTAGCTCTTCCTTAGTGGCTAAGGGTATATTTACACTGAAACAGCTGCCAAAGAGCATGCACCCACATCTGTTCTCACACCAAACCTGGAAATGCAGCAGCCTCAGGTCTTGAGATTTGTCTCCAGTGTGTTTGACGGGTAGTGGCAGCAGCATCCCTGGAGTGTCTTCATTGCTGCATTCCGAGACTTGGCATGTGTAAGAGGAGCAAATGGTGGAGCCATGCTCTTAAGTGAAAATGCTGAGAGCACTGGGGATGAATGTACATACCCGAAGGTGCTACAGGAAGAGAAGCAAAGATTCAAAAACAGCTGAAAATAGATTCGAGCGCTAGCAGATTGACATGTAAAAACTGACTGAACAGCAAAGGGACAAAGAATATAATTATTTTTATTCAAATGTATTGTACATAAGACTTTCACAGGTGCCAGTATTACTTTCTGTCTCTTCCTCCATTACTGGCCCATAGCGTAGTCTTTCCTTTGGCTAGAAAAAAGTGTTTTGTTTTCCTTTTAAATTGAATTCAGCATTAACATAAATTATAGAGAAAAAACCGTGTTTTGAACAAGTAGTGCAAACTCAAAATAATTTCTTTAAGGTATGCAAAATTCTTAACCACATGACAAGGGTTTTTGGGGGAGTGGGTTTTGCCAATTCTTAATTCCTGATGCAGTAGAATAATAATTCCTCCAAGTCTGTTTCTGTGCACTGCAGTTCAGTTTATGGGGAAAACCCTGTCTGGATACTGGAATTTGACATAAGAGGTATCTATTAGAGCTGGGGAGGGAAGAAATCCTTGTTTGCTATCCAAACCTAAGCAACAGAGTGGGAATGTGGCCACTCTTGAGACCAATAAGGCTGGGGCAGTACACCTGCCTTCTTTTGCACCATCCTTCTCCCTAGGTAGGAAATAATTTATGAATCTGCATATGTCATCTGTAGAAGCATAGAAGGGAACCCAGATTAAAATGAGCTTCATAACACTGATATGGTATGGGTTCTATGCAAGAGATACTGACATCTTGCCACCGCTAATATATAATGGAACTGTATCATGCTGACTTCAGTGATTGTAGAGGGGCTTGGTTGGAATTGTCTTAAAGAAGGGTTCACATAAAACGAATGTCTTTAGCACACAGGAATTCTCCTGTATTTACTTGATGGAATTTGATAGACAAAATATAAAATCATTTCTGTTTATTTGCTATTCAGTGGTAGACCTGAACCTTCTAAAGGAGGAAGTACGACTGTACAGCTGCACTCCTCGCAACTTCTCTGTGTCACTAAGGGAGGAGCTAAAGCGAACTGATACCATCTTTTGGCCTCTGTGTCTACTGGTTAAACGTTGTGGTGGAAACTGTGCCTGCTGTCAGCATAATTGCAATGACTGCCAATGCGTCCCAACAAAAGTCACCAAAAAATACCATGAGGTATGTTCTTCATTATGTGTTTTTTACATTTAAGACAAGGAAAAAAAACTCATTAAAACAGGGGTCAGCAACCTACATCCCGTGGGCCAGATCTATGAGCCCTACTAGTGGCCAACTTTGGACCTTAACTGTGTCATTCTGGGCTGCAACTACAAAAAAAAAGTTTCCTGACAACTGCACTGAATGACCAACCTTTAATGTCAATGTTAACAGTCAACATTAACACTCAACAGAATGCAGTTCCCGGGGCATTGCTAGTGTGACTATACATTGAATCATCTGAAGAAAGCTCTCCCTTGCACCAAGAGTAAATAAAGAGATTCAATATAGTCATGTGTCACCCAATTTATGGCTTATGAAGAAAATACACCACATTTACTCTAATCTTGTGCCCCAAAATAAGACTTGTACCTTGATTTGTGAAGACAGTATGAAGAAAAAAAGATTTTTCCAGAATCTTGCCACAACATGAGCTCACTATGGCTGCATACTGGCCATGGAGAAGGAGTGAAGTCCACTCCTCAGCATCACTTACCCTCTTCCTGCAGCTCAATATTTAGAGGTTTAACCCTCTTACTGCTGCTGCTGAAATGGAGTCTGGCACAGCCCCTGCAGCCATTCCAGCATCCCTATGCCTCCATTTCAGCACAAACATCAGTTTCTTCAATTAAAACATACATCCTGATTTTGGAGAGTTACATTTTGGGACAGGGTGGGGAGGGAGCATGGGATATCCAAGTAAATGTGATATATACTTCTGACTTTCAAAAAATACACGTTCAACTGATTTTTTGGGAATATTCTTGCGGAAGAAAAGGGGCTTGATACACATGTGGTATTATAGACTGCAGAAAGTTATGTTTGAATTATTTATTTAACTTGAGCAAAATAGGAGGTGCTATTCTGTTTCTCATAACAAGAGTGAATGGGAACGATGACTGTTCACTCAACTCAACAGGTCAATTGACCGGTATGAAATTTAGCAATTTGCAGGGTGGAGAGGAGGAGATGAAGATTGGGGAAGGATGAAGAGAGGAGGAAGGGACTTTTGTTTCTTTGCTTATTTTGGTGGTGGGGTTGAGGGGCGCAGTATTTATTTATTTATTGATAATATTCCTCCCAATCTCTAATGCTTGGAAAGTCTTTCCAGTGTCTGACATTATTTATAACCTGAATATATCAGTTTAATATCTGTGAGTATACCCACAGGAATGGGTTCTGTGACCCAATGTGCTCTTCATATTTTTTACAATCATATTGTAATCATATTGTAAAATATGATATGATTTTACAATCAAGCACAAAGAATTGATATGCCTAATACTGACTTACTAACAGTAAACTACGTGGTATATGTCACATAGTGACATTGGTTAATTTCCAGCTATCACAAGGTGAAGCATCTATATTGTTCAGTCAGCAAATAAATGTATAGATTATATAATATCCTGACACTGTGCAAATTCACAAGTGTCAGTAAACCATCTAACATTTCTAAAAAAATCAAAAACATGTTCTTATAAATTGTACATAATTGAAAATTGAAAGCCAGAGATATTTTAACCAGAACCATAATTTACTGTCGTCAGATAATATATTTGGTGCTCAAAAAAAAAAAAATCCAAGCAATCCCGACTACAAACAAGGTTGTTTTGACAAAGGTAAATGCTTGCATGCAATGTCTTAAGAACGTTTGTAGTGGGCTTGAAGTTAAGCCAAAAAAACTCAAACCAAAACAAAAAAAAATAATGAATGGAATAAATGAGGAAACTCAGCTATGGAGTGATTGAGTTTCTTTTGGTGGCTTTCCTGTCTTCCAGTTTACTACTACTGTATATCAGACTCAAAACCATTTAATGATTTATTTAAAGGATTGGCTTGTATTGTCCTCTTTCAGGTTCTTCAACTGAAGCCCAGAAGCGGCATAAAGGGATTGCATAAATCATTGACAGATGTACCCCTGGAACACCATGAGGAGTGTGACTGTGTGTGTAAAGGGAATACTGAAGGATAAATGTGACTAAATGTGCTTGTTTCTTCCAAAGCACATTCAATCAATGGCTAATTCTGTTATGGGGCTTGTGCATTATCTCCTTTATAATCTCAGTTGTATGCTTTGGGAATCTTCCATCTTCAGGATTTACAGTGAGTTCTAAAAAGAGGAAAATTCAAATTGGGATTATATGTTGTATAACAGCTCTGACTGGAGGCCCAGTCAAAGGATGGGAGAAAGGCATCAATAAGGGATTTAAAAGATATATATATATATATATATATATCGTTTCTTTCAGTTGTCTCAACATTACATGGATTTTATATTTAGGAGTATAAAAATTAGAATTCTCACATCATGAAGACTTGATCCTGATGGCTGTCTTACTTCTACAGCTTTAGGTACACCTGGCTTACAGTTGACAACATCTGGAATCTGTCTTTCTGTACTCAACTACTCCCATGTGGTCTAAATCAGAGTATTCTGTATCTTACCAACATGGTTTAAAACAAATTGCCTTGTTCTGAATTAAACTTAATTTGTCTAATACTAGAAAAGACTGGATTTTTCCATACTCTGAAAACTCCTGCCTTTTAAAAAAAGCTGACTGGACAATAAGTGTGAGCTAAGGAGAACACTAAAAAGAATAATGGCTTTATTCTCTCTACTATGGCCTACAATTTTTGTTTGTATTTTTTACTGTGTACATTTTTATACTCTCTTTTTGACAGTATATTTGCTTTTCTAAACTTGTTACATATATCTATTTTTACCAAAGGTATTTAATATTCTTTTTTATTACAACCTAGATCAACTATTTTTTAGTTTTGTAAGATATTAAAGCCAGAGATATACAGTTGGAGGATCAGAGATGTGGTTACTATGGCAAAGGAGCATCTATTTCTACATTGTATGTTGTTAGACAGTGGAACAAATCTGAGTTTGCACATTGAAACAGAGAAATGACAAATAGAAAAATGATCAGTGGGGATTAAACTTTAAGCTTGCTAGTTACATGAGATGGAAAATGTTGGAATTGAACATTACTTTAAATGGTTTTCTCAGTAGCTTTCAAAATTGATCTCTATAGTCTGACCTTTTTATAAAATATATACATACATATATGTATGTGTGTGTATATATATATCAGGCTAAGTTAAACCCATTCCAGCTTCTTTGGTTGTTTAATTTCTTTGATAAGGAAGATCTACAACATCATGAGAAGAGAAGTTCAGTTGCTTATCGCCTTCATGATACAGTATGTTCGTGGAAAGGCAGCCATGTTAAAAGCTCCAAGTATATGGTTTTTCACTGAGGGTTTGTTCAATTAAAATTAGTTGACTCCCAAGATTTAACTCTCTTCAGTCCAGTTCAAAGAACTATATTTTGGTTTTTATGTACAGTATATGCTTTAGCCAGTACACATATCAAACTCTATGCCAATTGGAAAAAAAACCAGTAAAGTATTTTGCTTGTAAAATGCTTTAACATTATGCTTAGTTTATTTTTTGACTGTTGGATATACAAATTGTAATGAATCACCAAATAAAGTAATAATGCTAATTTTGGGAGAAAAAAAAGTCTATGTGCACTTTTGTGTTAGTACCTTGTATGCATTAAATATACCAAAATAAGAAAGGAAACAATGCCAATGCTGTTTTTGCCTGGATGAAAATGTTAGAAAAATATAAGTCTTTTATATAGCAAATATTAATGAGTGAAATCTACTATGTTCATAAGTAACTTCAGTTCACACATTTCTTCTTTTGAGTCTCTGTGTACAGACAAGGTTCTTTGGGTAAATGTCATACCTTTTATTAAACCAACTTACTACTTGAAAAAATTGTTCTTTGCAAGCTTTCAGGCACAAAACACCCTTCTTCAGGCACTGGGAGAGTCTGCTGTTGTTTTGTGCTCTCCTAGATGGACTAGAGTCCAATATGCAATATGTAGATCTGTGAAAATGCAAACGTGTAGCAGTGAGAATCAGAAGCCATGGGAGACAATAGGTGTGAGACAGGTAGGTGGAGGGAGGAAAATGGGGGAATGTTGACCTGATGATCAAATATAGCCAGTAAAATGTATAGAGTTTACCTGGCGTTATTGGATGGCAGGCAGGTTACAATGTGCCATAAATCCAATGTCTATATTTAGTCTGTGATTTTTTTGTATCCAGTAGATTTATGAAGTGAACTTTGTATACTTGTCTACAAAAGGTGTTTTGTAAAATTTCCTTTGAGGATTAGAACTGAGAGACTGCAGAAAGAGTGGTTGTCTTGTGAGAAGTGTGTAGCACAGGTAATTGAATATATATGTCTTTGATCAATTTCTGGTGTGCATTCATTCTGGTACATAGTTTTTGGTTTCTCCTACATATTTTTCATCAGGGCATACAGTGCACTGGATAGGATGTATTACATTTTTGGAGGTGCAGGTGTAAGATCCATGAATGCTGATGTTTCTGTTGTAGGGTATAATTAGTGTGGGAGTAGTGGAGATATGTTGTCAGGTTTTAAATTTCTTGTCCCAGCATGGTCTGGATCTCTTTAGTGCATTTTAGAAGTTTACTTCTAGTGATGAGATTGTTCAGGTTCAGTGCCTGTTTAAAGGCTAGTATGGTTGGTTCTGGGAAGATCTCTTTAACAATTGAATCTTCTTCTAGTATGGGTTGCATCTGTTTGAGGATTTTCCATATAGGTTCCAGGGAGGGATGGTATGGCATAACTAAAGGTGCACGATTTGTGGGGATTTTCTTTTTGTGCTGCAGGAATTCTTCATGTAGTATCTGGGTGTCTCTTTCAAAAGTGTGATCTATCTGCAGGATAGATCTATCTAGATCTGCAGGATCTATCTCTCTGTAACTCCTTGTTGAGTGAAGGCCCTTTTGAGATTTGTGATGTATTGATCACATGTGTTCTCTTTTGCTCATCTAAACAAACAGACTGACAGAGGTATGATGAGACTCAGAAATCTTGTGTTTCATTCCAAGCTTGTAAAGTAATAATAATCTTGTGTTCATCCTTGTGGTCACACATACTTCTTTCTTTGTTCCCTCCTAGCCTTGGCACTTCACCCCCACCTCCTTTTCCCCCCATTTTCTCTCTACTCCTTGCCTCAGTCCCAATTTTCACCCACTTAACCTCTCTTCCCCCTCTTCTCACCCATCTTCCTTCCCAATCTCTTTTCATCCCCATACTCTTCATCCCAATTTACCCTCCTTCTTACCCTTCTCAATACTTTCTTTCCCCACTTCCATCCCACCCTCTTCTTTTCATATTGACCAGCTTGTCCCAGTCTTTCTTTCCTTCAAGCTTTCTTTAATCTGAGTGTCCCTTCTAGTCCATGCCTGTAGGCTGTCTGTCCTCTTCAAATTTGAGACAGGCTCCTTTGTCCAAGCTGCTTAATGTCATTGAAGTGTACTGAGAGCACAGGAGAGAGAGCATGCTTGCTCTCAGTTTTCTTGGCAGCACAACTATCCACACCAGCCAGGAAGAGCAGTCACTTGGAAAATCCTACTCCATCCTCACAGCATTGAGATGGAATATGCTGTGTCACGCCGGAGAGAAAGCTTGTTTGCCATCTGGTTGGTGCACAGAAGTTGAGAAGAACAGAAGCATGCCCAGTGCAAAAAAGCATCCTGTGATTCTTTCAACCACCAAACTACATATGGTCTCTAGTGAGTGTGTGCAAACTAGAATTGATTTAATCAACTATTTATACATTGGCCAATCTTTGAAAATGTATACCAGCAAGGGCAGATTTTGGTGTCACTTTTGTGTCATGATCTTAATATTGCCTGATCACTATATGTTCATGTGTTGAATAGCTTATATATCTTATCTGCTGCATTTATTCTACACTGTTGTAAGTATCTTTGCATTCAGAAAAGTCTTTGAATAATTAGAAGAAAGATACTTGGTATAAGTGGTGGATGGCCTGAGAGGAGCTGGTGTGAGTAGATTAAATACTGAAGGTAAACTGAAATTCACAGTAAAAATAATCATTATTCATTTTATACAGAAATTAGAAAAATAAGGCATGTAAGAACATGCACTTCCATTTTATACTGACAATGATGTTTTAAGAAGGAACCAGAAAAATATTTATATGTAGTATAGTATTAAATAGATTTAGCAGTTTCCTCCCTTTTCATACAACTCCTATAAAATGAAAGAGAGCTGCACAGACATAAATGAAAAGCATTAATTATTCTAGGTGTTGTTTGTGACAGTAGTGGTATATAGTTGTCTGAGAAATTGCTACTCTCAGTACTGCTGAGATGTTCAAGATCTGAAGATTGTTTTAAACAACAAATAATAAATAATGTTTATATACACTGTGCAAGTGATAAGTGTGAGTGACATTTTGCATTTTCAAAGCCACACCAGGCATCTTTTATTAATGTAAGTTAGTTTGGATGGCAGTATTTGCAGCCACTATGCTCTAATAGAAAAAATGATACAATGCACAAACCAGCGGAAAATCAGGCTCAGGGAGAAGTCAGGATGCACTGGGACATCGCAGTAATATTAGGGAATTTTTTTGTTCTTTTTAATGTTATAAAGTCAGAAGTCATGGACATCCATCACAGAAATAATTAGGCCTTAGAAAAGGTTTGAATACAATGCAAGGTTAAATATAAATACAGCATATGCAATGACTGGAAAGTGACTGGTTTAGGTTTCCTATACTCCTGGGGGATTTGTCAAATGTGGGATTGTCTTTTAGCTGGGATTAACAACCTGCAACATGTGGCTATTTTCTGATGCTTTTTTGTAATGTGCAAGGGTGCCACTGTGTGCAATTCACACAACACTGTTTTCTGAAACCATGTCTCAGCCTCTCTCTCCTTTCCTGCATTTTGGCCATTTATTTGATCAGCACAAGAGACAGAAACCAATTCTCCTTTCAGCTACAGCTGTTACATGGAAGCTGTAGAAAGAGCATCACAGCAGCAATAGCTCCCAGCTGCAGCTCAAAAAGAACAGAGCCTTCAGCTCTGTGACTAGGTCACTGCAGGAGAGAGAGTAAGGAAAAGATACATACAGGAAGAGTTAGAAATAATACAGGCTTTTGAGTTAAAGGAATCAAAGAACAAAAAAGGAACATATGTGCAGGACAAGGTTAAAAATATTGTAAGGGAAGAGAAACTAATGTGGGGGTGCAAAGAAGGAAAAGTGTTTATTAAATTCTGAGGAAATACTAGCTTGATTTCATATGTTGATGTAGTGTTTAATCCTGATTAGGCTCTCTCAAGATACACTCTCGATGAATACAGGAAGCAGTGTGTGCTAGTGGAAAGGAAAGATATTAAGGTGTACAGTGCTGTTTAATTATTATTTGATTTTGATACACTGCCAGTCACTAAGATTAAGTCATTCTTTATATTGGTTGGCTCTATTTAGCAAAGCTGTTTATTACATAACTGGAAAATATTCCTACTGCACATTTTGAAACAGGATCACCCAATATTCTTCTTGCTATGCTACAATGGGGAAAAACACCTGTGTAAATTCTTAAATGATATTGTATTTTTCTTTATCTTTTCATCTTTGACAAAATCTTTAATGTTATAGTTATGTAACTTTAAAAAAAATACATTTTTCTCATGACACGCTAGATGTCTTTTATACCTAAATCCACAATCCAGATCCACTATTCAAAACATATTCCCATGACTCTGTATCATCTAAAACTTTTGTTTTACTGTCTCATAAGTCAATTGTTTTTGTCTATTATGATCCATACGTTTAGCTTGAATCAGAAATCATAGAAACAGTAACATTTTCTCCTTCACTTTTAGAGACTTCCAATCTTAATTGCAAAGAGATCTGCACTAGTATATAGCAATGTGTTATGCAGGCAAAGATTGAAAATTGGCACCAGTAGGTAAAAAACGTATGTTTTGTTCATTGAACCGAAACTGCTAGGCTTTGTTCTTGAGTTTTTTCAGGATGTGTGTTGTTGAATTCCAAAAGCAAGGATGTGTTTTTTCCCCTCCACTCTTTGGAATCTTCTTCTTGGTATTTCTGAACTGCACATTTAAAGATATAGAACATGGAGTGTACCTTTACACAAGATTGGACAGGAATATTTTCAACCTGTCATAACTAAAGGCAAAGACTAAAGTTAGAAAGGTACTTTCTGCAGCAGTCGAGGGGAATTCCAGGTTCTGAGCACAGCTGCCTGGGTACCAGACCTGGCAGCTGTGGGCTCTAGGGTCTGCCCTGGGCTGGAAGGGAGCATCAGGCCTAGGCTTAGGCTGGCTCCATCGGGCTTCAGAGGAGTTATTTGTGCCATGAGGCTCCTGCTGCTACCTGCTGAGTCATGTGGCTCAATAGCAGGCAGGAATGTGGTTCCCTTTCGACTATGCTGATTGGGAACAATTTACTTCTGGATCAGCATCTACACATGTGTTGCTTCATAGTAAATACAAGTACTATCTTGCTGCAGAGTTAATTCATCTACTTCAACCTAATAGGGGCAAATGTGTAGATGTATGACAGCTAAGTAGTCTACCGTGCAGTAAATGTTTTGTGTACACATGCCTACTGCTAGACAAATGGACAGTACAAGATGGTTCCTGTCCTTGCTATACCTAAAAGCTAAATAGATCATGATCCTGTTCCTTTGTACTTGAAAGAAGGGAAGAGAGCTGTGATTCAAGAGTCAGTATGTGGGTGAACAAAGAGGAGCAATCAATATTTATCAGTCACAGACTCACTTTACTCTGATTTAAGAAATGTTGGGATCTTAGATGTATTATTTTTAGTGCTATTAAGTATACAAGCAGTCCAGATATTCTAGCCAGGGGGGTGACAGTGTAACTATCACTTCCACATAGTGACAGATGACGGGGAGCATCACCACTCCTACCACTGGGTGTCAAAGGTAATGGAGTGACCTGCAAGACACCTGCAGCAGTAAGGTTAATCAGCTTCTGCAACCCGGTCACCTTTGCTGCCCACATGCCACCTGGTAGAAAGGGAAAATTTCTGTCCCATCAGCCCTTGCCACCACTGATCCATCCCAGGTAATGTCAAAGGTTGATTGAGCTGTTTGAAATAGCAAAGGGGTTAATGTGTAGCATCCAGTTTCTTGGTCAGATGCCACTTCCCACATCATTCCAGCTGCTGTCACCACTGAAGTCTCAAGGGTCCCCATCTCGCTTCCATCTTCTTGCTGCCCCTACCCCTGGAGACAGGATGACATGGGCAATGGGGCCAAAGGAGCTCACATCTAGGAGTTCAAGGGCACATATAAAGGGGATGCACAGGAGTGGGGGGCTATGTAGTATAGTTTGTAGGAAAAGTTGGTGCTGGCATGGTACAGTAGAGCAGGAGCATCTGCTCCACATGGTTGCAGTGACCTTGTTCTAGGTTGTTGGACAGGTGACCTTTTATTATCCGTAATGCTGAATCACAAGGGTAAAAGGCAGTATTTAAGCAAACTTTTAAAGAGATACACAACCCCAAAAGACGTGAGTACCATTACTTCATATAATGACTATAGGCTCAGTTTTCTTTGGCTATTTTAATTCATCTGAACTGTAATCATAGAATCATAAAGAAGTAAGGCTGCAAGGGACCTCCAAAGGTCATCTAGTCTACCCCCCTTCTTGAGGCAGGATCATCCCCATCCAAACTATCCAAAAAAAACTACAGTCCATACCGTTCTGACCATGGGGTAAAATTCCTTCCTGACCCCAAATACGGCAATTGGTCTTACCCTGAGTAGAAGGGCAAGACCCCCTAGGCAGGAACCTGCAGCTTTGGCTCCAGCAGGAGCATTGGTTCACCCCAGTCAAACTCCCTAGCCTTGACTGTAGCCAACATGCAAGGCTTACAAGGGAGGATTCAAAACAATCTGACACATAGCAGAAAGAGGGGATGGGGCACCCAGCAAAGCCCAGAAGCATGGGAAATATCCTTGGTAGAACATAGGGATAGCTATGCCTAGATAATCCTCAACCAGTGGCTATCCAAACTCTTCCTGAACACTTCCAGTGAAGAAGAGTCCACAACCATCCTAGCCACTGCTTCACTATTCTAACAGTGAAGAAGTTTTTTTCTGGACATCTAATCTAATCCTACTTTGCTCCAACTCAACTATAGTCTGCATCCCTCTCTCTGCAGCAAGACAGATAAAGTGCTTTCCCTCTTCTTTATGGCAGCCCTTGAAGTATTTAAAGGCTTCTATCATGTCCTCTCTTAAGCACCTTCTATAATTAATGGAGGACAACATAATATGTGGCATTCAGTCACTTGCAGCTTAAACTTGTCTTAGATTCATCAAACATTAGAGAACAAGTATAACACTGCTGGCCTCTCTTTTTTATTGTTTGCAGATACAATGATTTTACCTCTTTTAATAACCTTCCTGGCTTCTCTGAATGATTATTTTATAGACTCAGGTTTACAAGCTTCTCCTTCAGATTGGTCTTCTCCACCCAAAATAAGTAAACTGCTTAATGTTTCTCATGCCCATTCCCATTAGCTTTATCATCACATCAGTTCAATATCTTTGAAAGTCCCTTATGAAAACATCCTCTGCTGGACCTCTTACCTTGTATCCTCCAAAACAGTGGCTGGTTTGACCTTCTCTCCTACCAATGTGGTTGATGACAGGAATACTTCCCCTCCCTGTCTCCCCTATGATTCTGGCAAAATCTCAGAGTTAAAAATCTGAAACCCCTCAGATTGGACTACCCATATTTTTGGTATAAATCAAAACAGAAGCTTGATGTTTTGACTGTTGCCTCAATACAACTTCCCTTTACTAAAAATATAAAACAAGCTTACATCTTATATTCCTCTCCATCCTTCAATCAATACCCTAAAACCACCTCTGTGCTCAACATTTGCCTTTTTCTTTCTTGTTCAATGAAGCTGTTCAGCCCTCTAACTGCTCAGGGAAACAGTGTTGTCCCAAATAGGAACTTTAGCAAGTCACTGTCTGAGTAAGCCTTCTCTCCTCACCAAGGGAATTTCCTTTAACCCTGTAGTGCATCCATAGTGAGGTTTTTGTGAATGGTTTTCCATATTAATGTATTAACGGTGAAGAGCTAGATGGCAAAAGTAACATTTTCAATATTACACAAAAGCTAGAATTCAAAAATATTTTGGCACCTAAATCTGTGCATAGGCATCTATTGGGATTTTCAAAAATGCCACACAAGTAAAATGCTCTTGAAAATCCCACTGCATAGCTTCCTTTGTATTTAGATAACTGCATACCTTTAAAGTTAGGCCCTAAGTGACTTCAGAAGTTAAACCCTACATATGCACTGTGGTGGGCCAGTAGGGGTTGCTCCTGCACTAAGCCACCCACCTCACTGAGCCCAACCATCTTTCAGGTTCTGAGTGCCTCCCTGGGAATGCCTCATATCTGGCCTCCCCCCTTCCTGGAGCACGCCTGCAAGCCTGGGGATAATGCTAACACCACCCCAGGTCTGGACTGATTTGGTCCTGTGTCCCCTGGGAAGCACAGCTCTAGTAGTCCTGAGGTGTACTCGACCCCCTGCAAGAACTTGGAGTGCTTCCCTCAGTCTGAAGCACAAATAGTGGTCTCCCTTAGCCAAAATAAGGGGAACCCAAAGTATAATCTAGAGCATCTCCCAACAAGTCTCCCGTGCTAGGTACAGAGGAGAACTTTATTGGTTACAAGGAGTAGGTTTGGAATCAGGTATAGAGCAGAGCAATATCAGAGAAATCCCTTAGAGAAAACGGTGGCATGATAGCCTTTGATCATACATATGCGTTACTGCAAGCTATATATCTAGTTAGATCTCAAGTAGCTTACTGACAATTATCATCCATAGGCAGGTGGAGATTCTCTTTGGAGGCAAGAAGTTGATTGAATGAGTTTCAAGAGAGACAGCAAGTTTCAGATGGTCCAGCTTCTCTGACCATCTTCCTCATGGCTGCTGCCCCTCCTCCTGGGCAATCTTTAACTTGCATAGACCTTATGACTTCATTTACCTGATCCAATGAAGGCCAGCAGTTGTTGGATGCAAGCCAACCGATTTGAAATGCATCACTGGTTGCCAGGCAGACTGGCAGGGTCTCTAGCCCCCTCCCACTTATGATAACGTTGCTTAGAACAATAGCATCACTAAAACTGCTTTTTAGTTAATGTGCATTAAAATAGGCTATTGCTTTAAGTGTCACTTAAAAAGCATGCTCTTTAGTTAATGTACATTAAGACAGGCTAATGCGCATTTCCCTAGTACCTCACAATGGAAGATGCCTGTACACAAATGTAATTACAGTGTTGGAACAGACTCTGTGCTAGAGAGTGGCAATTACTGCACTCCAGCCAGCACTCCAGTGTCTCGTGTACCAGCATCCTCATGCTTCAAAATGGTGGTGGGGGCACTTGAGCTAAAGCTTGCTTGATACAGTACTTTAGTTCAAACAAACTTTAGTTCAAGTGCCCCTGCCACCATTTTGAAGCTTGGGGACACTGATACATGAGACACTGCAGCACTTTAATTATATTGGCTCTGGGAGCTCCTCTAATTAAAGTGCCACAACTCCTCCACATCTGGAGCACGTATAAAAGTGAACTGGAAGTCACCTATAGGTAGGAATCTCAAGGAAGTTCATGTTAGCTTGCCCCAAAGCCAAAGATTTGCAGGGTCCCCAACACAGCACCAGTTTCTTTACATGTTTCCAATTCATTTGTAGATGCAATTAAGAATTCCTAATGTTTTTAAATGCCTTCAATTGACAGACATTTGATTTTATATGAACCATGTTCTTTGTTGTGACAATCAAGATTGAAGAGGAGACATTTTCTGTCAGCTCCTGGAGTTGCTCTCTTTAAGGACAGCATCAGGGATTTCTCAGCTGCTTTGTATTCTTCTAGATAAGAAATATAGTGGACCCTAATAATAAGATGCATCAGTCTTTTTTTTCTTTTTCTTTCTTTTTTATATTTTTTGCTTAGCCATTTATTTTAAAATGTCTTTTTTCAACCCTGACCTGTGCCTGGGTGTGCTATTCATCCCATGACTCATGTTGCTAATTCTTCATGCTGAAGTATTAGTGGCACTATTTTTCATTTCATTGCATAATTAGAGCTTTTATTTTTTTCAATTTTATTTTTTAATGTTTGAATGATATAACTTGCCTGATGTCTATGTACAAAAGGAAACAGAAAAAAATAAAGTAGTGAAACCTGTTAGACTGAAAGGCATAGCAACATATATATTATCTTTTTAAAAGAAAAAAAAATAGTTTGTTGCCATCATAGCAGATGAACCAAAGGCTAAATTCTAAAATATCTCAAGTTTTCAAAAAACATGTGGAAAGTCACGTCTGCACAACACATGGAATGTACTCTTGTATTTATGGATGTGGAAAATTCTTTTCCTTTCCACAGGGTGTAATGTATGCACTATATTTTGAATGTGGTAATATAAGTCCCTTTATAAATTATATACACATTCCTGTATGTACTTATTTGTGTATTATAAACATACTTTCCTTAAAGTTTTCATAAGAGTGGTCCTTCCCTCTATTTTAATTGTTCATTTCTATAAATAAAAGATTTTAACATATGTAAATATTGAACTTTTCTATTATACATAACA
Organism: Caiman crocodilus; assembly: GCA_030014935.1. Classification (NCBI taxonomy): domain Eukaryota; kingdom Metazoa; phylum Chordata; order Crocodylia; family Alligatoridae; genus Caiman; species Caiman crocodilus. The sequence continues at coordinate 22,529,367 of JAGPOW010000290.1, forward strand.
CCATTAGCTTGGATTAAGTAGTTGCACTAAATGGCTCTAGTTATTTTTTTAAAGTGCTTTATGTGATTGAAATAATTTAAAAAAACTTTAAGAAATATTTTAATATCTTAATGAAAAAAAACTCGTTATAGTAAAAGTTATTTCCAACTCAAGTTTATTACATAGACAGCTAATATTGGTTGTTAACCATAGAAATGACAGAACTTACAGAACTGTAGTGTATTCATGGTAGAATTTTTCTTGACATAGAAGAATTCTAGCCAGTACTCTGGCCTTACTTATGCAAGCTATGAAAAGCCCCAAATACAGAAGTCTTTGGGCAATGGTGATATCTTTTATTAGACCAAGTAAATAGTTGCAAAAAAAGTTATTTGCAACTATTTAGTAGGTCTAATGAAAGATATTGCCTCTATGCAAAGACTTTGGCTTCCTTTTGTGCTAAGACCAACATGGCTGCTGCCTAGATCCCTCAAATACAAAAGTAGCATTTTGCATAATTTAAGCTAATGAAAATAAGATCTCTAAGATCAAACTCCTAAAATACAGAAGTATAAGAACAGCAGGAGTCTGTAATAAAGAAGTGGAAGCATCCCAAGCTGCAAGTGCTCCTACTGCACATATGGTTTGACTTGTGCATATGCATGGTTCCAAACTCCCGTTTGAAAGAGGAGCTGATTGTAAGTGCCAGTGATTTCATTCAAGGAGAGAAGAGAAGCAAAGGTTAATCCTGAATCCAGCAAGGTAAGCATTGCTTCAGAAACTATACATTCATTATAAATAATCAGTAAGTTGCCTATATCCTGCCACATTTCAACACTTGCTAAAAGGGTGAGACAGCAGCACAGAGGTAACTAATGAGTTTGCCCAAGGCAAAAGTTCCCTGTGGTGGAGAGCCAGAGGGTGGGGGAAAAGGAGAGTGATCTTAACTTGCCTGGGGTGTCCCAGCATGTGACTTCTCCAGCTGGGTGGCAGAGATCTGTTCCAGCCCAGCTGCTCCAGGTAGGTAATGCAGGGCTGTTCTGGCCAAAATGAACAGGGATGGGAGAACGCCATTCTGGTGCCCCACTTAAGTTGGTGCCTTGCTCATGCCCCCTTACTTATGCTACTGGACAGCTGGAAAACTACTGTTTCATAGCATTGTGCTTTGGTGGTGACTTGAGGTATTTTTCTGCCTTGTAGACTTATAGGCCTGGATTAAAAACATGCAAAAGCTTAAAAGGTACTTTTTTAGTATGTTAGAGGAGGCAATGTGGGCATCTACATCAAAGAGTCTTACCAAGTGGGTTCTTTGGAGCACATCACCAGCATTGTTAGTGTGATGGGATCTCCTACAGATGGCATTAAAGCTCACATATTAAATTAATAGTAAAATGGGCTACTTGTTTAAAAAATGTTCATACAGACTGAGCAGAAGTTTGTGATCCGTAAGCCTGTGTTACAGTATTTTTGTCTCCCACACAATCCTAGCAGAGTTAAGATCTGTTTTTTCTCGTACTAATTCTCTCTGACATGTATCTGGCAGCATAATAAATGGCCATCGTCTTGGCATAAAATAGGTCAAGTTCACGTGATAGCAGGAAAATGGACAAGTGTCTTGGAGTCTTGGATTTGAAAATACAGCCTGACTGTGAACCTCCAGTCCCTCAAAGTCTTATTATGCAAGGGTCTTCTTGTACTGTGACTGACATGCTCTCTGCCAAGTACATGACAACAAGGTAATCTGCCTGGTTTCCATGTGTGTGGCCTCCGTGAAATGGTAAACAGACCTTTCATAGACCACAAAGAGCAGGTGTCAGATACAGATTTTCTGACTCAACCTTCCACAGCGCTGAGAAGTCATAAATGTCTTTATATTGCTGAAAATAATTCAAGCATATAAAAGTGAAAGAAATCCAGAGGGAAAACCTTGTTCAGAAAGTCTCCAAGTGAAAACCTTGTTCAGAAAGCCTCTTACTTGCTCCTGTGTTTCTAAAGTCTTTAAGGCTCTGTCATTTTTCACATCCTGTATCAAGAACAAAGGGTGAACTTCATAAAACTTTACAGTTGTTCAGTGTCTTTTCCTACAGCTAAGAACAATGTCTTCAGTAAGTAGGCAGCCTTACTATTTTATTCAAAGATCATGTGGAGGGAAACTCATTGAACGTATTTGTTTGATCTTCAACAGGAAGAATAAATCAGTGTTGCACAGGAAAAAACATTAAAAAAAAGTAATAATGTGGATATTAAAAGGCTGTTTATTTGCTCGTGGTATAAAATTATTCTATTCTTAAATTGTACCATTCTTAAATTGTACTATTCTTAAAGTGCAATGGTGTTTTTATGGATATTTTCTATAATCGATCACAGCTCTGCCTCTGTAGTCGTATTCATGTAAGTCATATTCTCTATATAAGAAAATATGACCTAGTGCCTATGAAAGTAGCTTTCTCAGATAGGTGATGCAACATCCAAATAGCTTTTAAATCAGCTATTAGATAAATTAAAACCTTTGTCTGCAATTGCCTCCTTTTTACATCCGATTTATTTTTTGCCAATAACAACCACAATCTAGCCAACAATATTAAATATAAAATTGAAAGTGCAGTCATTTCTTTAACAGAGATGAGCTGTAAAACCTCAGAGAACATAGAACAAAATGTTGGTTTCAACCACAATAAAAAACAAGCTTTGACTGTGAAGAGTTCTTTTCACAAATCTTGGCAATTTTACATTTCTAGCAATTTAGCAACATGTCATGTTAATGCCAAGGTAATCTAGTTCTTTCTGTACTTGTAAAAGTGAGGATTAGTAGATCTATTTTGGCCTGTTGATTTATTCCCATTCCATCTTTGGAACTAAATCAACCATCTACATGTGTGTACAGAGTAACCAAGAAAAGCATAAATTGACAGACTGTGCAACTTTATAGAACTTGCCAAATAAGATTTGCCATCTTTCAAATGTTATTTTTTCCAGCAAAACTGGATTTACATCTTAACAGCAAAAGATATTTCAACTGCTACAGGATCATGAATTAATAAAGAAAAAGTCAAAGATTTCCTTATGCCATGAAAGATATGGTTAAGTGTCAAATTGCTTTCTAATGTTTATGATCTGATAGCTGACAAACCTTTTTCTTCAGTTTTGCCTGCCCTGGCCTTCTGAAGTGATTTATATCTGCTTTGTTAATCATTACTTTAGAATTAAAAACTAAAGATAAGAGCGTGCAATGATCATATGATATGTAATAGGAAAAGGTCTTTATCTATAACCATATCCTGTGTGAAATCACACCTTTATTTTTCAAGTAGGATCAAGTTTCTGGTACAAATGATAGCCTTTGAACTGTTGCCAAGTAATTTACTCCCTCTTACAAGATAATTTTGCTTTACATGCTGCATAAGAACATTATGTATACGAAAAGAAAGTGATTATCTGTACTTTGCTTTGAAGTATTTAATAAGTACAAAGACACTCATTTAGGAAATACTAAATGAGATACTCATTTAGGAAATATCACAGTAATTTTTTGTTTTGTTACCTTTTCATATACAGAAATATATGTGTGTGCATAGAGTGTGTGTATAGTCATATATATATACAAACATTCATATATATATATTAGGGTTGTGTGAAGCTTTGGCCACTCATTCAATTCAGTGGAGATTTGGCCCAATTCAGTGCCTGAATCTCTGAATCCAAATTGATTCAGAGGACCCTTTAATCTCTCCAAATCAATTCAGAGAGATTTGGAAAGATTTAGCAATCCAGGCATAGACATAGCTTTAAATATTTTTTCTATAGACCTCTTGGTAGCAAACAGCTCATGAATGCTGTGATAATGGGGCAAATGGAGTATCCCACAGGAGAGTGGGGGGCTCCCCAGCATGCTCGGCAGCAGACCCAGAAGTGGACCCCTGCAATCCTCCAGGTCCGTGACTGGTGTCTTCTGGGTCTGGGGGGCACCAAGGGTCCCCCCCCCCATGGCCAATTGCGAAGCTGAGTGGGGCACAGAGACCCTCCCACATGCTCCCCAGTGGACCCAGAAATACTTCCAGTCCACTTCTGGGTTTGCTGCCAAGCACGTGGAGGATGCCCCCCATGCAGTCCTGTGGGACACTCCATCCATCCCACCATTGCAGCCTTGATGAGCCACACCTGGTACCTTGAGGTATGTAGAAAAAACATTTAAAGTTGTGTTTATGCCCGAATCACTGATTCTTCGAATCAGCATCGAATCTTCAGATTTGGATTTGGCCGAATCAGATTGGGGACAGTGATCTGCATCAACTAATCAAATCACTGTCCCGACTTGGGCCAAATCCAAATTGAATATGGCCTGTTTCTCACTCCTGTAATATAATAAATATTATTATTATTATTATATATTAGTTGTGTTAGTCTGAAGTTAGTAGAAGGCAGGGTAGGGGTAGATTTTATGTATAGTTTATATAGTTTTATATTAGTTTTTAACTATATAAACTATACACAAAATTTACCCGTACCCTGCCTTCTACTTACTTCAGACTAACACGACTAATTATATTTCTATATACAGAAATACCAGTGCCAAGAATAGTGTCACAAAGGATGATGATAACCACTAGTTCATACTTTGGTCAGTATGTGAAATACCCGTAGGCCACTGCTGGGTTTAGGAGTTGAAAGACTCCACTTTAGACTGAGTATGATTTATCCACATTAGTTTCTTTGAAAGAATTTGTAAAGGCAAATGACATCATCTGTACCTCTGCCCAGAAAGAAGAACCAACAGCCAACTAGACTATCATGATGCTTACAAATTCTTTTCATCCCATGGGAATGTGAAGTAACAAATACAGTATTTATTTAAGCTGCATTGTAATTGTCTTTACCAAGGTTTCAGGGTGGCACTTAAATCAATAAGAGCAGCATTCTTTCCAGTATAAAAGCAATAAGTGAGATCGTCTGTATAAATATTTTGCTCTATAAAGTACCTGTATTAACATATCACTGCTATACTAACAACACTCAATCATGTCAAGCCAGCTGCTGTGTCGAGGTTAAGGCATTGTCTTGAATATGGTAGCTTAGTTTCAAACTGGTTTCAAACAAACTCTTAAAATATTGTAGCGTTTTGGCTGCCCTTAAAGGTTTCTTGGAGGGCACTGCAGAGTGTATTGCCTTCATGCAAAGTTTCATTGCAGTGACCTGTTTGTGAAAGAGCATTAAGAACCGAGGCAATGAAAACATTCTTATTTGAATAATATAGAAAATGCCAGGTGCAGATTTATTCTTACATTTCAGAAAAAGAGGAATAGAAACATCATTCCCATTTGGCAGGGAAGGCAATCCACTCCTATACTTACATTATTTTGTCTTCTAAAATTTAAATCTGTCCTCTGCTTCACCCCAATCTCCTATCCCTACCAACAAAAAAATACATAAAAATGAAAGTAAATATCCTTTCCCTACTGCTTAGCATTATTTAGTTTCTTTTTATCCTTTTCTTGTCTGCCTGCTTGCAGTATCACCAATGACTCCAGTTCATGGACTTATTTATTTTCCATCTGCCTGCCTCAAGCAATACAAAAGTGCCACAGTAAGTAAAAGCATATAGTTCTTTGGGATTTCAAAGTGAAGTCTGTGTGGTTAAGCAATGGCATTAGCAAGCAGTGGAATGGAATTAGCAGGCAATCAGTGAAAATGAACAAACTCAGGAGCATTATGGGCACATATAGGAGATTCAGGAGATCATCCATTGCTTTGGCTATGGGACGTGTATGTAATACACTGTAAGATACTCACTGTCCTTGCAGGGATTTCTGTATACATGGGGACTGGTTCCCATATTTTTCTTGCCTAACTTATAATTCCTTTTTATGCTTTTTCTTTTCAAAAAATATCCCTGCACTTTCCTCCCATCCATCCTGCAAGTAATTAATTGTTAATCTCTCTGCCATCCTGTCTTCAGAAATTCAGGGGCTGCAGGGATGTTGGATCTGCGTTAGAGACAGGTGATCCTGATTCTTCTGTATTTGAGGAACTTAAGCACTTCAGTGCAAATCAGAATATGTAGGGGGGAATGGAGATGGTAAACAAAGCAATAACACTGTCAGGTGCTTCAAGCACTGACCAGCAGGCTCCAGTAGCACCACACTTCTGAGTCCAAGAAATGAAAAATGAGGGATAGAATTGTTGCTATTAAACTAGAATGGAGAACTTTTAGATAGGGAAGGCCACACTTTGGAGTTGTGGGTGGAGTTTGCTCCAGCCCTTCAAAGACACACCAGAGTGAGTGTGGCTTCAACAGTGAAGAAATGTAGGAAGGTCACATTCCAGAAGTCTGCTATCCCACATTTCCAGCAGGCTTTAGGAAAATCTATAGTGTAGACGGTTGCAAAGCCATTAATTACTTCCTGCTGAACATGTTTGCAATTCTGGGTGACGTACAGGAAACAGTGGAAGGCTTCCATGAAAAAGGCTTTGAGAACAGTGGTAGGGCAATAGATATGATGAGGTACCAGGTTCTAATGCCCCATCTTGATTCAGAATATATATGCAAGTGGACCACTGAAAGTGTTGTACTGCCATTCAAGTAGACTGGTCATGGTAGGTGAATGATGCTTAGATCCTTAGGATTAGGGGACTTTTGAATGAGCTACAAGTTGGGACAGTTTTCCCAGAGTTCCACATTTGCATTGCTGAGTTACAATGGCAAATAGGAATCAATCTTGCCTAACTTTTGTTTTTCCATTTAACAAAGCACCTGGACTGAAGCAAGGAAAAATGTTACTTTGTTTGAGCTAATGTGGGAGGCCCAGTGGTTGCACCTTTTTATAGATTGAAAGGGTGTTGTATGTACCTAGTGACTAGGCTGGAGCTCAATGAGCCAAATATTCCTATTATTTTTGCTGCATGTTGTGGTTTGCATAATATTTACAAAGCAAAGGCGGAGACATTACCAGTAGGGTGGAGCAGGGAAGCAGAAAGCCCATCTGCTGCTTCTGAACAACCAGAAGCAAAGGTAATTACAAGACATCTTTGTGGTACTGTGTTTGAGGAATTCCTTAAGAGCACATTTTGAGTGCGATGGACAGGCAGCAAGTTGCTTTGTATTAATGGTGTAACTTCAGGATTAAACTATATTCAGCTTATATAGGAACTGTAGATGAATAGTTATTTTATGAATCTTGTAAGGGGACTTTGACTGGAGGCAGCAGGTCACACATCTATTATTTTGGGAAAGGGGCAGAGTTTATGAATAATATATCATGATTTTCACCACATAAACATTACAGAGCAACAAATAAAGAAAAACACTTCTAAAAACCATATTAAACCATGTAAACCCAACATGCTGACCCCTGCTGCATTCATCACAGGTCAGCCTATATATGCTCATAACAAATTTCCCTATTTTCCAGTGGGGTCAATGGGAAGGAATGTTATGGGTAGGTTAGTACTTTGTTGGACCTATAAGAGAGGTTACGGCACAGGTCCCAGAAACATAACGTTGTCAGTGTAAATGGCTGTGGAAAAATGCGAGTCTGCTACATTACGTTTTGTACTATAAGTGTTTGTATCGTAGGAGCTGCATATATTATGCTCCCAGAATTTGTAGTGTTTTCACCTGTGACTTGTCTGTCTAGCCTCTGTACCATACCTGAGAGTGTCAACATGATGCACAACTTACTAATTCCCATGGTTCCAAAAATGAGACACCTTTTAAAATTAAGGCATGGTAGCCAATCCTTGAGCCACAGATCTGTCTGCAAAAGTTGCAGATTTTTCCACAGAGGGAGATTAGGCCAGAGGCTGGGATTTCTCTCCTTTTCCTTCCTGTTCTCTCTCTTCTGCCTTATGGGTAAGATGCTTGAAATGGGCTGCCATTTAGTTGAGGTTGCGATACCACTGGGGTCAGGTAGTCAGCTCTTGATAAGTCTTGATGTTAGCATCCATTTTCTTGAAGTATGCCTTCAATGTGTCCTTATAGACATGAGCGACTGGTACCTCCTGAGTCGGGGGGCACTTCCCCCCCCAGCAGCAGTCAGTGACCAGGGGAGAGGTCCCACTGTGGCCAATCATGCCAACCCTGAAGTGCATGTGGCACACTTGGAAGTGCCAGCAGCACTTGTCCTAGTACCCCCACTCCCCAGCCAGTGCTCTCAGGGGGACATCAGTGCTCCCGCCTGCCCCACCTACCTGTCACCTAAGTGGGGAATGCTGGCTATCAGAGAGTGCACCAGCACTCTCAGGGGGTTCATGTACGCCCCTGTGGAACACCTAAGTATTGCCACTGCTCGTAGAGCTTCCTCTGACCACCCTGAGATCTCAGGTTGTTACTAAGCTGGGAGTAGAGTATTGTTTTGGGAATCAAGAGTTGGGCATAAACACAATGTCCTATCCAATGAAGTTAGTGCTGGAGGATGACAAACTCAATACTGTTAACACAGGTTTTAATGAGGATCCTGGCATTTATGTGATGATCTTTACATTTGATGCAAAGGATTTTCCAGAGGCATTATTAGCAATACCTCTCCAGGATCTTGAGATGATGACAGTATGTCACACACATTTCACATCCATAAAAGAGCATGGGGATGATGACTGCATTGTAGACCTGGATCTTGGTGTTTTTCCAGAGAGTTTGATGAATAAAGACACACTGAAGCAATTTCCCAAAGGAGGCACTTGTGCATTGGATCCTGAGCTAGATCTCTTCATCAATGTTCATTCTCCAAAGGAAGTGCCTACAAAGGAGGGGAAATGTTCTCTAACTCCAAGTTCTTTCCCTCAATGGTAATTTGGGGACAGGGCTGACATTAATGCCCTGAATCAGGCTAATAGAGTACTTTAGTCTTCTTGATGTTGAGAGAAAGGTCCAAAGTCCAGTGGGCTTCTCCAAAAAGATCTAGCATGGTCTGGAGGCTTTCCTAAGTATGGAGAAGGATGGCATAGTCATTGGCATATTAAAGGTCAAGGATGGTTTGTTTGAGTACTATGGTCTTTGAGCAAAAACAGCCCAAACTGAAGAGCCCTCCATCCACTTAGTATACTATGGCAATTCCAGAAGGAAAGTGGTGCTGAAGAAGAACCAATAAGACTGTTAAAAAAAAAGAAGTCTTGCATGTCCCAGAGTTGGGGTGATGACACATATTCGCTTGACTCTAGTTTGGATGACAAATGGACCTCTCTCTGATCTTGCTATGTAGGATGGATACAGTCATCTAGTTGTGAAGAAGCCTCAGTACCTTGATGTACTTTTCAGGACCCAAGTCTGCCCAGTACTTTCCATAAGGCTTCATGATTGTGGGCATCAAAGGCTTTAGTGGGGTCAGTGAAGACCATATACAGGTCCTGATGTTGTTCCCAATACATTTCTTGGGCCTGGCAGGCCACAAAGATCATGTCAGTAACCCACAAGATGGTCTAAAACTACACTAAGGTTTCAGCAGAACTTCTTCAGCAAGAGGTAAAAGATGGTTCAGGAGGATGCGGGCAAGGATTTTCCCTGCTGTGGAAAAGAAGGTGATACCTTGATAGTTCCCTACACACAAAATTATCTTCTTTCTTGAAGCTAGTCTTCATTGTTCCAAATTCATAGAACAAATTTGTGGAGTCTCAGTACTAGTTCCTCACTTCCAACATTGTAAATTTCAGCAGGTATGCCATCCATTCCGGTAGCCTTGTTGTTCTTGATCGCATGCCAGACTTCTTCTGGGATAGGAGGGTTGGCGAGGGATCTATTTTCATGGTGCTGGGGACGGACCACAGTCTACCACAGTCAAGTCATGTTTCAGGAATGCCTCAAAGTGTTCTTTCCATTTAGCTTGGATAGATTAATTGTCTTTACTGAATGTCAAGTCAAAGTGCAATCACAGGAAAGTAGGATCATGGGAAGTTGGTCCATGGATTGCTTTCATTGCCTTGAAAAAGCTATGCATGTTGTGTTTGTCAGCATAGAGTTGGACACATTCAGCTTTATCCTGCCACCACTGATTGTTGATTTCCTGGATCCATCTTTAAACTTTGGCTTTGAGGAGTTAATCCAAATCCTTCTTCTCCTGAGATAACTAATCAGCTTGCCAAGCAGAATGAGTCCGTCTCTTCTGATCAAGGAGAGCTTGGATCTCAGCATCACTCTCATTGAACCTGTCTCGGTGTCAATGGGTGGTATATCCAATGTATTTAGCACAGGCCATGTGGATAGTGGTTTTAAACCCATTCCAGAGATCCTCAGTGTTGCTTTCCTTTGGGGATAGGGCAAAAAGCTTTCCATGGAGACACCATTGGAGATCTTTACAGATCTGCGGGTCTTGAAGAGATTTGGTGTTGAGAGTCCTTCACATTGCTTTTGGCTGTTTTCAGCATAGAGTATTGGCCAGAATCATTTGTTTGGCTTTCCCTACTCTTTCCTTCCTAATGCTGACATTTCAGAGTTCTAGTTCATGTCTGACTCTGGCATTGAAGTCACCAGGGAGAATGGTTTTGCCCTCTTTGTGAGTATTAATAATAACGTGGTCAAGTTTAGAGTAGGACTGGTCTTTGACCTCTGTCAGCATCAAGAATTGAGGCATACATGCTAATGATAGTAGCATACTGGTTGTTGCTGGCTTTAAGACGAAGGGTCACAAGACATTTGTTAATGCCTACAAGGAGTTCTAAAAGTAGACTGATGAGATGATTCTTGATGGCAAAACCAATACTATTAAGACATCTGTCCTGGTCCAGTTTCCCCTTCCAGAAGAAGATGTAGCCTCTACTCTCTTCCCTCAACTGACTCTCATTCAGTCACTTTGTCTCACTCAGAACTGCAATGTCAGTGTTGTATCTCAGTAATTCCCTGGACATGATGGTAGTTCTTTCTGGTCATTTGTTGTTTTGGTTATCCATCAGGGTGCAAATATTCCATATTTTAAAAATTATTGTCTTCTTATGATGTTTTCAACCATATAGTTATCTTGTTGAATATGGTTATACAACCAGAAGCAGATAAGACAACATACATTTAGGGTACCCTTTCTAGACCCTTCTCCATGTTGAGTGAGCAGAAGGGATCCTGAATAGGACTGCTGAGTCATGGTAGCAGCTGCCAAGCTGCATCTCTGTCTCATGCCAGGTATAAGATGACCATCAGGCTACTGCCTCCTGTATGAAAACTCATGGCTGGAGATTGCCAGATTTACTAGTCCTGTCTCTGTCACCACTGGTCCATCACCATGGGCTTTTGGAGATTGGTACAGGAAAGTGTGCTCTTTGCTATGGTAGAATCCCGCACGTGACTTCATTTAATGTGAGGAATCTGATGCACGGAAACAGCAACTATGCAATTTTGGCAAGGTGGATATCTGAGCCCAGTAGCAAAGGAGAAACATAAATGACAGGAAACTTCCATCTTGCTGCAACCTTCTTCTGTCTTTACAGCCATTATGATCCTGACATCTTCTTCAAGCTGATCCGTCATTGAGGGCTTGAGGTTGGACCATGGTTTGTCTGGAATCTCCCATTTGGCTTGTTCACCATTGATGATCCTCCCAGGAGTGTAAGACTCCAGACAACATAGGTCTGATGGTCATTCAAACACATGAGCCTCCCTATGACTACAAGGTTTTGGTCCATGGAAAGGATTAGTGAATAACTGTAGTCATGAAGGGTAGGGTAGGGTAGATACTGCAGTGGATATTAAAACCTTATTACAGGATGTTGTGATTCAGGCCAATACATGGTGTATGAAGATGCTATAGGCTAAGAGAGAACAATTGTTAAAAGTAGCTCTAAGGCGCTCCAGCCTTATTGGAAACACTACTACAAAAAACCATCATTCTAATGTGGTATGAGATGGGGCCCTACCACATCCTAGGGAACAAAGGTACAGCTTCATGAAAGCCCACTTGAAATCTTTACCAAAACTGAGGAAGGGACAAAAGAGATATTTGTAACATAATCAACCTGAAATTCAAAAACAGAAGGATGGCCTGGATTGTGCAAGCCAAACCCCATGAGCCAGCAACAACTACCTCTTTCTACCACTGAATCCAAAGCACAGCATAGAACTGATTTATTTTGGATTTTGACTCATGGACTGGAAAATGATTTAAAACATTTTTTATGTTTTACTTATGCATTTACTTTAAATGATATCTATGATAATAATAACCAGTTTTGGAGTCCTAGCAAGGATCATTTTAAATTTTCCATATATAGTATTAGACTTCTCAAATACAGATTTCTATGGGCTTTTTTTTATTTTTCTTTCTGTTCGCAATGCAGCAACTTGCAATGGACAGGGGAGAACAGCCCATCTTGGAAAAGCATGTATCAAGGAATGTTGTTGACTGGGATTTGGATTTTTTGGTCATTTCGGCTCACAACTGCCAGTGCATGTCTAATTCACGGGTAATTATTTTTTTCCCCACTAGTGTATCTCCAGCCCCGATTTTAAGAGGGGCTCAAAACTGGTCAGTTTCAGGATTTGTAAACAAAATAATAGAAAAGAAAAGAAAAGAAAAGAAAAGAAAAGAAAAGGTGAAGCAATAAAGCTGGCTAAAATCCCTCCCTCTCCCTCTGTGACTGTCTCCAGGTTCATCTTTCTCTGGTTTAGCTGGAATGCAAACTGTATAAGAGGCATAAGTACATTTTGGCTCCTTAGGCAGAGATGCCAGGGAACTAAGGGGAGGTATGCTGAGTTGCTCTAAATCAGCACCCAGGGCTCATGAAATATGCTTGAATTTGTTACGCTACTGCCAACAGTCTTCCATAACTGAAGGGAGGGAGTGACTGGAGAAACACCCCCGGATGCCTTCTTTTGCATCATGGCACAAATGCAACCACCACTATAGCTGCCAACTTGCTGCACAGCCAGTTCTGGTATATGTACCACCACTGCCCAGGGTGCAGTGTTGCCCTATTAAATCTCTGCCTGTTGGCAAGGGACACATTGTGTAAAGTCCTTGGACTTTTGAAAAATGAAGGATAATTTTTATTTATTGCATTATAGTGACTTGAAAACATCTGCTTAACTTCAGCCCTTGGGAGCCCTTAAGTGATTCTTTCAGCATTAAATTGTATGTTAGTTGAGGACATTATGGGTTTGAATTATCAGTCTTTTCATACCTTCTTAATACCAATATATCCATATGAGTTGCAACTGGCATTTCATTATATTAACTGGAGTTATGATTGAGCATCCAAGGGAAAATAACATCCTAAAATGTTTATAGCACAGTAGATAACCATCAATGTTCAGGCAAGAGGGAATATTTTGATCATCTAGCTAGATCTATTGAATAACAAAAGCCTATTTGTTTACTAACTGCTTAAACTGAGCTAAAAACTGTTGGGAAGCTATTAACTATTTTCAGGTTCCTCTAGGCTAGGGACAGAAATTGCACATAAACCAGTATAAGTGACTGGAAACCAGTTCAAATCTATAACACAATGGAAGTTCAATGCACTTAAATTGCCTTCAAAATGGCCGAAACCGGACGGATGTTGTATCAGACTTAACTGTTTTGGGTTAAACCAGTCTATTTAAGTTCTGTCCCAGTTCCCCTCTGGATTTAAAGTTAACTCACAGTCCCCCAGCATCCCAGGATGCTTTACACCTCCCCCACAAGCTCCCCCTACTCCCTTGAAGGGTGGGCATTCTAGCCTTGGCTCTAACTGTCTGTTCCAGCCAAGCAGAGCAGTGTGCTCTAGTGCCTCTGGCCTGATCCACTGCAGACATGTGGCTGCATATCTAGACTCAAAAGTGAATGTTTCTTTGTTTGTTTATTGGTTCAATCTATTCAGCTTAGACTAACCTGTGAAGTTTAAATCAATTCAGCCTCAGGCTCTTTGACTGTACTTAGCTCTGGAGTGCTATCTTGTTAGCTCTTACTCCTTAGTGGTAAAACATCAAAGTTTAAATGGATGCAACTACACAGGCAAAGGTACAGTTTTTATATGCCTGAGGGTAGCATTCAGAGAATCAAGGCCAGCAAATGGGGGATTAATTTGAAAAAAAAACAAATAGAGCTTGGACATATCTCATAGTAATTTGTATTGACTATGGAAACAAGAATTGCTTTACTTGGAAGCTATTTTCTCTAGATTTCCATGTTAAGCTCATCTTGGTATGTGATTTAACAATTGTATTTGATTTCATTTTTATTTTGGGAGTAGTATTTTCTGTAGTCTGAGATAATATATTTAATTTTACAGCATTCTGAACTATTTCTTTTTATCAGAGCTCCAACAAAGATGTTTACCAGAGACTCAAATTCTGAAGAACATCCTCCTGTACAAGTCATGGATAAAACTCAGAGATGAAAACTGTTTCAAGTGGAATATGTTAGAGGCAGCTAGACTGACTCACACAATTGTTTATACATCATTTTATAAAGATTGTTATGCAAAAATAAGTTTGTATATCACTTAACTCTTTAGCTCAAAGTAGGTAAAGTGTGTGATGCTCCATATGAAGCAAGACCTTCAAAAGGGCCCAGATTTTCTATTTTCAATAGGTGTAAATAAAAACTTATTGTAAGACATTTAAAAATTGACTTTGGGAACATCTACATGTGTTGCTATGTTGATGCTGTTACCATGCCATGGTTTATCACTTCCTTTTGGAAGTACTAAATCACAGCATAGCAACAGCCTGTAATGTACCATATGTGCAGTGCATGGTTAGTTTTATCAGCTACTTTGCCATAGCAGCATGCTATACTGGGTTGAGGGGTGGGGAAGAAGAGGGTACAACGCTGAGGCGATGTAGCTGTTGGCCACTTGTAGATGCCCAAGGATGCTATGTTGCCATAGCATGTTGCTACAGTGATGTAGCATGATGTGTAGATGCACCCTTTATGTCCTTAAATGACTGCACAAACTGAAGATCCATTGCTATTGGTCCTCTACTATTCTTATCCCAGCATCTTCTCAGAAGAGCAATATTCTAGATCCACAAATCCTCGGACACTTACCATTAAAATGTCTAGGAATGCAAGGTCTCTAGGGTTTAAATGAGTTGTAAACCCTAAAAACTCTACACTCCTAGACATTTAAATACAGGGTGTCTGTGCCATGTATAGTTATCTGAAAGCTAGCTTGAGTACTGAAAGCAGTATAGCCATATTAGCCTATCACTTGGGGACCAGGCTAATATATCCTGCCTCTCTCAGCACTGTGAGCCATCAACATTACTTTATTGTCTCCTATGTTTCTGAACCCACCAGAACCCTGTCAAGCAGGAGTGGATATATGTAGCTAGGCTTTTCATGCTGTGTATAGTTAGTAATCAAGAATATTGAGACCATATTCTGCATCAGTGGCTTCATCATAAATACATATGTTTTATGCAAAAGATAAAACACTCCATAATGCGTTTCCACAAGAGGAGTAAAATTGAAAACTAAGCTTTATTTCACAATTAGAACAATTTTAAATCAGAAGGGAGACTTCATAGTGCAAGTTAATATTAATCATTAGGAAGATACACTATGTGTATCTGTAACTACTCTTATTACGAGCCCCCTGTATACTGTTGATTTTACATGTCACTATAACAAAACAAGAGGTTTGTATTCAAAATTCAGCAATCATAGATATTGGGTATAAGGTTTGCTAACATTCCCAAGATGCCTTTGGATCTGTGGACTAATCGATAGGTTATATAGTGGTCAATGTTGCTCTCATTATACAAAAAGCAACTGATCCTCCTTCTCTCAGATAAATACTCTGGCATTTCAGAAGAAAACCACTTCTCATCATGAAAAACATTTGAGAATCTGAACTGTAAATTAATTGGTATCATCTTTAAAAATGTCATACCTTCAAGATTAACAAATCATTCATGGCATGGTCCAGTACATAGACCACCTGAATGGAAATGAAGAGAACTGTGTTCTATTTCCTGAATGCAAGTCACTTTACCTCTCTAACACTTTCCCCATCTGTAAAATAGTAACAACTAAAGCACTTTAGGCCTTATAGATTGACAAAAATCACAATATACTATCAAACTGCTATCTATTCTTGTTATAAAACTGTTCGTGAATGGGCACAATACAATAGGAACCAATTAGCGAGACTGGATTGAAGCATGCAGTTATATTGCAAAACAGTGCTATTGTGACTCACTCTGGTTAGCTTGCTCTAAAAAGTGTTGAAATTATGTGTCTCCCACTACTCTGACATGCAACATAGTAAAATGGCTTCAGACTGTACTGTCTACAGTGAATCGCGACACTCTTTCAGGTACAGATTTAATGCTTTTTTATTGCAAGGGCTCCACTAGCATCCTGCTTCCTCTTACATCTTTCTCACTGAATCCTAGTATTAGCCTTGCCTGGAGTTTTCAGTTTACAGGAGTACAATGGATGTAAAGAGATGTACCTTACATGCTCTTCTCAATTTTTCAAAAGCCAGCCAAAGACTAAAATATCGGCCTCTACAGTTTTACGTATTGTATGGAAAAGCTGACATTTTAGATCTAAAATTCTCCCCAGTGGTTCTGTCCTCTCTAGAATTGTCTCTTGTTCGCATTCATTTGCAATAATAAAAAAAAGACATCACTAGTCTGCTCTAACATAGATGCATTTTACCATGTACAGTTTTCTTGGATTTGGTGAGACTGAGGTGGCATGTTTTCTTTCATGGAGCTCTGGTATGATGTTAAAAGAAGCTAGGACAAAATCTTTTCTCCTATTCTACCTTTTTCCTTTTATATCAGCAGTGCACATCCAGAGTTTCACCAACTGCCATTTTATTTTTTTCTTTTGTATATATTTGCCTCTGATCTTCACTTACATTCTGAGAACCATTTTCAAAGTTGTGACTTAGGGAATTTAGCTAAAGTATTTACTACTTCTGTCTTTCCCTCACTCAGTGGGAGCATCTTTACAAGATGCTTTACTGCAGCAGTAGACTAATCCATTGCACAGTAAAGCATTCCTGTCTACATGTGCACATCAGTAAATTAGTCTACTGCATAGTTGGCTATTGCACAGTTGGCTGTGATTAACAGCACAGAAGTGCATATGTAGACTGCTGACCATAAGCAAATTGCTCCTGGTCAGTCCAGGCAGCAGGGGCAGGGGAACTGTCCCCTCCTCTGAGCAGCTTCTTTCCAGCCTGCTCCCCTATCACTTTTCTGGGCAGGGGAAAGTTTCCCAGTCCCAGATTCCAATCAGCAGGGCTAGGAAGCAGTTGCTCAGGGGTGGGGGCAATTTTCCAAACCCACGCCCCAATCTGCCAATCAGGGCACGGGGCTGGGAGGCAGTGCCCTGGAGGCAAGACACCTCACCTCATCCCCCAGAGTCTAGGCCTCACCCCAGTGCCCCCTGCCAGGTCAGGGCTAGCACCTAGGGGAGCCTGGAGCTCCCCCTGACTGCTGTAGGGGGACAGAGAAGGGCAGGAGTAGCAAATTTGCTCCCAATGGGCATGCTGCCAGGGAAAGATCACTGTACCTTATTTTACTGTGCAGTAAGATCACAGTGCATTAATAGCATGTGTAGATGTGTCCTGTGCCAGATTCTGATCTCAGATACAGTAGAGTAAATCCAGAGTATCTCCACTGATTTTACCTCATTTCTCATAGCTTTATGGCTTATGTTTTATTTAATATCTTAAATCATTGTAATCACTTCTCCTGAAAGCCTTCTCTTTTGGCCCTACTTTGAAATTATCCTTGTCCCAAATGCAAAGGTAATAAGTGATGGGGGGTATAGGTCAAGTAGGAAGTTTGACTGCAGCTAAACAGATGTAATTCTAACAATGGCTAAAGTCCATTTATACCTGAGCAGCTGTCCAGATAAACACCACTGATTTAAATTATGACATGTCTTCCATAGAGTTACTACAGATTTACATGGGTATAACTGAAAATTTCAGGGATAAATTCTGTTCTTGCTTTCGTCATTGCTACCACCTTCATGTGTTACTGAATTAAATTTATTTCTGACACAGATGCATGGTAAAACAATATGTACATGTTCCTCTGGGTTTATATTAATGCATTGTAGTATATACACAATGTATATTTGTATATATACTCAACAATTATTTACCTCAATATATTCTTCCTGATCTGCTGATGAATGTAGGAGAGCCAAAATGTCTAAACAAAGATTATATAGAAAATCTCTCTCCATTTCCCTTGCAAGTCTTTCAATACAAAATGCTTTGCAGTTATTACCAGTGAAGACAGAAAAATGGCATCCCATCCCCCCTATAATTACTAGGAGCTTTATAGTTCTTGCAACACCTGTTTCTTCTCCCCTTTGAAAGTCAAGATTTCTGAAGTAAATCTGTAAATCCAACGAGTATCAAGTCAAAAGCTTTGAACATAGCTTTTTTCCTGTGTACCATCAGATTTGTGGTGGAACTGGATAGAATGTAGGACAGAAATAAAGGACAGTCTAGAATAAATGTATGTGAGAGTATGAGACAATGTTATTTTATCTGTTGCTGCTGACGTATGTGAGAAAATATTCTGGCTTCAATCTTTTATAGCTTTTTGCTACAGGGATGTAGGTTGTAGCCATGTTGGTCTAAGGATATAGGCAGACAATGTTCTTAAGTTGGTCTAATAAAAGATATCAGATTCACCCAAAGAACCTTGTCTACTTATTGCTTTTTGCGCACCCTATCACCCATTTTAAAGGTCAGAATGCAATTGTTAAAAGGCATTATTTTGACAGAGCAACTTACTTGTCCCATAAAAAAAAATCTGATCAGTTTTAAGCTACATGTTTAAAGCAAAAAGAATAGTTATATATATATATATATATATATATATATCATTCAAAAATGTTAGTTTTATATATACATGTGTGTGTATTTGATCGATAAACCAATTAGATTAATGTTTCCTCTGATCTTTGGAAATCAAAACCTCTTCTCATTTAAACTGAAGAAATTAGTTTAAATACTATGACCATATATGCTAGTTGGACAATATATTTGGACGCATGCCAAAATAAAGTAGAGCACAAATATATTTAAAGAGGTAAGTGATGATCTTTTAAAAACAAGATTTTATAATGAAAGTGTTGACACAACCTTAATTCTACTGGCATAACAAATTCCATTATATTATCCATTATATGAGTTTCCAGTCCTTTTATAGAGCCTCTAGAAACATTGTGTATCAGGAGTTATGTTTCTATTCCAGGAATCCTTTATATTGATTTCTTTTTTCTGTTTATAAGCTATAATCCTGGTTCCTTCCTTCCTTCCTTGAGAAACTTCCCAGATTCCTTCAGCAAGTTCCAGAAATGATAGTATTTTGGGGGAAATAATTTAAACAAGTCTGATAAATTAATTGGGCCTTAAAAGACTACATCATATTTATTTTTTTGAGAGATTAATTAAGGCTATGAAAGCAGAAGAGTTAAATAAATAGCACTGGAATTTGTTTTAGATCATCATGGTTTCAGTAAAGGAAGAGGAAGTCATTATAATGTATTAGTTTTTCTGCAAAGTAAAAGATAAAATATAATTAATTATTTAAGGGATACTATACTCAATGTTTTGTAGACCCATATGAATTAACTAGTCTTTTACATTTTATTATCCAAGTGTAAAAGCCAAGAGTTATCATATGTAAATGGGTTCACTTCTTTGTTGGTATAAGTTTCTTTGCTAAAAAGTAAGGTAACTCATTTGTAGGTAAAGGAAATGAATTCAATCTCATCTATGCAGATTTCAGAAATGCATCTGATATGATGCTACAGCAGGACTAAAGGCAGATAAAATAGCAATTGAAGCACTGATAAGATGGATAAGTAACTGGACAGCAGACATCTTGGGATAGACTGAAGTTGGAGAATACTGCAGTTACTGAGGGATAAACGCCGGGGAAATAGTTTCATTTACTATTTCCATTAATGATCTTGGAACAAGCAATAGGAATGGAATGATGAATTATGAAAGGGACAAAAATTTGGATAGTATTATCAATATAGAGCCAGATCAGGAAGAACAGAATGATCCTAAAGACACAAGTTATAAAAATGAGATTAAATTCAGTAGTGCAAAACCACAACATTTTTTTTCCAGTTATTATCAGCAAAAGCTACAGATGTCCGCTAAAAGAGCAGAAGTTGGAAACAACTAAGGAGAAGAAGATAGGAACATAAGTGCTACACTGGGTCAGACCAATCTTGCCCAGCATCCTCTCTCCAGCCGAGAGCACCAGCACTTCCCCCTGCAGGCAGGGCTCCCTGGCTGGGCCTGGGAGTGAGAGCTCTGACCTGCTGCTGGCTCCTGCTCCCCACCTGACCCAAGGTACTTTCCTCTCTGGGGCAGGGAAAAGGACACCTGCTCCCACTCTCTGCTGCTGTTGTGGCCGCATCCACCAGCAGAGCCCCTCCACTTCTACCACCAGCTGTTGCAGCAAGCCCCTTACATTTATACTCCTTTTGTGAGTCCTCTGTTCCACTCCCCTACGTTTGTTAGGCTTAGTATACCAGCAGCAAGATTCCTCCTCCCTCCTGTGTGTGTGTCTGTGTCTGTCTTTCTGGGTTTACCCCTCAGCCCATTTCTTCCCACCATCCCTCTCCATCACACCAGCTCCACCAGCCCATCACACAGTCACACCTCTTCCACAGTGCAGCCCAATATACTTTCCCAGCAAACAATCCTTCTTCCCCTATACAGAGGGGAGAGCCCTCGATCAAAAAATGTCAATGCCAATCTGTCATAGTCAATGCCAATGCTATGGGGTAACATTTCTTCCTGATCCTAAATGTAGTGCTTGGTCTGACCCTGAGCAGAGGAGCAAGGCCCTTTAACCAGGAACCTCTTTTTAGTCCCAGAAGGAACATGGACACAAAAAAAACCCAATTAAAATCCACAGCTTTGACGGCAGCCAGCATCCAAGGTTTCCGAGAAAGGTGAAAAAGGCTTCCTGGTGTGTGTGGCAACAGGAAGGGAAAACAATTCTTTCCCAGCTACATGTGGCAGCCAGAAAAGCCCAGAATAGTTCTCCTCCATGAGTGAGAACTAATTGAGTCTCAGCAGAAATAGTCAGCTGAAAACTTGTGAGCTGACATTCAGACCATATTCAGTTGAATAGCACTCATATTTGTTCTATTTGGCAACTATAGTATTCCATTCACTATTCTCTAAAATATATCACTTGCATGCCCATATACGTAGTCACACATTCACTGAAAAGCAAATGCAGAACATAAATAGCCTATATGATACAATTCCCATTAAAAATTTATAACCAGTGGAAGGCTAGGTCTACTTTCCTCAAAATGTGAAAGGTAAAATAAAAGGCTAGTAGAAGAATTGAATGTTTTTTTAAAAGAATTCTGAAGCCAATAATTCTTGTGATTCTTCCAATGCACATTTTCTGTGTGTTCATTTCCAAATTTCTCAGTTGTTAATCCTATAGCGCCAAAATATCAAGGGACCACATTTAGTTATGGATAGTGTGTGTACCTATATATTTGGCATGTCCTAAAGCCTTAAGTTTAGCATTCATATACAATATTTTGAATTAATGTGTTATCCTTTCCTTAAATAAACAAATACATGATATAATTGGAGCATTCACATTGTACATAATTAGGCAGTCCTCATTACAGGGTGAGGAATTAGGGCATGACTTAATGATTCTTTTTTGGGTCTTCTATAAAAATCTATATTTTGCTGTCCAGAAATAGTTCTTTTAAGAATGACCGCCTATCTAAATATAATTTAAATGTCAAATATTCAGTCAGGCGAACAAGAAGAAAACTTAATCAGGCTTAATACATAACAAAAATGAGGAAGAAATAAAAGATTTACACCAGAAAGTGAGGGAAAGAACTAGCAGCTGGTAAGCAATACAGTTTACTTGACCAATTCATGTCATACAGGTTTCCCTTGCTTTATGCTGTATGTGCATTCCTGGATAACAGCTTATAACTCAAATTTGCAAAAAGGGAACACACTTTACAATGTAACAAATAGGGAGACATCCCAAGACCTCAACTGTGCTGACCCCCCAGAGCCATTTCTACCGCTTTTAAAGACAATTTTGATACTCACCAACAGCAGACAGTACACACAAGCACAGGACACTATCATAATGGGGATGGCAACTACAGAAACATGTTGCAGACAATGAGCAAGGAGCACAGATCCACAGAGGAAACTATATTTTGGTGTGTGTCACTCCCACAATGCACTGTACAAAGCAGCTGACTGCAGGCTGCTACCACCCCAATTGCATAAGAGTGAATTTACCTAGCATATAACAAAGTTTTGGTATAAAAAAGGTCATCAGTGTAAAAGTGAATTTGCACTGCAGAACCTGCATAAAGCGAGGTAAACCTGTATATGTATGGGCTGTGCTGAACCAGGTGGATAAGGTAAAAAGGATTTGATCCAGATAAATAAAACAACTGAAAAATATAAATAGTAGTCCCTCCCCCCTTTTTCTTAAGATGATATTATTTTTAATTTTAAAATAATGCAACAAATAGAAAACTAAACAATGCAGGTTAATACAAGCAACAATAATTAAGGCATTGAAGAAATAAAAGTTTTATGAGGTAATATAAGTAAGGGAGATCAAATGATTGGTTTACGAGCACGAAGAATTGAATTTTTCCAAAGCCCTCTGCAGTAGCCTAACCTTATCTCCGTGGACTTTGCCTCTCAACGCTGAAAGTGTGTTAATGTTGTTGCTAGGAGCACAAAATAAAGTTTTTAATACCCATGTAACTGTGTCCATTTTTGGAGTTTGTGACTTATTTTAATGAAATAAAACTTTACTTTCTCACCTTCAAACTGAAAAGCTACTTGGGAATTAGATGATAGAAGACAACTCTAATGCTTTTACTAAATGTAGTCAAGATGCTTTGCGAAGGAACTATCATTTTACTGAGAAACATGCTTTGATTGAAATCGCTGTATGGCATGCAAGCATTTGATTAGATTTTTTTATGGAACATTTTCTCTTTCCTTCTTCCACTCAGTTGCATCATTCTACTTATGCCTCTTTTCCCTGTAATCTTAAATCCCACCTCATTATGGAAGATTCTCATTTCAGGAATCCATAACGCTTTCACATTTCTAAGTGATGTTTTCAATTCCAAAAACAGTGTAATACCAATGCCATTTCAAATCTAAGCAATTACACAGTGTACTGTGCATTTCTTTTAACTGCAAGATTGTGGTGTGAAATCCAGACGCCAAAAACCCACATACACCAAAGATTTAATGGACAATCTGACTCATTCGTAATGATGAGCAGCAGGTACTGCAAGCTAATGCCTCCTCCACAGTTCTATTTCCAGGTTTCTGTAGGTTTGAGGAACTTGATTGGAAAGCTCTGTCTCTGTACTGTAATTTCTCTGACTTTGTCCTAGAGCACAGTTTGGGACAATTCCTGTTAGTCTGACATGAGTCACCAATGTCCTGTTTGTGCTAGATTGCCAGTCTAGTCTCCACAATAACATCAAGCTGAAAGGCTAATGTTTTAATTGCCAAAATACGTCATAATCATCCACACCCTGGTAA
>JAGPOW010000290.1:22553226-22578584 GCA_030014935.1 Caiman crocodilus
CACAAAACGTCAGCATGCGATTCAGAAAGGGTTACTTCATGAATATCTTTTGTCTGTATGTTTTTTTCCCCAGCTTGAAAATAATGAATGACATTGTTTTTGTGGCAGCTTTTTTGTTAAGCAGTCAAATGAAGCTGATCTCTAAGTATCTTACAGTTTTATGAACCTGCCCATTTCTTACCATGCCTAAGCACCTTTCAATAGGCAAGTCTCTAATACACTTTGTGGAGTCTCTGGTACTTTTCACTGTATCAGTCATGTCATATCTAAATTTGGGTTTGGCTTTTTCCTTGTTGAAGATAGGGTGGGGAATTAAAGGGGTACTCAAATTCAATCATCATTTAAAATGAAAAGACTCTCTCAAAGAAAAATCTTTGCAATGTTTCCAAATTATAGACATTTGGAATTCAAAGGCTGTTCCATAGCTAGATCCTTTTGCAGAACATGCTTTAAGCCCGCCCCTCACATGCTTCATTCTGAGCTTCATAAATGACATAGGCCCAAGAGAATGTGTTTGTCACTTCATCTGGTTAGGGATTTTTCAACAAAATGGTTCTTCAATAAAAACATTGATAGAAATGTTCACAGGAGTGTGTGTCTCATTGCCAACAGCAATATTTTCTTTGGTCCAGGATGAAATTTCTATTGAAAGCAAGAGAGAAAGAGAGACTCTGTAAGAGTCAATAATCCCTAGGTGGGACACTCATCTGTTAGATGGACCCGTCTTCAGATCCCTGCACTGCAGTATTCAAATCACGGATCTGAAATTCTGCTTCCCATGCTGCAATTGAGATTCATGATAACAAAGTACAGTCAGTCTAGACTCACTTTTGCAAGTCTGCTTATGGAGTTGTTCACTCTGTATATGTAATAGAGGGGGGCATTTTTTTTTCCCAACTACTCAGTTGGTTTAATAAAAGATTCCACATCTACTCAAAGAACCTTGTCACCCAATGGTTAAGGCACTCATTTGGAACGTAGCAGCCTACAGTTTAAGTCTCATGCCAGTATATAGTTAAGCATTAATGTTAAGTGGAATAGCTTGAAGAGGAGAGATTGAGAAAGATCTTTCCTTCTTCCTTCCCTCCTGTTGAAACTGGACATGGTGCGGAAAGGAATGCAAGACTCATGTCCCAAAAGCAGAGCAAGCAAGCGAGGGAGAGCATGAGTTTGTAGCCCATTGAGGCTGGCCTTCCTCTGGGACAGAGGAAATAATGGGTTCTGTTTTCTGGACTGATTATGCTTTAATATAAAGCTGTGATTGTATATTCCTTCACCCTGGTCCTGCAGAGGCTGATGGTGCTACACATTCAAATTAAAGCTGCATAGAAAGCAGCTATAGAGTAGTTTACAAGCACTAACTTTTAGCTAGTTGGCTTTATCTATAGCTGCATAATCATTTTCATTATGTGATAATTACTTTGCATGTGTGGCTGGTCTAAAATTATCATGCAGTTAACCATTTAATTGTGTGATAATTACTTTGCACTTGTAGCCAGCATTACTTTGCACATGTGGTGGGGTCTATATTTATTCTTTGATTAAGTGGTTAATTGTTTAATACATCTAACTGTAGCAGGGACCTAATAAGTAGCTCTAGTTTACACAAGTTACTAGCTCTAAGTCAACGGGACTGCTTGCATGAATAGTCAAGCACATGCACAGCTCTTTATATCCTAAATTAGAATTTTTCTCCGAGTATCCTAGTTGGTATTTGTGGCCAGTATTTGTCCATCTTGGTAAATTTTAAAGTTCCTCAGTGAAGGCCCCATGGTTTGCTTTTTATAGCACTGATCACATGGTTATTACATTCAAAATAAAGAAAAACTAAAGGGAGGAGGAAGGAGAGTTATAACTCAGTTTATCTGTGATACTATCAAACTCTTACATATTCTCTTGTCCATAGATACATAACCTAGGACAGAGGTATAATGGTCCAGAACTGAGCTTGGGGTAATCCTCCTGTCTGTCCCCTGTACCTTCTGCCTCCAGAGAGTCTAGCAGTGAGCAGCATGTAGCTCAAGTCTCCTGCTGCTGAGCAGAGATATCATCTCATTTTTTTGCCACAGAAGCCCACGTCGAGTAGGCAAAAACTTCTGATATTGACAGTAAAAAATGGGATGACATTCCTTCTAGCTTTGGACTGTGCTGCTGCTCTACAGAACTACAGTACCCAGAGTGCCCTGCACTTTCACATCACTTCCACCCATCCTTTTGCTACTGGTGTTGAGTGATGAGAGGGTGAAAGATTCTGGTGCCCCACTCTTAGGGAGGGCCCTGAGATTGTGCCTCACTAGCCCATCCATCCTTACACTACTATCCCAGAATGCTCTTCTTTTGGCACATACATGATGGTTGCAGAGCACTGATTTAATTCTTTCATGTCAGTTTCTTGAAAATGTCACACTTGATGTCTGTGAGACTGTTGTTCCTGCTACATGTTTCTGAGTGTGCTGGAGCCCTGACCAACATGAGGGACCTATTTTTCAGTCTTTCCCTGAAAAAAAGTTAGGAGTCAAAACAGATAAGAGAAATAGAGGGGAAAAGAAGAAATACTAATTCCATTTTACAGCTTGAAAACTGGCAGACAGAAAGATTAAATGACTCATTCAAGATCACAAAGAAAGGCTATAGCGAAACCAAGAACCAAATGAAGAGCACTTGAATCCCAGCTCAGAACCTAAACCAAAGGAATATTTTTTCACCTGAGTTGCATGTCCAATAGCATTTTTCAAAAGGTAGAAATGGTTGACAACCTTGAAAACTCCAGTTAAAATTGTCTTACATCAAAGTATCAATATACCTTTCTAAAAACTGAGGTTTATAAAAAGAAAACTTTGCCTGTGGTACTATTGTATAACTGGTACATCACAGAATACACAACCAGGTAATAACATAGCTTTTCAAATTAGCAATGTCATGTTAATATGTTCGGAAAATGATATACAAAGGAAAATGTGTCTCTGACTACATGGTTTAAAAATATTTCAGAAAAAAAAATCAAAGTAGTCTCTTTTATTAAGTAAAAACATCTAATTAAGCATGGCAGTGAGCAGAAAAAAAGAAATGTTTCAATTTAGGAGTGCTATTTTTGTAAGGGAAAGTTATACTTAGAAATGCCTCCTCTTTTGTATGGCCAGAGGCACTATGTAAACAGTTATATATATCAAAGAAACCATGCCATAATAATGTGTGTGTGTGCAAAACAAAAGTCTATCACTAGAAAGCTGATAATAAATGGATGTCTGAAGTGCTTTTTAAAATGAAAAATGTGAAGTCTAGACTTCAAAAATGTATGTGTATTCAAACAGGGTTTTGTAGAGGCCAAAAGCTTTAGAAGGAGACTGGCAGCTAGTACAAAACAATTCTAAAAAAATATCACCAGCCAAGTAGATTAGAAAAGAAAATAAAGTGAAAAAAACCCACCCATGTACACACACCTCTTTCTGCTTTATGTGGCCATCAAAGAAATATAGTAGCATGTTAATTAGCATACCAATTCTTATTTCTTTAATGCGGTTCAAATCCAGTTCTTTATATTAGTAATTCTTTTATTGTTACCATAGCAACAAAGGAAGGTATCTTTATAATAACTCTTGTTTGGAACCTCCTGAAAGGATTATGACTTTGTATACTTATGACATTCCATTTTCAGATTGTAGCACTTGCAGGATTTTTGCTGTGTTTCAAGCAAAGTTGAAGTTGGTTTGTGCATTCATTCTGGCTGCCATTTCAGCCTTCATCACTTATTACAGATTCCACTTGGAAATACTTGCTTTCAATATTTTATAGCGATATGCTTTATTAATGAATAACATTAAAAGAATGGTTCAAAATTTAAAAAATAAGTGTAATGATAATATACACCAATGACAAAGAGCATGTTTTCATAAGTCTATTATGCAATATGTAAGTCAATTTTTTTCATAAAGCCTGTACATGAAAGAGGATGAAAGGTTGGAAGTCTCATCAAATGAAAATTAAATAGCTTTCTGTGCTCCCAGGGGGATGTCCTATGGAAGTTAATGGAAAATTGTAACAGTCCTGAATTCTAATCAGTCTATACAGATATTTGTACCAGAAATATCATTCTGTAGTAAGGTGACATTCTTATCTTAAAAAAAAAACCAAAAAAAAAAACCAGCTTACACTTCTACCTGGATATGTTTTACACATTCTTGAAACAAGTTTATTTTTCAATTTGCTTAAAGTGTGTGGGCTTTACAGGAATCATGTAATACCATTCACTGATTTTCTTTAAGAAGTTGGATGGGCAATTTCTCCTACAACTTGATCCTTTTGTAACAAGAGAGAGAGATTTCATTGACTTTGGATCAGGCACTCTGTAGGTATGGATTGATTAGTTATTTCTTACTCACTATCACAGATTGCAGCCTGGGCTGTAGTAATCAGGTTCTCAAAGTCCCATTCTTTTCCCCTGCCCAGTTACCAAAGGAAGGAAACGACAAAGATCCTCTACCCCTATCAAGTTCCATTCCCTGAGAAATGAGGAGGAGGAAAAGGAAAGAGAGATAGATGAGGAAGTAAGGAAGTCAGATGGTCTGTAAACTACAAAGAGAAAAACAATGGTAAGGACTAACTGATAACGACCTAGCCACAGTGTGCCCAAGTATTATTACTAAAGCACTTAATGAAATGAGGGAAAAATTAGTGAGCATTTATCCCACCTCATGTTATAACTGCAGGATGCAGAGGTGAACAAAATGCAGCCCATGGGCCAGATGCGGCCTGCCAGGCCATTCTATCTGACCTGCAGGACCCCTAAAATTACAGAAAATTAATATTTATCTGCCCCGGCTGCCTGTCATGTGGCCTTCAATGGCTTCCCAAAACTCGGTTAGTGGCCCTTTGCCCAAAATAATTGCCCACCCCTGGCCAATGGCTTGTGTGGTACTAGACTACATTACATGTTTGACTCTAGTATGGTCAGATGTTAAACTGCAGCTCATGATGGTTGCTGTCTCAGGCCAAAAATATCAAGCCCAACATACACACACTCTTGGTCTGCTTCTTCCTCCCACCATTCATGTCTCCAGTGCTTCCTTCTCTCCACCTTTTATCTCTTATAACCACAAAGTCTCTAGCAACCACTTGCTTTCTATTTCTTGCTATCTGAATCACTGTCAGATTCTCTCATCCAAGCTTTCCAAGCCCAAACATGCTTGTTTCGAGGCAGACTGGACAGAACGTTTGAAATTTCAACAAAAAGCATTGAACCCAAGCGGACCCAAAGTCTGCATGATTTAATCTCAGCTGTGTTCCTGACGCAACAAAAGGGAAACACATTTCTTTGAGCATTCATGAAATTCCTAATTGAGCAACCAGGCTCAGACACACCCTGGTGGAGCTTCCTGGGGATTTGGATTTGACTTGCAAGCTATCTCTAAATCCCCTCAGTGACCAAACATCTACTAAACCCCAGAGGTAGCACACAGAAGGCCAGGTCCACCTGCACAAGGTTTTGAAAATGCCTCCAGTTGTGTATGTGTAACGTATATCACTGGCAGACCAACACAGCTACAACCCAGACCCCTGCAGCATGTATATCACTGCACATTTACCACCTCCAGCTACTGTTGCCATCTGTAGATGTAGTTTCTTTCATTTGCACATTTCTCTCTCTGAAGTTAAATGTTGTTTTCTTGGTTTTACATGCATCTACATGGCTGTCAGACTGCATTTTTTTGCCTAGTCAGTTTCATGCTATATTTTACCTTTTCTTGTGATAATAAAAAACTGCATCCAGAACATGGTAACAGGGTCAGAAATACAAGATAAATATATATACATAGGAAGAAACTGAGCAATACTCATCTGAGTTAAAGGCTCATTTTATATAAATAGCCCTACATAAAAATCACACATTGGCAGACCTTAGGATTAAATCACACAAAAGGAAGCGGGGGGGGAAGCCATCAGTTTACAAACTACACAAATATTTATTTTCTCTGGGGGTTTTTTTGGTTCTTACCCTAATGGAGAATTATTTCATTGTTCTTTCTGCATACCCCTCCCAATCACATTTTCCTGTCCTGAAGAGCTTTCCAAATTCTTCCTCTTAACTCAATGTCAAAACTCTTATTGAGCAAAGTTTTTCTAGGTCCTCAGTTCTTTTTTCAGTTAGATTTTGCACTTTAGAAAGGTATAGTGTGCTTGTTAATCTTTTCCCTTTTGATCCCTGTGGAACAGATTTCTTCATCCAAGGACATCATAAAATCTTGCCCCTTCTGGTTTTAGTGAAACTTGGATCACTTCAAAGTCTGATTTAGAATCCATCCCCTCCTTCCCCTACATCTCTGAAACTATCTGGAAGTCTCAAGGTTTCCCACTTTGCATTTTAGAGCTAGAATCATAAAGGGGACCTAGAGAGTGGTACCATATAGTTAGCCACGTTAGTCTGAAGTCAAGCAAAAGGTTGATTGGGGTGGTGAATGAATAGGCTAACTTGTTCAGAAATGCAAAAGCTTTCAGAGGAAACAGTCTACTTGATCAGATGTAGAGAACTTAAGCACTTAACTCTACCAAATCTAGAAGTAATGTTCTCAAGCACCCTTTATTGCTCCACTTAGGTTGCTTCCTAAATAATAGGTTGTGCAGCCACATCTGCATGGTGATAAGGACAAGATAATTAGCACCAGGTGGGCTACTTGACCCCATCATTCTGCAGGGCTAATTCGCCCACCCAAAACACCATATGAACACAAGACTGTTTCTGGCCTAGGAAGCAGCCTGGCTGCAGCCATACAACATGCTGGAATGCCTTGTCACCTGGCACAGTGAGTTTACCCCTTAAACATACCCTAAAGCCAACGTAACTCCCTCTTTAGGCACACAAGTCCAAAACTGCAGTCTTGTAAAGCCCTCCTTAGCTCTTGCCAAACCCTGTAGGCAAGAGCAATATTTTCAAATTGCAGCCCCGAGTCATCTAAAGTTCTGCTTCTGGATATATCCAGAACCGCCTTGGTCTTGAGCAGCTCAAAAACTCTCTCTCACCTAAGCCCCATCTGGGTCCATAAGAAAGACAATCTTGTGCCTAAACTTCAGAGGTGCCTGACCCAGGATGTGTGGTCTGACCATGCATACCTAATAGATCATGCTTGCACAAAATGTCTGGAAAATGTGGTGATGCCTCTCCCTTTATCCAAATAGCTCAGTGGTTAGAACAGTCCCCAAGGCTGTGGTAAATTGGCTTCCATTCTTTATTCTAGCTGCAAACATGGGGCTGATTTAAGATATTTTGGGTACTTTTTTGCTTTCTTTGCACTTTTTATTTTTGAATTGTTTTTCAAAGCACATTTTGTTTTAACTAACATGTACTTGAGTAACAAAATGCATGCATATGACTACTATGTGACTGCCACTTCAACTTAACAAGTTTTTTTGTAATGTGCACTCCCCCACACCTCCACCCCTACATGACCTATGCACAGACATTACAGAGAAGTAAAAGAAGGGCATATTCTTTTTCAAGTACCCCATATAAAATGTCATATATTGAATAAACAGGAAGGTATTGCAAAAGAACTATAATAATAGAGTAGATCTCTACAAAATGGGATGGGATGGCATTACCTTGGACTTCTGAGCAGGTGCTTGATAAAAATAAATCAATATGATACCTAGTACAAGTTATTTATGTGGTTCCTAGTTCCTTTCTATTGTTTTACTTAGTATGTTATCTAAGCTATATCAATGATTTAAAATAAATTGGTTGAGTATTTGGCACTTAGTAGGTAAAACAGCACAGGTGCAAGCAATGATAAGGAAGAGTTTCATACTAATTTGAATGAAGTACAGTCAATGAATTTCAGTGTAATTAGGCAAAAAATGGCAAATAGTTTTAAGTGCTATCAAAAATTATTTTATAGCTTAAGATTCAGCCCACAGGTTGTTTCCAGTCAAGTTACAGAGCAGAGTCTGTGAATTGTGCATCAACTGAGGCAAGGATCAAAATGTCAAGAGATGTGAAGATTATGATTTATCACCAAAGTATATTTTTCCAGATTTAAAAAGAACAGAGAAGTCTTTTTCCCCTTGTAACACCATTGTAAAAGTATCTAAGACAGTCCATTTACTAGATTATCTTGAAACTTCAGAAACTTGAAAGCATGTTATATGGGAAATATAGTACTGCATAAACCCTCTGACTTCAGCCTGCAAAATAAAAAGGAAATTTAATACCCTGATAGTATTAACATTGTATTTACAGCTGCTGTTGCTGCCCACATGAAAAAAAAATGTTTCCCAGCGGCTGAGATCAAAGGTACTACCACAGTGTGACATAGTATGGGACTACACTATAACAATTTTACAGATTTAACAGATTGTTTCCAATGGAAATGTGTGTGATATAAACTGCAGGTGTTCCTAACCAGAGACTGAAGGAACAAAACTGTTTTTTAAATGTGGGTTACACTTTAAATTAGCCACTACAGATGTATAGTAGTTTCATTTTGGGTACTCCCAAACAACTTACAGAGAACTGTAGTTAAATGAACATATATAACCTTGATTACGCAAAACTTTTTTTTAGGAACTTTTCATTTATATAACTGGCAGCTTGGCTTTTCTACATTAAACCAATCAGCTTCATATTGTTTCCTGATTTTTTTTTTATATTTAATTGAAATTTTTTTTTTTTTTTTTTTTACTGCTTATAGCTACTCAGTAAAGAAACCTGTTTGGTTTATTTTGCATGTGAGCAAAGGCATCTATCTTGTCCTTCAGGTTTTATGCACAAATATTTTACTTTGCAGAGCCTTTCTTCTCAAATAATGAACCAAATTTTTAGCTGATATGAGCGACTGGCTCTTCTGTGGAGCTCTACTGATTTGCAGTAGATGAAGGTCACACCCCAAGACATTTCCAAGTGGCAGCAGGCTGTTTGCTAAACACTGTGGATATGTTGTTTGAAGGGTGTGCAGGCATTTAGCCTTATGACTCCATTAATGTTAATAGGAATCAGAAGGTTCAGTTTCCGTATACCATGTTCCAAACATATCCATTGAAGTCTGGCAAACAACCCCTGAGGCTTCCTTGTAAAAGCTTTTGAAATCACTGTTCTTCTTCTGTAAGAAAAAGCAAGTCAGAAAGCTGCTCAATATTCATAGATTCACATATATATGTTCAGCCTGAATATCAATTTGCTAGTGTTGTGGCTCACTACTGAATGCCAAGTGGTCTGAAGTACAACCCCCCCACCACAAAAAACCATGAAGGAAGGGGGTTGGGGGGAAGCTTAGCTCTTCTAAGTTCAGATCTAGCTGTCTTAGCAGAATCCTAGTTGCAGCCCTCTTAAGGACAGCTTCACTGAACATTGACTAATCTGGGCAGCATAGTCCAAAAGCTCAACCTTAGTAAATCTTTGTTGCTCTGCTTTGAAAGGCAGAATAAAGCCAACTTCTTTGTCTTCCTGGCAAGTTCATCATTGCAGAGGACTACTGATCTGGTGTACAGGTAGCCTTAAAGGCCCCTTTTCAGCCCCTAACTAATTGAAACTGGATGTTATCCAGGGTAGATACCAGGCTGAACTTTGGTGAACTTCAACAAAGAACAATGCCCATTACAGTGCTTACACATTATTGCAGCCCTAATGCTCAACTAGTTTCCAGCTGGCCTCAGGAATGACAGGAGGAGAAATGGTATCAGTGTAAGTCATCTTTGCTCCTTCTCTTACTCAGCTCAGCTAAGCTGCACACCTGGGGATAGATGTGTGAGGTTCTAATTCTTCATTGTTTTGATTCATTTACAATGAAGCAAAATATGAGCCAAACAGAATATGGACAACCACATTGCACAGATACAAATAACTACTGAAGGGTGAGGCAGTTGAGGGCCAAAATTTTAATGAATGATTGGTTTCTTACTCATACCACGGTAAATCAAGAGTAGTGCCTTTGAAGTCAACATAGTTATGTCAGTGTAAAACTGCTGTCAGAGAAAGGAGGACCAACTTGCTTAGTATTTCTAAGGATTAGGTTTTGAACTCTGTAGATGAGTCTGACTGAAGCCAGTTTTCAATCATCATCCATATATATTCAGAGCCTTGCTAAGTCCCTGCTGCAGCATTTGTTTTCTTCCTTTATATTTTGGATATACCAAGAACTGGAACAAAGGAGACATACAGATATGTACAAATTAAATATAATACTACTAATTTTCTCAAAATCAAATAAAGGAACCTGAGTAGCAGTGGAGGAGGAAGACAGGAGGTTATTGCTGAATAAAATATATCCAGCTTTGAGCTTCCTGGGGAAAATGTGCTTAGGTCAAATTGTGAGGACCTGACAGCTTGCATTATTAAGTAGTTTAAAAAGCAAAATTACTAGAGAATATTGCACTACTGTTCTTCAAGAGTGATTCTGCACCCATTGAAGTTGCTGTAGATTTTCCAGGCTAACATCCAAAGAAGCAATATCAGAATGAGTAGCATTTTGGACAACAAACTGAACCACAAATTATGTATCTGACATTATGTGGCCTTTTAAAAAACAATTAAATGTTCTTGTTCTTGACCTTATTTCTCCACAGTATAAAGCAAACATTCAGTTCATTCTGAAACTCCTACTTCTCGCTGTCCCTCAGCAGTTTTTTCCTGTGATTATAATGAAGAGTGGAATTGAAAGAGAGTTGTTTTTAAAACAACCACAATGAAAACTACATAAAATTGTCTCAATTACCTTCCCTAGATGAATGATCATTGTTGGCTGGGAAACTGAGATAATGAGGCAGGATTTATTCATAGATTTACAAAATACTTATATTTTCAATTTTGCATGTGGTTGTCTCAGGTCCAGATTCCATTTTATCCTGACCATTAAAATACTGCGGCTTGCACTTTGGTCCATTTTATTATATAGATATTGAAAATTACCTTTAGATCAGTGGTTGTCAACTAGGAGTATGCATACCCTTAGGGGTAATTAAAAGAGTCATAGGGGTACACAGGGGTTTGGGTTGTAGCCGTGTTGTTCTAAGGACATAGGCACATAGGAGTACACAGACATCCACTTGCATGCATGCAACCGTAGCTGGGGCTGGGGCAGGGGCTGCCCACCTGGGATGGGGCATGGAACTGAGCTGCAGGGAGGGGGGTGGCAGCTCCCACTGCTATGCACACCATGGGATCGCATGGAGGGCATGTACCCCCAGATATGCACGTGGGGTGGGGCAGGCTGGGGCCAGAGTCATGCTAGGATATTCCTGGCAGGGGGCAGGGCTATGCTGCACTTGGGTAAGGCGGAGGTGGCACTGGTAGTGTTTTGGGGGGACTATAGTGAATTCTGAAGTGGTTTCAGTTCCTGCCCCCAGTAGCTCTGCTCCCATAGGCCCCCACAATGAGGGAGAGAGTGGGGCTGGGGCTGAGACTGGAGCAGGGGCAGGTGCTATCCAGCCAGGGTGGAGTGTGGGACAGAGCCATGAGTGGCTCATCCGAGGGGCACAAGGGATGGTGGCTCTCACTGCTGTGTGCACCCCAGGAGGACATGGGGGGCACATGCTCCTGGATTTGAATGTGGGGCACAGTGGGCTGGGGCCAGGGCAGCACGGGGCTGTTCCCGGCAGGGGGCTGGGCCAGACTGCACTGGGAAGGGGATTGGGGACCTACAAAGAATCCAGAGGAGGCTGCAGCCCCTCACATAGCCCCCTCCCAATGCCACTGCCTGCCCCAAGCACAGCTCAGCCAAGCCCCCACCAGGAAGAGCTTAGTGCAGCCCCAGCCCCAGCCCATCTGCACCCCACTTGCAGATCCAGGGGCACATGTCCACCATGTCCTCCTGGGATGCACACAGTGGTGGGAGCCACCCCCTCCACCCGCTACCACATGCTCTCTGGATGAGCTGCTCACAGTTTTGTACTGTGCTCCACCCCAGCTGGGAAGTGCCTGCCCCTGCCCCTGCTCCAGCCCCAGCCACAGCCCCATTCTCACCCTCGCTAGGGCAGCCTACAGGAGAAGAGCTATTGTGGGAAGGAGGGAGGCTATAGCCACTCCACAATATGTTGTAGACCCCCAATTCTCCTCCCAGCACCAGTTTTTGAGATTTTAAAAATGCTAAACTGCCTTCTTGATGACCCATGGAAACACAGTTTAGTGAACATTCAGATTTCCTTTTGTACCTGCAAAAAAATAAAACACAAAAAACCCAAGCACGAAAAAAAAAACTTTATTTTTTTATGTTATAATGTCTTATCCAAACCAGACCTGAGGAAAGTCAATTCCTACACTATCTGAAATCCACATTGTATTTTAATTGAATTAAAAATAAGGTGAAATAATGACAATATTCTGTATTTAAATTGTGCCACAAATCTGAGGGTCTCAGATCACTGAAACATTAACTATTTTGGTCTCCTAGCAGCCTGAACAATAAATGCTGCCATTTTACAGAGTAAATGAGTGTACAGAAAAGTAATGACTTATGCCAAAGCACCTGTGTTACCTACAGGAACTTGGGAAGACAACCTAGATTTCCTTGCCTCATGGCCTATGTACAAAATCATGCTAGCTATTCATATGTACCAGATTATTTGATATTCAGGAGAAGAAATGAAAATCTTAAATGAAACATCTGTGTCAATGTGAAAATATGATAATGTTTTCCCTCTGGCTGCCAAAGATGAAAAGATCAATGTCTTCCACTGAGTGACAGATTCCTGATGTAACAAATAACATTTTTGTTTGCGTGCTTGTTTGTTTGAAGCAGAATGACAGATAAAAGCAGAGAAGCCAGGGATGTTGACTGCAGGAACATTCAATAAGCCATACTGTTTTAGATTACTGGTCTGTTAAGCAGCATTCAAATCTTGGCTGGCAGAGCCATTTCGCTCAGCCTGTAGGGCTCCTCAAGGGTCCAGAAATTTGATAGTGGGGAGCACTAGCAGTGTTAATTGCCACACTCCTGCTGCCAAATTTCCAGACCCATGGGGACCCCTGTGGACCATATAATATTGCCACTATATTGTGCCAATGTGTAGCCAGGTCCAAACACATGGGATTGAGCTGGTGCATGATTGGATCTGGGCCTGGGGATTACAGCAGATCCATGGGCCAGATCCCCTACATGAGACCTGGCTTGTGGACAGATGCTGAACTACTCATCTAGCCCACAGGGCCAGAAGGTTAGATACCGCTGGTCTAGTAAATCTGTTATTCTACTGCCAGAAGTGGTCAGCAAGTGATATGGCAGAAACAAACAAACTGTCTCTCACCTTCCATTGTCCTAACACACAAACTGAATAATTACAAAAATAGCATAAGGGAAGGAGAGGATTATGTTATTGTGCACAGGGATCTCTCTGTACCCGAAAGCATGGAGTTTAATTTCCCTTATCCAGCATGTATTTTCTTTATAGGCTACTCAGCATTAATGAAGACAAACAGACAGACAGTATAATATCCCTCAGAGGTAGAAAAGAAAACTTAAACAACAAATTATCCCAGCAAAAGAAAGGAAAACCTGGTCCTGAATAACATATAATCAGACATCACTGTACTCAAATTATTGGACTAGAAACTCAGATATCATATGGCTGCTTTGGGCCACGTTTGCTTCACATACTACACCTTTGACCAATGGCTACAATCAGTACATGTCCCTGTTTTAAATATGATATAAGTAATACAGGATGCTCTCAAACTTGTGGAGTGTGTCGATGTACAACAGCTGCAGGCACTAGGGAATGCAAAAAGAAATGCCAGATATCTTGGCTCCACAGAAGTCAATTGCAAAAGTCTAAATCCAATAATGGATTTAGGAGTGTAGAAGTTAGAGCAGTGATTTGCAGCCAGGGTGTTCTGAGATCCTTAAGAGGATCACATGCACCCTCTGCCACAGAGGGTGCTACACCATACTAGCACTTCCCTAGTGTGTGAACACCTACACATAATTTACATGGTAAACCCAGATTTCAAATAGGAATCCACAGTGTCAAAAAACATTCTGACCTCTTGTGGTCTTCCTAATTTCTTTGTAATAGAAGAATTGCTCTATAATTTATCTGTAGTCAAAAAATTAGTGAAAGCTAAGGGCTAGCATTTTCTGAGGGATGCCTTGAGTCTAAAAAAAAGTTTGAGAACCACTGAGTTGGAGCCTAATTTTTAGATGCCTATAGGCATCTTGGCTTTCACCCAGAAGTGAAATTAAGAGCCTTTGGGTGTTTGTACATGCGCTTTGGGAGGTGGGAAAGGTGTTTAATTAGAGCAGCTCCAAGGGTCAAGTGTATCAGGGTCCCTGTGATGAAAAATGGGATGGTGGGGACACTGATGCATATGACACTGGAGTCTAGTGAGGCATGATAATTATCATGCTCCAGTAGACTTGATTAATCAAGTCTGCTCTGATGCAGTGTAATTACAGTGTATTGGTGCAGCTATGTTGCCTGTGTATAAAGCTCCCCTTGTGTTCAATTGCTTACACTGTCTTTACAGTGGAAAAGAGTCCAGTGTCTCACAGCCAAACAATTCACACACTGAAGAGCTGCCTAGAAATAAGCAACAGAAAATATTAAGCCCAAGGGTGAGCCTGAACTTCAGTCCATCTCCAGAGTGTCAATCCCTGAGCTAGGGATGCAGGCAGGTAAGCACATCCCTGCACTTCTGGGAGTATGTGAAGCATTTCCTAAGAACACTCAGGGCCCTCAGTGGATTTAAGCAGGACTTAACATCAAGTTGCTGAATCTCCACTGGGCCTTGGTGGGAGACAGACTCTGAAAGCTTCAAGTTGGGGCAGCTGTATGCAATGGAAAACTGTCCAGTTTCATGCTCTGGGATGACAACAGCACATGTAGAAAGGGAAATAGCCCTAGATTTGCTGTTGCAGTATGTCATCTTTTTTCTGATGTCAAGCAGCCAAGAAATGCTGTTTATTCAACAGCAAAAAAAGGAAGTAACATCTTCCCCAGCAGGAGTGAACTACTGGCTGTTGTTTCTGTATTGTACAGTGATGCAGAGCTATTTGTGGGAGTGTGTCTTTTTTTTCAGATGAAGGGAAGGATTCGGTTACACTAAGTAGTATTTTGTGCATTTTATTTTACATATTCCGATGTGTTAATTGTATACTGCTGCAGAAAATGTTCCCACCACTAAAACAAAAGTTAGTCACTGTGCTTACTGCTGAGCATGAAAATGCATCTCTAGAATAAGAAAAGACCTAACGCCATTGAAAGGTAAAAAGTAGTGTCAGAGTTGTATACTTTTAAAATCATAACAATTAGAGCAAGAAAAACACAAAATCATCTGCCTGTTCTTTCTGGCATTGGACAGTTGTTGGATGCATTATATTTTCCAGGGTTTTGTTGTTGTTGTTTGTTTAGGTCAGCCCTATTTTTAAATGGTTGCAAATGATGGGACCTTTTCCAC
Source organism: Caiman crocodilus (assembly GCA_030014935.1). NCBI lineage: Eukaryota > Metazoa > Chordata > Crocodylia > Alligatoridae > Caiman > Caiman crocodilus. Next base: position 22,568,603 of record JAGPOW010000290.1, read on the forward strand.
ATCCCTAGGGAAATGCTTCTATAGTTTAACAGATCTCACTCTTAAGGCTTTTTTTCTGATGTTCAGTCCAAGTGCTTTGTTCTTTAATTTCATCCCAATGGAGCAGGAATTTACCATATAAGAATGACAATATGTCTCACTTAGCCAAATGGTATGAGTTTAAAATCTTCATGGAAAAGATGACTAATGAAGACTTGAAGCAACAAAATGATACATCCTTTAACTGTATATTAGTTGAGCATTAGTTAAGTATCTTCCAAATGGAATATTGGAATGTTCAAAATAACATTTTCTATAGTCTTTATCTAACAAAGAAACATCACCTGTGAAACAATTCCACATGTCAGTTGTAATGTTGAAGACTTTCTCTTTTATAATCTATAACTCATTTTTACAGTACATAAATCAATGGGCTTGATTCTTACCACTGTATGGGCCCAACAATCTGTTTAAATGGCCAACCATTTAGGAAAGTGGCATAGCAGTGCTGAAAATCCATGTATAACAATGGTATTATTCATGATTTGCATTATTTTAAGTTAGATCAGATCCATCATGTTCTTTGGTAATAGGCCTCTATTATTGAATTAGAATGATAAAGGAAACTTTGCTATTCTTTATTTTTCAGAATAATTGGCAAAATAAAGAGTGGTGGATACATTTAAAGGATTTATTTTTTGCTGTTGCAATAGAATTACATCTAAGTAACAGAAAAATTCTTAAAGATCTTTCGGTTACATGATTATAAGGTTTTGCCAAGATGTGAATACAGAAGTAAGAAACTACAAAAATTATATAGCTTCTTTCATCTGGTGTTGTAAAATAATACCAGAGTTGATATTTTTTAAATCATTTTTATAAATCATTTCTGATAGGGCAGAATAACTACATACGCATTTTAATCTATGTACACATATACATTGTGCATTTTTTTCTGAGTGGCAAGAAAGAAGGAAGGTTGCATAAAATAGGTAGTTTTTATTTCTCTTTTATATGAAAATATAATTTTCTGCAAAGGTCTCCAGCTATTAGCTAATTTTTAATCATTAAAACAGCAGGATGTGACCTCAGATAATTTTCCCAGGGAATATCAGAAAATATCTTATACTTTTCAACACTATTCCTTCCAAATATACATTATTTTATGATTACCTGGGCCCTGCTGTTCCTTTTATAGGAACTTTTCCTAATATACTTTTCTCAAGACTGACCTTTTAAATTGGCGGGGCATAGGCAGCTGTAGCTTGAAGATGGTCACAACAATTAGCTGCAAGTTACAATTAGCTGTTACCCTTTGCTCTTATTCAGCTGATAGGCATTTCTAACAGCTGTTAGAATCTTCTCTCTCAGCCCTCCTACAATCTAAATCACATGGAGAAATTCCAGTAGAACTGGGAAAATGCAAGGCTCCAGCTCCACAGATCCCACTGCAAAATTGAAGGTCCTGTTGTCATGGTCAGAAAGTGATCCATATGCTCTTCAAGGAAAACAAAAAAGACTGCTGGTGTGCAAAGAGAAGTAAAATTTGCCTATTTCCGTTTAAATGGGTAAAAACCTATACAAATTAAAATAGTTGTATATGCCCCAATGAAATAAAGCATTCCCTCACTTATTTGCAGTGGGCATATCTGATCCTGAGCTCTGGAGTATTGGTCTAGACTGCCCTGCCAATTGTCCAGCCATCTCTAAGCTTGTCCACTTCATGGGCTACTGACATGCGGGAAGGTGACTTGGGGGCAGGTGACCCCCCCCCTTTGTGTGGCTGGGGCCATCAGGACCACCCCAAGGGGTAGGTGGGGACGGTGCTGACTCACGCCACAGCTAGAGTGGGGTCCCTGGGTAGTAGCACACTGATCCCCCCCGCACTGCTGACAGCTGTCCCAGACCTGAGCCAGCAAAGCAGGGAGCATGGGGGCAATGTATGGCAGGGGCCTCGGCTTACCACTCCCCCCGTCACTGTCTGGTCCAGCTGGTCAGATCCCAGCCCTACCCTCCGCCTCAGGTCTCTGCTTATTCCACCGGGGTTAGACTGCAGTTGAGGGGGGTGAGGGGTAGGGAGAGGGTTGAGGGTTTACATTTTTGGATTAGGTATTTTTAAGGAACCTCTCCCCCTTTTTTCCAATTTAACCTTAAACTCTAAAGGTGACTTTTGTAGGACAAAAATGAGACACCTTAGTAAGGATAGGTGAGTTAGGTTTTGTTGTTATAAACATCTACATATGCACTTTAGTATTGCAAGTAGCTGCTCTAAAAATATGTTTTGAAAATAAAGCTGTTCATGGTGGTTCAGCATGAGAATAAGCAGGACTGGAGCCTCAGATTGCATTGATCTTCCCAAGATGTGCCTTCCCATGGAGAAAGCAATTTTGTATCCTTGGGTTTCAATTAAATACTTTTTGTCATTACCACTAAATCCGCTCAAAAGGACGAGTGCAAATAAGTTAGAAGGAAGCCATCATTGGCCAGTGAACAGTACACAAACAACATGGCTGCTTGCTAATCCTTTTCAATGGTAACCTTCAAATTATCTACACATGCTATATGTTCTCATTAACTATAATAAAACACTCTGCTTTTAAACAAGCTATAACTTCTTATATATTACGAGCCAGGAAAGGTATTTTCAAAATTACTTTAATGACGACAGCTATTTAGACAAAGAAAGAAAGAAACCTTGGCAAAACAGTTACATTTTTGGAGACAGAAAGTTTTTGGTTGCATAATAGCAGAAGCTAGAAAAAACAATTTTCATCTTAATTATCTTAAGGCAGCACTGACTTGAAATCAGATTGATTAATACAAAGTAAGCTTTCAAGGCAGACTAAATATTTTTGATTTATTTTAATGGGGGATAATAGTGATAATTTTTTGTTTCTGGGTAAATGGAGAGATAAATGGCTTTTGCTGAATAAACATTTCACACAGCTATCTCTTTATATGCAGTATCTCAGGGAGACATTGTTTAAATACATTTTATACATTCAGAGGAATTTAATAGTTTAAGATTTCAACTCTTTTTTTAATATGCTCAAATTAGGTGCAAAATGATACGTTTATCTCAGAATTCTTTAAAACAAATCAAGCTGCACTGCAGTACAATTTAATACATCTTTATTTTAAAAAGGCTAGGAACATAAGAACTTTTGTTCTGGTTCAGACTACTTCATTTAGGTTAGCATCCTACCCTGATAGCTAGATGCTTTTAGAGAAAAGTTTTAAAAAATTCCTGAACTTCTAAATATGAGGGTGTAAAAAATATTTCTTCCAGCCCCTTGGAGGGATTAGAAAATCTATGAATTAAAGGTGTGGGTATTTGTGGCGGAGCACTGTTGGGGTGCTCACCACTTACTGAGCTGCTGCAGGCTACGGAGGAGCCTGCATTGTGAACAGCAGGGAGACCCCCCGCCCCCGCAAGAACTATATCCAGAGAGCAACTCAAGAACTATATCCAGGTCCTCAGAGAGAGAATTAGATCAAGAGTGGGTACGCCTGCATTGGCCCTGGGTAAGACATAAAACTGCACATTGCTGGGGAAGGATGGCCTGCTGGGGCTGCATGTGGTGAGGTAACTCCCCAGAAATGCCAGGCCAGTTGCCTCCCCAGTAAAAGACAGACAGGGGCATCTGATAACTCCAGCTCCCACCATCTGGTGGACAATTAATAGCAGGGGGACAGGCATGTCTGTGGACACCTGAGTCAATGGGATATCAGACCCCGAGCCCCAGGGTGGGGGCATGGAGTTGGTCCCAATGAGGGGACAGGAGGGGGAAGGATATGTCTGCATGACTCCTGAGCCTCATGGGAGGGTAAGAACCCATGTGGTCCTGGAGAAGGTGACAATAGTGTGACCCTAGAAGGGGGGACCAAAGAGCCCAGAGTGGGGCTAGAGGCTGGGTTCACCCCAGTGCAGGGTACAGGGCCAGTAGACATGTAGAGTAGGTCTGCAGGGCAGCATGGAGAGCTGTGTGGGGTACTGGTCTGAGTGAGAGTAGGTTCAGAGACCCATGTGGAGTGTAAGGCATGGAGCATGGTGGCCCAGGGAGGGACAGTATGAAAGACGCCCAATGAAAATGGGCAGAGTGAAAGAGGCCCAGTGAGAGTGGGTGTTATGAATGAGGCCCAGTGAAGAGCAGAATGCCAAGAGGAATGACAGACACCCAGCAAAGGGTAGAGTTTGGCCCAGCCTTGGGCTGGTGCCAGGAACATCTTACGATGAAATCTGTGAGGCATGGAACATGGTAAGGGAAGGTTGGAGCCATGTATAAAGCCCTAGATGTCAGGGCATTAAATAGCAGCCTCCTGCTCCTATTTGAGCTGCTGGAAGTGCACGTGCGTGCATGTGTGAACACACCCAAGAAACCTATTGTGAAGCACCAAGAACAGGACAAGGTGATTAGGAATGGCCAGAATGGATTCACCAAGAGCAAGTCATACCTGATCAATCTGATAAGGTGACAGGGTCCTCTATGAAGGTGACAGGCTCTGTGAATGGAAGGAGAACAGTGGATGTGATATACCTTCACTTTAGCAGGGCTTTTGACACTATGTTCCACAACATTCTCATTAACAAACTATGGAAATACAGAGTAGACAAAAGTGCTGTAGGGTGGATACATAACTGAGATGATTGTTCTTATTGAGTAATCCTCAACAGCTCAATGTCTAGTTTGGAGGACATATCAAGATGGGTCTTCAGGTCTCTGCCTTGGGTCCAGTATTGTCCAACCTCTTCATTAATGATTTGGATGATGAGACTGAGTGCACATTTAGCAAATTTGTGGAGCAGGGAGGGGCATGCAGGCAGCAAATCTTGTCTCTGCCTTGGCTCCAGACCACATTGTCACCACTGCAAGATCCTATCCCCTGCCCCAGAGCAGCTCCTCACCCAGCTGCACACTTTGCCAGTGCTGCTAGAGCTAGTCTCTATGGAAACCCTGTCCCCATGCATCATGGTGCTGCCACTACTGGGGTCTCCATGGAAACCAGCTGCCCTGATGCAGGTGGAGACTACTGGGAAATGGAGTCAGCCACCACCAGCATGTTTCCCACCCCTGTTTTAATCCTAGTTGGTCTGCTGGGAGGACTGGATTTCAGTACAGAGACAGATTCATTTGACATCTGAACTGGGGTCAAACAAGGATGCATCATCACACCAGCTCTGTTCTCTATTCTTTTGACAATCATCCTGGTTCTCATTAAGGTCCTTCTTCCTTCAGGAATTAACACTGAATACAGAACAGATGAAGGGCTCTTCAATCTGGGTAACTTGAAGACCAAAGTATACTAAACAACCATTGTTGATCTTGGTATGTTAACAATCGCACCAAGCTTGCACACACTGAAAAAAACCTCTGTGTGTGGGGTGAAGGCAGCTCCCATTGTGGACTGGGCTCTGCCCAGTCCCCACTGCCGGTGTCCTGGGAGCAGCGCGATGCCACATGCCTCCTGCGCCTTGGCTGGCAGTGATCTCCCCTTGTATTTTGGTATTTTTATCTATTTGTGTGCCATGGCATTACTCTTGTAGCTTATATTTTATACTCTTCACCTTTTAGCTAAATGTGTTTAGTTTCAGAAGTGAGTTATATATTGTAACAATGTTAACAAGGGCAGGAATCAAACTGCCACTTCCCTGTATCAGGCGGACCCCTGAAAGAGTGAGTGAATCAGTGATTAAATGTGTAACACAGCAGCATCCATCCAGGAAGAGCACACACCAACTGCTGACCCTTCGTCAGGTTAAGGAAGTTTTTTTGCACCCGAAAGCTTGCTTAATAAATATTCTCCAACTATTTGGGTTGGTCTAATAAAAGATATCAAATTCACCTAAGGAACCTTGTCTGCCTAACACAGTAGCAGGCTTCAGTTACAAGGGTCAATTAACACCCATGAAAACCGCAGATCAACCAACAGAAGAAATCAATAGAAGACAACGTAGCAACCGGGAATTCTCTGAACTTCAGTGTTCAAGGGCTAGAAACCCTGGTCTGAGTTAATCAATGCCCAGGAACAACTTTTGGGGCTGAATATCTCCAGATTGACAGCTCTCAGAGCCCTATTCATGACAGCAGCAAATTAATCAAAAGTCATCAATGGACTCCCAAACCTGCACATACATGTGGATGACCTCTGGCGCTGACAGATGCCATCCAGTATCCACCAAGGGGGAAGTCCCACGAGGGTCAAAGACCCCTGGATTGAGCAAACCTGAAAACTGGGGAGTCAGCAAAGTCTGCCAGAGACAGATAAAAAGCAGTGAAAAGTGATCCTCAGGGGTGCCATCTTGATCTCCATCTTGACCAGCACCTAACCTATCCAGCCAAAAGGACCAGCTGGTGACCCCCTTCTGGATGATAACACCACGCTGGAAGAAACCTCGACTGGCCATTGACGTCAGACTTTAGTGCCTGTGGGACAGGAATACCCAACTCTTGTAGCTCGCTGCTGTGTGTGTGCATGTGTGTGTGGGGGGGGAGGGAACCAACCCTAAGGTTTATGATTTGACTTAATTACAATGTTTCAATCCGTCTAATAAACCAGAATTTTAAGGATTCCAAGTTGGACATTTGTAGCCAACAATCACACTGCTCCTAGGGCACCAGCAGTGGGGTGCAGAACCTAGTCCACAGCAGTAGCTACATCTTCCCCATGCACAGATCTGGGGGGTATGTGCCCCCTGTGCCTGCTTTGGGGGTGTGTGCAGCTCCTGGCTGAGCTACCCAGGCTCCAAAGATCCCATGACATGCTCTGGGGCCCCATTCACCCCAGCCCCTGTCCCCGTCTTTGCCCCATTCCTTCCCTCAATACAGGGACCTTGATCTGCACCCCCCACCACTCCTTCCCCATGACAGACTTACCTTCTGGGGGCACAGGGGGTGTGTACACACATGTGTAAGCTTGCAGATGCTCAGCTCCCCTAAATCATATTTTCTTCCTCTGCCTATGGTGACCCCTCCATTCCCAAATTACCACCAGAGAAAAGACTGTGGAGGTAGTTGAGCACTTCCACTACCTTGGCAGGCAACATTCTCAGAGAATGAACATTGATGAGAAAAGATCCAGCACAGGATCTGGTGCACAAGTGCTTCATTTGTGAATTGCTTTGATGTGTCTTTATGCACTGGTTTCCTGAAAGACACCAAAATCCAGGTCTACAATGCAGTCATCATCTCCACTCTCCACTATGGATACGAAATGTGGGTGACCTATTGTCATCTCAAAAGCCTGCAGAGGTATCACTAATGATGCCTCCCTGAGATCCTCTACATCATATAGGAAGATAATTACACAAATGCCAGCATCCTTGCTGAAGCCAGTGTTATCAGCATTGAGTCAGTGATCCTCAATTACCAACTGCCCTGGACTGTACATTGTGTATAGATGCTTGATTCTCAACTCCCCAAACAAGCACTCTACTCCCAGATTAGTAACAGCCTGAGATTTTGTGGTATCCAGGGGAAATGCTACGCATTGAAGGCATACCTCAAGAATAACAGATGCAAACACTAGGCCAATTTTAAAGTTGGGAGAGAGATTAGACAAACTTCTGTGTACAAAATGCCTTTCCTTAGGTCTGGGAAAGGAACAGATGCAACCTAAACTACTACCTTTTATAAATAGCTACTTAATAGTAATTTAAAAATTACTTAATATGTCTCATTCTCTTTATAGCCTTTTCTCTGTGTTCGAAAAACTATATGGTACACTTTTCTTGAAAGTTGATTTGTACCCAGTAATTGGGGGTTTAGGTACAATAGGGCTGAGGTTAAATTCTAAAATATGTTCTTAAAAAAACAAAACAAAAAGTCTAGCCTGGGCTTCAGCAAATAGTTATGCTTAAGTAGAGGAAAAAGAAATGGTAATAATAATAATGCATACTATTCATTCATCTACCTCCCAGTTATGTTAAGCGTATGTGTAATGGTGGGAACATGAAGCTCTGCATAGACACAGATTTGTTTAAATATTCTGATAAAAACAAGCATGAATAGAAATCTCTGGCATCCAGAGTAATTTTATTTTGGATACTGTGCAATGTGATTTCAACTTTGCTGAATTTCTTATGGGATTACACAGAATCTTTCAATAAATGTAGTATTATAATGGAAGGCTAAATTAAGGAAAACTGCATGCAGCTTGTGAGATTCAAAGACATGACTGATGTGTTATAGCTTTGATATTAGTGAAATTCTGCATCCACTAAAGTAGTTAGGAATTTTGTAATTTACTTTAGTAGAGTAGGATTTCTGCTATTTTTGTCTATTTTTTTTTATTCCCATCAGGTTACGTTGGGCGTTTGGTAACAATCTAGGAATTAATCAAGGGTAGGGAATACATACTTTTCTTTTCTACAGGAACAAAAGGAAGTGTTTCTAGTTTGGTATGGATATTTTTTTGCCTTTTCCCAGACTACTGCAAGACTAAATGGGTGTATTGTCCTACCTTCATTTCTGTAACTCTCTGCTGTAGAAATTTCATTAGCAAACACAAGCATTGGCCCCTTATCTACTTTGGTGGGAGAGTAGTGGGGAGGTTAAAAGTTGAAAGTGAATAGAAAACTAATTTCAACATACCACTTTCACCTCCTTGATAGAGAGGAGATTATCATTACCCATTCAAGTGTTGTCAGATGTAGTATGCTATTATAATGATCCATTGAAGAGCAAAAAGATATAGACAGACAGATTAGGAGAAGGTGTTAATTAAGCCATTACTGGGAATGGGAGTATCTCTTTTTGGGAGGAAAAGAGAGGTTAGTATTCTTACAATAATTAAACTTGAACATGCCCCCCCCCCTAAGGCTTATCACTGAAATGCCAAAAATTATCATAGGTCAAAGTGTACTGAATCCACACCAAAAATACTGAAATGGCTATACTGGGACTCTTGCCTAAAAGGATCTACAAACAAATGAGTCCATTATAACTCACTAGTGTGTCTCCTTGTGCAAAAAGGTAAATGAAAGCTAAACTACAGTAGTTTACTTCAATGAAATAAACTTGTTTAATTGAGGGGTAAACTGTCAAAGTTTAGTTTTCATGTTCTGCCATATAAGAGTAGGCATGTGGACAATCACCATGTGTGTAAATCTCTATACGCTTCTAGCTACCTGTGTTTGTTTCTTTGTCCATGCCTAAGACATTGAGGAGTAGAGCCACAAATGGACTTGAGTGTGAATTCAGTGCCTGTCTGACACTTTAGGGCAGGTTTAAGCAATGTTTTCTGATGGGGTGCCAAAATCATGCAGTTTTGCTCTAAGAAGTTCAGGCACTGGGACCTGGCTGCCTCTGCTGCTTCTCCCTGCCACCTGGCTGTAGTGAGACACAGAAGGAACTCCTTCTTTGTGAGCCATAGTTTGTTGACTCCTGAGCTTAAGTAAAAAAATAGATCTATAGATCCTCTGCTAAGCTGCTGCATAACCCTGAAGGTGTTTAAAAATCAGGTGCCTACATTGACAAATCAAACTTTTCTCTAGATGCCTGTAGTTTTCATTTATTGCATACTCAGAAACATCTGTCTTGACAGTGCTGAGCAAAATATTACCTAACTTGTGCCTTAGGTCCATTGGTATTCATTAACTAGCAATTCTTCATGTATCAGACCTGAAGGGTTTAATAAATAAGGTGCCTGTAGAAGTTATATTATTCAAACTGTCTCCTAAACAATTGCTGCAGCAGAAGCAATGTCTGCAGAAGATCAATGTTGAAGGACTCAAGGATTCAATTGAGCAAGACTTCTTTCACCAATGCCTTAACAGAAAGCTGATGAATTTCAATCAATGACAATAGGAGAGAATGTTAGCAGTGCTTGGGGCACCTTCAAATCCACCATCACCAGCACCTTTGATGAGACATTTGGATTCCCTACCAGGAAACATTAGGTCAGGTTTTGTTGTGAATAACCAAGCCATTTTTGTCTAAAGGCCTAATAAATGGCCTTGAGCCATCCTCCCGAGACAGAATACACAGCGAGACTGGAAGGTTGT
>JAGPOW010000290.1:22578684-22599143 GCA_030014935.1 Caiman crocodilus
GAATATTATGCTTGTAGATTTTAGTGTAAAGGATGCTTAGAAATCTTGTTTAGTGTGCTTGCTACCTTGCACCTTTATTGCTAGCAATAAAAACTTTTTTTCTTTCAAACTTCCAACTGGTGTTCGTGTATTGGCTTACGCATACCGGGCACGAATTCAGACTTGGGCTGAAGCATAACAGTTTGAAAATGACTAAGAGATCCAAGGGTTGGTCAACTGTAAGTGCAAGACTTTGTGTGCTTGGCAGAAGGATATCAATTCTAAGCAAAAGAAACTGAGTTACCAACAAGCCAAGGCAAAGTCCAAATGAAAAAGAGGTGGCAGGAAGACAAGGAAAAAGAGATTCAAGATTTCACTGATGTGATCTTTTCAGTGCCACCAAAGCCATTAACTGTCCAAGCATTCAGGCACCAACCCTTCTAAGACCTAAGGATAGAGAAGAGACCTGATCAAGGAAAGGGGAACCATCAATATCTTTTAGGACAGGGTTAAGCAGAATTTTCTGATGGGGTGCCAGAATGATGCAGCATTTTGAAGATATTTTCAATTGAAACTGTATTTGATGAGAGTGTTCTCAACTCCATCCTGCAACACCTGAATCTCGACAGTCTCAAAACCCCTTAGACCTTTAATGAATTGAAGAAAGCCATCAAGCAGATGAAGAATGACAAGGCACCTGGAGCTGATGGAATCACCAACAAAATTTTAAAGCAGGGAGGAGAAGAGCTCACATCACAGCTCCACATGAATGACACATGCCCCCAGCATCTGTGGGGTCACGGTGGTGCTGGAGGTGGTGTGAGCACAGCGGTGGTAAGCAGGGAGCGCCTGCAGATACTGCCAGAGCTGTTAGCAGTGAGGGGGGATGGTAAGCGGTGGCACCCTTTCACAGGGGGTGTCACAATCGGGGGGTGCACAAGCACTCACATACACCCCCTATGCATTGCCAGTGCAGCTTCATGCCCTCATCTTAAGTATCTGGAATGATGAGGAAATTCTGGATGACCTCAGAGATACCATAATTGAGACAATCTTCAAGAAAGGAGACAAGTTCAACTGTGGAAATTACAGATAAATTGCCTTGCAGTCCACCACAGGAAAGATCATTGGGAGAACCCAATGGGAGAACCGTCTTCTTCACTTGCTGAAGAGCTCCGCTTGGAATCTCAGTGTGGGATTAGGGCATTAAGAAGGACAACTGCTTCACTGCTTGCCAGCTGCAGGAAAAATGTCAAGAGCAACATAAACCTCTCTATTTGCCCTTCTTTACCTCACAGAAGCCTTTGACTCTGTCAGCTAGGAAGCACTGTGGAGGATACTTCTGAAGTATAGAAGTCCACCAAAATTCATCACCATATTTTGCCTGCTCAGTAATGGCATGTGAGTAGTGGTTCTCAGTAATGGATCTATCACAGATCTTTTTTGGGTTAAGACAGGATTTAAGCAAGGCTGCTTCATCAGTCTAACACTTCTCTCTATATTCCTTACCATGATGCTATAACTGACCACCAACAAGCTTCCAGGTGGAGTGGAGCTAAACAATTGAATGGATGCTAAGCTGCAGCCAGCCTCTGCATCTCATGTATCAGTGTTCCAGTGCTTCAATATAATGGTGGGCGCACTTTAATTAAAGCTCATTTGACAAGCTTTAGATAAAGTGCCCCATCACCATTTTGAAGTGCAGGGACCACTGATATATAAGACGTTCCAGGCACTTTAATTTGATTAGCTCTCAGAGCTGCTCTAGTTAAAATGCTTCCCCCCGCCACACACACACTCCTGAAACACATGTAAAAGTACCACAGAAGACTAAGGTCCTCAATCAACAAACTCTTAATGAGCAGTCTCTTGCTCAGGTTATTCAGATTCATGGTGAGACTATAGGGAACATTGTGTATTTTCTGTACCTTGGAAGCCATCTCTTGCAGAAGGTTGACATCTACAAAGAAATCTAGCATTGCCTCAAATGTGCAACTGTGGCCTTTGGACACCTGAGGAAATGGGTGTCTGAAGATCGCAACGTCAGATTCAAAACCAAGGTCATGGTTTACCAAGCAGTTGTGTTCCCTAGCTTACTGTACAGAGCAGTACTGTATGTCTTCTGTACATAGACAATGTATGGAAGATATCTTATGCCACAGGAGAAGAACCATCAGTGCTGCCTGTGGAGGGTCCTTTGAATCTAGTGGGAAGACAGATGCACAAATGTTAGCATCCTCTCATAAGCAAACATGAGCATCGGACCAATGATTATCAGACATCAATTTTGCTGGGCTAACCACATCATTCAGGTGTTGGACTCCAGACTCCTGAAGCAAGTTTTATTCTCCCTAGTCAATCAAGGCATATGCTCAAAAGGAGGATAGAGAAAACACTTTAAGGATGTCCTTAAGGCCAACTTGGAAAAAATGCAACATTGATATCAGCTCATGGGAAACTATTGCCCAGGATAACCCCAACTGGAAGAGGAGTCTGCTGCAAGTATCTCCATGCCAAAACCTTATTACAACAGCAGGAGACAGAAAAATAAAAGTGGGAGAACAGCATGTCACAGACCTACTCAAGTATCCAGAACCACCCACCTCACATGGAAACATGTGCCTGAGCTACAGCAGATTCTGTCAATCCCAGATAGGCCTTGTCAGCAATCTTCAGACCCACAGAGAAAACAATGATGGAAGATAATCAACCTTGACTGTGAGGGATTGCTGATGATGCTTTGAAAATAAAGTCTTCAATAGATGACAATGTCTTGTTTATCCAATAGCTCAGTGGTTAGAGCACTACTGAGGAAATGGGGAACCTAGATCTGTTTTTCTCTTATACTGGTAAAATAAACCACCAAAGATCAGAGAGTCCTTCTTGCAGCCAGAAGTATGCTACCAAAGTCTGGGTAAAGAGTGAGGCTTAAGCCTAAGCTTTGGTCCTCATACTATTGTTTGCTATCTTATCTGGCTACCTACTCTGCGTGCTGGCTTTTGGATATCATGTTAAATGCCTAGTTTCCCTTGTGCATTATATGGGAATCACAGATGCCTAACATCAACAATGAACATTTAGTGAGAAGCATGGTACATACAAATTTGGTGCTGCAATTCCTATCTGTTGTAGATCATTCTCTTAGGTGTATTTGAACAATACCTTAGTGAATGAATATATCTTCACAAACTCACTTTGTGACAAGGGAATATCAGTATATCCAAGTTGCAGCTGGAAAATTGTGACCCAGAAAGAGCACAGACAAGAACATCCACTTTTTTTTTTTTCAATTTTTGTAGAAACTTTGAATACAGTAGAACCTGGATGCTTCACATGTTTCTTACTCCCCTGTGAATATGGAGGTTTGCAGACTAGCTCAGATGAGACATTGGGGGTGGGGTGGAGCTAGATAACTGCAGCAAATAGCTGTAGGGAACTGCGGATGAGCTCCATTGAATGGAAAAGTGATGCCCTTTCACATAAAAGCAGTAGCAAACAGCTGGCTGGCTTGCCCTACTTACTGGCAACTTTGTGGCCGCATTTATACAAGATGTTGACTGTGCACTAGTTTGTTACTACTGTGCAGTAGTATCACATAGCATGAAGCACGAGGCAATGCTACTCTGCAGTAGTAATGAGCTACAGGACAGTCAACATCACCAACAAGCCTTTCAGGGATGCTTCTGCACAGAAAGAACAATGTAATTTTGACCTATTCTGGAGTTTTGCCACCTCTCTAGAGCTGAGTCAGCAAAACATTTAAGGATGTTTAACTACCACTATATGCTTGAGCATTTCCTTAAATCTCATACGAATCCAAAGGATTTTTTTTCTAAATAAGTATGGACCTTTATAAGACTTTATAAGACTTTATAAGACACTTAATATATGCTTATATGCTGCTGACAGCACCTCTCTTGAAAACAAAATGTTATTTAATATTTTTGCCTTTGACTTTGTCTACCTTCTTGAATGCCACATAGAAAGGGAAGTAGGACTGGAAGGGACCTCAGAAGGTTCAGGCCCCTTACTAAACCATCCCAGCCAAGTGTCTGTTCAACTTGTTCTTGAAAATTTCCAAGGATGATGATTCCACAGTGCCATGCCTCCTATGAAGCTTGCATTTGCTGCCTGGTTCCAGTCTCCTGAATCTACTCTTGAAGCTGGTGCTAATCTTCCTGCCTTTTTTTTAAAATAAAGATTGTGTGTGTGTTATCAAATCTATTCTATACCAGGAGAGGACACATGGGTATGCCTCCATAGAAAGATGCTTTATCAGTGCCTGGATGGGGACAAATAGTACAATCCTATATGGTTTGTGTTTTATGACTCCTGATAACCAGGGGGAGTTTTCATAGGAGCTGTTCCAGAGGCACTTGGTGGCTGATATCTGGATTCTTACAACAAAGAAGTTACACCACCATACCTCACATCTAGGGAAAAGCAGCAGAATCAGGAAAAAGGAGGGAAAATCAAGACACCGAGGGCAGAAGTACTTGGAGTGGTTTGGGGAGCAGCACCCAGCCCAGAAGCTGTGGGGGCTGGAGGTTAACCCCTTGGAGACCATATATGGCCTGTAAGCTGGAAGTTGAATAGCCTTGTTCTGCCAGATGAGCATCACAAAACCAGCACTCTTATCTGCTATCATCTTGGTGTCAGGTGTATACATTACAGGTATATTGTGATGCATGCACCATTTAAATGACAAATACCTTAACACAATTTACTGAAACTTAGACACCTATGTTACATATATTGTACAACTGGTTAATTGCACAATACGTTTAGACTGGCCACACTGTGAAGTAAGACCAGTGCAAGGTACTTATACGATTAGCTTTTAAGTGCAATACACTTAAACAAGTGTTATCCATACAAAATATTTTTCATGTGATAAAAATGACTATCCAGATATAAAAAGGCCAACCAGTTATAAGGTTAGTTCTTGAAAAATGTGTAATAACTCTGTAGCTGTGTTCTTTCCAATTTCAAGGTGAGCATGTAGCAGGGCCTTTAGCATTATCTCTATATAGCTGATACATTCTGCTATAGTAGAGGGAGAATTACCAATTCTCAGTGTTAATAATATAATGGTGAAGTAAATCCAGACCGTTTGGTTTAGTTCCTTTGTACTACATTGTTGGTACAATATGTTTCAGAAAATATTTTATTCAGGCCAGTGCAAAGATGATCTTTAGTAGCAGAGAGCTGATACAGAGAAACTCTGAAATTGTTCATTCCTAAGTTGACTCTCCAAAAGGGATAATGGGGCAGGGGTAGAGGAAAAGGAGGCAAGGCCAGGGTGCCTTTGCAGCATTCTTCTGCCATGGTGATGTCTTTTTGAAACATTTGCAATTGGACTTAATACATCCTGCAGAACAGGACTGGCAACATGGAGGAAACACAAAATGAAACATAAGCACCCTTACATGTACACCCTTTTTATCTGGTCTGTGTAGGTCAGCTATATCCCATTATTTAGCCTCTGGTATTTATTCCCAAACACTACAGTATACAGTATAATATGGATCCTTAGAGGATCTCTCAAATGTTCCAAGCAATAGAGTTAAATACTGATATGCAAATCTGTGTCCCAGAGGAAGAGGATATGCTTCATCATGTCTGAGGTAGGTATTAAACCTTCACTGTAGTTTGCATATCTGGCACATGCATGTCCTATAGGCAAGCATAAAAAAGAAAGCTTGCACAGTTCCATGTTCAGGCCTTTTTCCTTCCTTCTCTTACCCAGCAAGTAAGCACAATTTCTAGGTTCTTAGTCACAATCATGCTATGCCATCCCATAGTGGGACACACTTTTTGTTGTAGCCCTGCAAATTCCTATTCAGAAATGGGAGACTATCCATAATCATCAGCTAGCCATGATGAAACTTTGGTGTGAAAGTACTACATTATGATGAGCACATCCCCTGTATTTAGAGAAAGCTGACCATGACCAGAAGAAAACAGTGCTTCTGCAGTTGGATTTTTTGACAATGGAGTTAGGTCAGTTCTTGTCACTAAAGGTATGTCTTTTCTAGTATGACAAAATCCAGTTTGTGATTAACTAAAAACAGTTAAAATGTCGCAGGGATTTTATTATAGTAAAGATGAGGCACTTTAATTTCTTCCAAGTCCACTGGGTTTGTAAGGAAAAAAAGGACCATTTAAATGCTTGTAATACCCATTTCACAGTGCAAGACAATACTTAAATACTATGCATCCCAAAAATGCAATATGCATGTGTAATAAGGGTTATTGTACAGTAAGATGTAAACTGAGACTTTTCACTGGACTTTTAGAAAAAACACCTAAAATGAGTAAGCATAGTGAGCATTTATACTTTATCTAGTTTTACATATTTTAATTATACATACTTATTGACAAAAAATTAAAAATAGGATCCAAGAGAAATTTGTTAGTGCTCTTAATTTACCATTTTAATGTAGTGTTATTTAATGATTTTAGTTTTTTGGATTATAGTTTTCGTCACTGGGTAAACTATATGACTTCATACTAACCAATAACATTTTAAAAGTTTTTAAATGGTTCCCCACCCTGAAGAGTAATGGAAGAATATTGCTGTATAAGTTCCTTACCTCTAGATGAAGGCTGGATGAAATCAATTATTTCAGCAGTATAAAGAAAGGGTTTGTGTCTCAGACAACAATTACAAAGTAGTCTCTTTCTAACACCCAGAACAACCATCTGGATCATGTTGACTTCTTTACCATGGTGAAAAGGGTGAATGAAATATAATTCTTCCTTGCTGATGTCATGAGGATGCCTTCAGTCTAACAGCAGCTGGAGTTTCCAATCCCAAAGCATTTATAATTTTTAAAAATGTTACAGATGTGTGTAAAAAAATTCTGTAGCTTGCATTAAAGCAACTTTGGTGTCCAAAATAGATCAGTTAATTTACCTTCTGTATCTGCAATTCCCATTTTTAATAATAGCCATTAATTTCTTTAAACAAGAAGTCAAATTTTGATGTTTTGAGATAGGGTTCTGTTACATTTTTGAAATGTTTATTCTAACACTAAATGTCCTGGGTATGAATGAATTTGTTTACACAAATGTAGCATGTATTTTATTCTCATAGCTCTAGTGTTTTTTAGGGGGTGTTGTCTTTGCTTTTTGGTTTTACTGCCATAGTTTTCATTTAATGGATATCAACATAAAGTTCCCTTAAAAATATTCTAAGGATGGTATAAACTTCAAAAAAAAAAACTGAAGCAGGTCTTTCTATAACAGGCAAGACTGTGCTAACTTCTGGGCCCCATGTTAGGTTTTAAAAATAAGAACATGCATTTAGAAAATCCAATTTGACTCTTTTATGTGGCAGATTAGCACAGGCTTAGCTGCTTTGAAATCTAGTAATCAGATAAAGTTCTGCAGAAAGCAACTGCAGCTTTCTGCACTGGTGTTCACAATATAGACCAGCTTGAGGTAATTGATCAAGACGAAGGTACATTTCAAAGAAAAATTCCCTTGAGAATGAATGCTGAGGACAGCTGATGGATCAAAGATTTTCTCTTTTACAATATATAGAAAAGGATAAATGTTAGCTGTCCTGGAAGCACATTCTGTGGTCCAAGGGCACTCTGTATTCTTCCAAAAGTGCATGGAGCATCAGCGAGCATGAAAAACGCTGTTATTCTTCAGGAGACTATATTAAATGTTTAATTTTCTTAATAGAACTAAATGAACAGCAACATCTTTTTTAATGTCTGGGCAGGGAGGCTTTAGTGCTGGGTTAGGTTTTCATAGAATAAATCCTGTCCTTTATAGTTTTTTTGTGGAAGGTCCGTGAATGGTGGAACTGATTCAGGGGCCATGGACAGATGTGATGTTTTGAAGGGCTCTAAATGGCTTAGGATTACTACAAGTAGCTAAAGAGCAGACATTCAGGCCTGAAGAAGCATGTAAAATGGCTGTAGTGCTTCAAAAATTACCCTAAAAATGAGGAACATCTTTGAAACACTTCTTGAAATGTGTGTATTATCTAGTGGAGTTTGATACAGAGTTGCCAGTAGGGGTGTGTGAGGCTTCGGTGGCTGATTAGATTTGGAGAAGATTTGGCCCAATTCAGATGCCAAATCACCAAATTCAAATTGAATCGGGAGACAAAAACCCCTCCTCCAAATGCAGAAAAGATTCAGAAAAAAATTGAGATTCAGAAGACAGTCTTTCAGGGGAACAGAAACTGAGAAGAGGGAGAGAGTTGGGGAGGGGGTGGAAGACTGACATCGGGGAAGACTGACATCTGTAGCTGGCCAGTGACTGTGATATTTCCCTGAGTCCCCTTCCAATCACAGTGATCTGGAGGAGGGACATAGAAACAGCATGTAAGCTTCTGTCTGCAGCCTTTCTGTCCCTTTTGCAAGCTGTTTCTGCATGAGCACCAGGAAGGCCCCCTGTTTCAGGCTACCATCCCTGCTGTTTTCATCTGGCTGTGCCTTAACACACATGCATGTCACAAGTTTTTCTTTCAGAAGCTTGAGGTGCAGTTTCCCAGAAACCTTGGCACCTATCTCCTGGAAATCTGGAATGTTTCATGACCTTAGAAGGTGCTACCATGCCTGCTGTTTTCA
Source organism: Caiman crocodilus (assembly GCA_030014935.1). Lineage (NCBI taxonomy): Eukaryota > Metazoa > Chordata > Crocodylia > Alligatoridae > Caiman > Caiman crocodilus. The sequence continues at coordinate 22,587,255 of JAGPOW010000290.1, forward strand.
CCCTGCTGTGCCTTAACACACACGCAGTCACACATCATAAATTTTGCTTTGAGCAGTTTGAGGTATAGTTTCCCAGAAACCCCTACACCTATCTCCTTGCAACTTGGCAGGCCTACTGCCCTCTGAAGGGGCTACCATCCCTGCTGTCTTCATTCACATATGCCAAAAAATGACAAAGTATTTCAGTGATTCTCCGTTATAGTCTATGGCCAAATCATCAAATCTCTCTGGATCAGTGCTGAATCTTCCGAAGCTCATTCAGCCGAATTGACAGTGATCTGAATCTCTGAACTGAATCACTGTCCTCTGAATCAACTGAATCTGAATCTGAATCAAATACTTGCCCATTCACACAGGCCTGGTTGCCCCCCACACCGCCCCCATGTAGAAGAGTGCAGTACATTGGTGATGAACATTCTTCTTTGAATTCATCTATCCTTGGGAATCTCTGGAGACTGGAGCCCAAAAATTATGCAGGGATTCCTGCTCTCCAGCCACCTCACTGCAAAGCATTGCCACTGTATGCCCTTTGGGACTGTCACAGGTGGAGAAAGACTGAGGAAACTCCCGAGCTCATGGAGGGAGCCCCAGAGCCAGAGCCAGACGGCAGAGTGGAGGGAAAAGAAAAGGAAAAAAACAAATTACTCACCGCAGGATGCGAGGAGGAGCAGAGATGGCCAGAGAAGCCTGCGCACAGCTGGGATGATGCCTCAAGTCACCTGTGGATGGCGGGTGACATCATCACCAATTACCGGCCAGCGGGGATAAAAGAGCTGACCGTGGTGAGGAGTGGCGCACACACATGACTGCTGGGAGAAAGCTGGGTCGGGAAAGTCGGCTGGGGGCGCAGAACACCTGAGCTGACCGCCAGCATGCAGCGCAGGAAAGTGAAAGAGCCTGGGGATGAACTGATGCCAGAGGACAGCCCAGCTGCTGCGGGTGAGCCGGGGAAGAGCGGGGTAAGATCCTCAGCGGCGCGGAGGGGCCAGCAACCAGAGAAAGACCCAGAGAGAGGACTGTGGTCTGGAGAAGACCCAGAGAGAGGACTGTGGTCCAGGGAAGACTCGGAGAGAGGACCGTGGTCAGGCGAAGACCCAGAAGGAAGGCTGCAAGCCAGGACAGACCCAGTGAGAGGGCTGCAAGTCAGGGAAAACCCAGAGAGGGGGTTGGTCCGGGAGATACCAGGCAAAGAGTGGTGGGTAGCTGGCACAGGAAGAGAGGGCTAGTATACCAGGTCACGGGCAGTGACCCGGTTGATAAGCTGAGGGGCGGTGAGGCTACAGATCCCACCAGGGAGTTTTATAGGGGCGGGGCATTTCTTTGACATTAGGCTCAGTGAGCCATAGTTAAATTTGAAAGAGTTTGGCTTCTTTTGTGTTACCCCGGGTCAGAAGGGGCTGAGGCATATCAATAGGGAGATTGAGTGAAGGGTGAGCTCATTAGTGGCATGCCTGAGGGAATACGTATGCACCAACAGAAATACCCAAGATCCACCAGGCAGGGTAAGGGCAAGGTGTAGGGGAGGAGGAGCCTCGCAGAAGACACCTACAATGCAGGTAGCTGAAGAGGGTAATTGCGCTACACGAAGCCCCACCCACTGAAAGATCAAAGTTATGGCAGACAAGAAAGGGTCGGGCTGCAGCATGTGGAAAGACCTCCCTGAAGGCTACCTGCGATGGCAAACCAGATATCAGCAAACCCTCAGAGCAAGGAAGCACGAGGTAAGATGTTTGAGGCCCGGCGGTTACAGGGACTTTCTGAAGCCTTTGGGAGGAGCTCAACACATCTGCACAGAGCTGAAGAATTTGAAGAGCTCCAAACTGGAAAGGAACTAGGAGTTCTTCAAATTAATGTCTGTTCATGCCCTCAGTTTTACTGAGTCAAAAGTCTGGATGTTGCGGCTGAGCAGACTCCTTTGACAAATTGTTTATTGTAATGTACAGGAGGGATTAAGATGTATGTGGACAGCCTACCACTTCAGAGTCAAGGCTAGTGTACTACATCTAATGATACCAACTTCTGTAGCCACTCTGAAACCTGAGGGGAAGATGCTTTTAACCTGTTCCCTTTTTATCTGCCTAGTTCTTCTGGCTGAAATCTAGGCTCTAGATTTGAGCACAGGTAATAATGAAGGATCTCATCATCTTATCACAAGCTAGGGCAGCCTAGAAAGCAGGCACACACCAAATGAAGTAAATTACTTAAACTTTTGTTTCTTCTAATTTCACATTATTGTAAATGACAGGAGAATCAGGCCTGCTGTTTTGTGATGTGGAACCTGGTTATGAACTGGCTAGTGCACACAGTCCTGCTTTCTTATAAATGCAATCAGAACTCTTCAGTGGCATGACAGACCTATTACTTTTAGCCAGAAAGAGAGATTCTCAGCTAACTCCTGTTTTATGGGATTATAGAAATATTTTGTATGCTGTATCCCAAAATGACCATGATAATGTGTAACAAAGTACAGAAAGCAGAACTTCTTTTTTTGGCATTATAAAACTTACTGAACCATTACAGTGCTAAAATTTTGATTCTTTTGTGATCCTCCTTAGAAAATCATATCCAAGTTCTCCATAATTTTGTACTTATATTATTAGCACTTGTGGTAGATAGCTTACACCTGACTTTTTTTTTTTTAAAACGTCCTCATATTTCTTACAGCTTATTATAGATTTCTTTTCTTGTCCCCTGTGCTCCCCTCTCCCCCCTGGTAGTGCTCCTGGTTTTGCATTGCTGTAACAAGCTGCAGCACTGTGCATAAGGGAAGCAGCCTTCAGTAATCCAAAGGTTGTCTAGAAATCCTCTCAAAATGGCAATGAGTCATTATGAGAAAAGATGCCGGTGAAAAAATAAGCAGTGTCAGTACTTACTGGCGCAAAGTGTATTGCAATAAAGAAAGCATTAAGTTTTAAAGATTCTGGGATGATTTTATGGAAAATACTTTGGGAGAAGATTGCTTCAGTATGTATTATGGATTGTAATGGCCCTAGATAATGGTAAAAAACTAAAAATATATTGAAATGTCTGGAAAGACTTATTAGATCAATGAACCATAGGGTGCTTACAAGTTTATAAGTAGCAACCCACACTTTGGGACTAATGATTTGAGGATATTTTAAAGTTTCTGTTAAACTGGTAAGACAGAAGGTTTTCTGCTGTACATTTTAGTACCCTATATATTGGTGCCTGGTGATGTCACAATTATTTTGAAGCTTCTTTGTACCTCTCGACTAGTGCTGTGTTCTAGGGTTCTTTTTTATGGTGCTGATCTCAACAGCCATTTTTGAGGTAAATGGTAGTACGAAGACTATAATAATATGGTTTGTGATAAACCAGTTAAATTAATTGCAATCAAAATGTTTTCAGTTCATTTATAAAGCTGTGCTTTTTGCCAGATCAAGCAAATGTGGGCAGACAAAGAGAGACAAAAGGCAGAAGCAAAAGAGAAAGGAAAAGATAGATGACTTTTTTTTAATCAGGTGTGGGTTATGGAGTTGTCACCTGGATCTAAAGTTCAAACCCTTCCGTGGCTGACATGTAATACTCTCATCCAGGGCCATGTGGTGGGACTAGAGGCTGGATCAATTGGATGGACCAAGTGTCTTTATCTCACAGCAGTGGCTTCTGTGAGGTCAGCACTGGGTGTGTATAAGTGGATCATATCCAAGGCATCTAGGATTTCTTGTGAAGGCACAAAAGATGCTATAGCCTTATTTTCAATCAGGGGTGGAACCGAGATTTGGCAAAGCAAGGTGCAGGAGCAGCCACCCCACTCCCAACCTCCTCTTCCCAACCCACCAGTGCAGATACGTTTCACTGTGGAAGCCTCCGGGGATTTGTTTAAAGTCCTGAAAGCAGGTAAGAATCCCCCCCCATCATCAAGACATATTCCCCCCTCTCCCTTCTATCTCCCCATCCCCACCTACTACTGCTGCTTTCCCCCTGCCTTTGAGCATGGAGGGAAAGGGGTGGGGATTCCTATCTGTTCTGAAGACTTTAAAAAAGTCTACAGTGGCTTCCATGGCATGGTCCAATCTGGAAGGAGGTGTGCAGTTTTGCTACTGCACCCTACCTGGATCCACCGTCATGGTAAATAGTATTTGTACCTTTCAGACACATCTACACAGGATGCTATGTCTCTGTAGTGACGCATGTCATGCAGCTTCCCTCTTATAGTGTGATGCTACAGTGAAGTAGCTGCTAAAAATAAGCATGGAAGTACTAACTAAAGCACCGTGCAGTAACAATGATTCCATAGACCAACACTTCAGACTTGAAGGCTAGATCAGAAAAAAAAAAAAAGAGTCAAAAGGTACGTTCTCTTTGAAATCCTTTAGGTTTTGTGGCTTCCCTGCAATTAGTTGTGATTTTGACTCTGGACAATCAGTAGTAGGCATAGCAACTGTAGTCACCATCTTAAAGCAGGCCCAAGAAAAGTTTCTAGTACATCAAGCTTTCCTCAGGTGAAAATAGTTATAAGAAAACTGTCTGTATGATATAGGCATAGAACTATTGTGGCTTTTCCCCTATGCAAAAGTAGGTGAATACAACATGTCTATGAATAGAATTAAATATAATTGATGATCATCATACACTTGTCAGATAAAAGTTCTAAGGCTGTTGGCAGAATGAGGATGTCAGTTGTTCTTAGCAGCAGATTTGTTACAGTAACAAGCAAAGGCATTTCCACACAATAGATAGTGATGTGTTGTCAATAATTGGAACTCAAGTTCCATATTAACACTTGCATAAGCAATTTCATGCCTCCTTTTTCGTGTCTGCTGACCTAGACTTTTCTTGAAACAAACAAACAGTTGCTTATACTTTTAAGTTAGACTTTGCTGATATAAATTTTGTGAAAATCAAATACTTTAAAAAATACTTTATAAGCTTATTGCTTTAGAGCTGGATGTTTTCTTCTGCTGACACTGAAAACAAAGAGAAAGGAATTGGGGAAAGCCTGTTTGCTGGGATGCTTCCTATGATAAGTACACAGAAACCTTTGTATAGTACAGAGGTACTGCCAGGTATGGTGAAGGTGGGTGGCAGAGTGAGAAATATTCCCCTTTAGCCCCCACCCAAAACATTGATTTTAAAAGTCTCTTTTCCTCGAAAATACTTAAAAACCAACAACCAACCTTAAGAAAAGGGATTAGGACCATGCAAGTTAGACAGAAAATTGTGGAAATGGAAAGTAAGCATCCCAAATGCAGCAGTCCCTTCAGATCCCAATGGCCTGAAACAATTTACTTCATTTTCTGTACTCTTCTATCTCCTTACCCACCTCAGATGAGGGCAATGGTGGATCCAATACAATCAATGATCATACAACAAACTAAATGGGATAGTCTGTGGCATTCTTGGCTCCCTGCCAATTCCATCTCTTTTTCCTTAGTCCTGATAGCCAGCTGTGTAACAAAGTATCTGGACATCTAGGAAAGTGGGAAGCAAAGGGGCACCGGTGAGTTCCCACTCCTGGTGTGACACAAGCATGGTGATTTGCTGTGGCAGCAGCTAGTATTTTTTCCCCTACCCCAAATCAGCAGTTGCTCCCTTGCTTATCCTACTGCTCACATCAGGTTCCAACACTCTCCAAAGGCACTCACCTCAGCATCAATGGATCTAAAACTTGAGTCCATTAAGTCCTGCCTCCCATTTTAGGGAAAAAAAAATAGAGATTCTCACACTGGCAGAGTATTACAGTAGCTTGTGGGAGGATAGTGAGGGGGTAGGGAGGGGGAATGAGCTAGTAACAGACAAGTATATTCTGGGCCCACAGAGATGCAATAAAATCCAGAGTATTTCTAAAGCATGTTCCCATCTATCAAGTGAAAGGATGCACTAGGAAATCCTCAGATGGAGTATCCACTATTCTTCAACTTTTTTATGGGGTTGTCTCCAGGAAAAGGTGGTTTAGATCTTTAATTATTGAGGCAGAAAATGGCTAATGCTGAAATTTGTCATAATATTAGCACAGAAGTTAACTGCCTGGCATGTGTGTTAAAAACCATAAAACAAAGTGAAAGAACTTAAAAGAAAAACTTAAAAGATGACTTGGAGCCACAGAAGATAATAAAACAGTAGGACATAGGAAAAATCCCTCCCCTAGAAGCCAGGTATTCCATAATTGTTTATTATGATGTTTCTTGCACCTTCTCCAAAAGCTTCTGGCTCTGGTCACTGGTGGATGCAAAATCATGTTGTACAAAATCCTCTTAGTCTGATCCACAAGGGCAGCTTCTGTGTTCCTGGAAAATAGTATACGTGGTCCAATAATTTTCACAATTAGTGTTATTGGGCACTTGAAAATTTAAACACTATGCAACATTTTAACTCTTCTTAATGTGGAGAAAGAGTATTACACTGTATTTTCTCTAAAATAGCAGTTCATAAACTTTTATTATTACATTAAGACTAACCAGAAAACTCATCTTCTATTTTATCTATCTCTATCCTTGAGGCATTGTAACTCTCAAGGCCTTCCTCCTCCTATCAACACCCTCCTTCCCCCCTGCACTTTGGCAGTACTGCCACAGATAATGTGATGATCTTAGATGCACTGTAACTGTTATCTGCCTATTTTGCTAGCTGAGTTGTTTTGCTTTATATGACAGATTTTTTTCTGCTTGTTATCTTGTTCCATGTTGTGACTACATTTGTGTACACCTATACAGATTACTTATTTTTATAATATAAATATACATAATAATAGAAGCATAAGGGAAATTGGAAAGGTTTGCTATTCTGTCATACATTATGGGGTTTTTTGTGATTTTATTGGAAGTATCTGACATTCTATGAAACTCTTAATATTAATATTTTGGAAACAATGGGCACATCTACATGTTCATTAATGTGCCATAGTTACTGCACATAAAGTTTAGTACTTGGGTAACCAAGTACTAAATCAATGTGCAGGAACTTCTGCTACTGCACAGTAGTGCTGGTACATGGGATTTTTACTGATGCTTACTGTGCAGTAGCTTAATACTCCAGTGCAGTAGCATATTAGTGAGGTTTTTGCCTGGTATGCTACTGCACAGTGTCATTAGACTACTGTGCAGTTAATATCTTATGTAAATGTTCTCAGTGGGAAGCATTGCACTTGGTATGGTATCAGGCCTGTGCTTCCAACTGTTGCTAGTGAACAAAATTCTGAGTAAAGAAAGATCTTTCTAGTCCAGCAGTTCTTCTGTTCCTAAATTTACAGCATATTTGGGAAATGACAATCCTACTCCTATGGACACCAATGGTAAAATTTTGACTATAAAAGGCAGCAACAATATTAGTACATTGACAGGCATGCTTGTTCTTTACCTTGACTGGGAGTTCTTGCTTAATGTAGCACTCTTGCATCGGTGATTCTGCAAAGTGGCTGTTTTGTAGTTTAAAAAAAAAAGAGAAAGAAAGAAAGAAAAAAAAATGAATATTCAAGTGTATTGCTTTCTTTTAACTAGCATGCATTGGACACATGTGCCATTGATATTTATGATATAAATCGTTGTTACAGAAATAAGTCCACTTTAAATATGAAGTAAAACATATAAGGGGGAAATTAGGCTCTTGTCTACTCTTCAAGTAGGAAAGTTGTGGGCAACATGCCAGAGATGTAGGACAAAAGAGCAGAATTCTCACAGGATCTCTTCACTGCACAAATGTGGTTACTTTTACATTTAGCTACTTAATTGTCTCAGTGTAGATCCCTAATGGAGACCATTCTCACAAGTCAGTTTTTTACCTGGACAGATCTAGTGGATGTTAATCAATTAATACCAGAAGGCTTCCCTCATGAGGAGGAGAAAGTTATCTATCTGAAATGAGTCCAAACCTCCAGTGATTTGCCTCTACTAGGGTTTTTCAAAGAATGAACTGAAACTCAATGTAAAAACAAAACTGTGACAGGTGTATTTTGCAATATAGCCACAACATAGTTCAGGCTGCAGAAAAGAGCATTCAGCAAAGGACAATGACATGAGTGGAATAAACAAAGAACTATTTGCAGGAAAATTGTAGTGGCTTTCAGATAAATTCTTGGAAGCTGTTATCTTTCCATCGGTTCAGGTATATGTATGCTGCAAACTTGTATGCCTTTAATGCAAATCCCATTGGTCAGTAGTAAGATTGCAACTAAAATACTATGATTTTCTTTTTAGTGCAATATTCTTGTTTATTATTTTAAGCATTTATCATTGCTTGGTCATTTGGACAGCACAGCATTTAACATGAGCATATAAGCATCCAGTAAGAAGAAAAGCAAACTATTTTTGCTAGGATTAGTTGGCTTTTATCTGGAATTCCATTTTACATTTGTTGCCTCCCCATGTAAAGGCAACTTACTCTGTTGTCTCGTCAGATACAAGGTACCTCACCAAGTAGCTGACTATTAAAAGGTAATGTTCTTGTTTATGCTTACAGTCAACCAGCACAAATGAGCAGGAGACAATGGTGTGGGAACCAATAGAGTTTCTTAGTAAATGAATATGATATTTCTCCTTTCTTGTTTTATGGTACTGAACAAACCAATGTGTATCTTATCCACTGTACCATTATCGCTACACACATTTAAGAAGAGGAAATAATTAAAAGAAAGCTTAAGACTTAATTCCCTTCTATCTCTTCAAACAATCAGCTGGATTCTGATCTCACCAATGCTACTGTAAATCCAAAGTAACTCATCTAACATGAAAAGATATTCCAGTTTTACAGTGATGTAATTTAGATATGAGAATGTCACAAGCTCATGTCCTTTGCCTTTTCTACAGATGGATCTACATGTGAGAAGTTTGACAAACGGAATTGTTTTAATTAGAGTTAGACTGTGACAAGTGGTAGCATCAGGTGACTAATTCTTTAGTCCTAGTTGGATTTGCAGCAGCTCTGGATCATATAATTTTATTTAAGAGGGATACAAGGCTGATTGTAATACAAGAAAGCTGGGGATGAGCTTCTTTCGGTATTTAGAAGTGTGACTATGCATTTTCTTAGGTAAATAGTTAGGCGGCATCCAGGCTAAGGCAGTTGCATACTGTTTTTCTATGGCTATTGAGTAAAGATGTTTTGAGATATGCTGCAGGCTTCTCATTTAAGGGCATTTTAACTGAACATGAAGTAAATAGCCTTTAACAAATTAACTGAAATAGGCTAAGCCATCAAGAGTTCTACATTGCAAGGAAGAGTTTTCCTCTTGAGGGCTGTTTTTATTTTTATTTGTTTTACACACAAGAGGAAATCATTTTCCAGGTAGCTAGTTGAAAATCTCCACAGCTATTATAAAGAACAGCCTTTGGATTTTTTTGATCTTAAAGTAAGCATGAAAAGTTGTGATGAAATCATAAAAGGAGGCTTAAAAATGTGTCTGACACACAAGTTTAAGATTTTTTTTGGAGCAATCTGTTGTCAACAATTCATTATAGGGAATTATTACCAATCTATGCAAGAGGGAAGGGATAACAACAGATGGTGACTAACCTAATGGATTATCATGTGTACTTCTAGAAGTGGAAAAACCTCTATGCTGCTAAATAAATTTACATGCTCAGTCATAGTGTAAAGCATTCCTTTATATTGAGAAATCCATCAATAGGTGTGCAACATACAAATATAACAGTAGACATTTTATTTGAATAGTCAGTTTGTAACATTTAAAACAAAATATAAATGGGACTGATTCTGGAAGAAATCTACCCACAGGCACTTTGAACAACATGTATAAAGAGGAGGAAAAGGTAGATAGATACTTTTCAGATATTTGAATGTTAAGAAATAAGTAGAATGTCTATTTTTCTATAAATTAATGCTCCGATTTTATGAATGCTATTAATGAATTTTACTAATGCTAATGGACACATAACTAGCCAGTAATTAGCACTTGACACATTGTATTCTAGACTGACATTTATTTATGTGGATTCATTACATTTATACCACAGCCAGACTGATATTTGGAACAGGGTCCTCCAATATACAACTCAGAGGAACAGCTAAAAAAGGAGGAAAGGTAAAGGCTGTGGAGAAGAAAAAATAAAAAGAAGTCTGGGGATAAGAAAATGAACTCAAATTTCTTTTCTGGAGAGATCCTAGGGAGAGGAGAAAGGGAAAATATTTTATGACAGAATAGAAAATCAAGAAAATCAAATATTGTGGGAGTAGGACCTACTATGGAAGCAAAAATAGACTATATTTCTCAGGGAAGTTTCAGGTGAAAAAAGTGGGGGAAAGGGGGAAAGATTTATTAAGGAAGAATGTAAGGAAGGCACATAATTCTTGGATTTCTTCTAAAGGAGGCTGAATTTTGGTAGATGAAGTAAAGGGAGATGAAGGATGGAAAGGGGGATAAAGTAAGCAATAATTAGAGGGACTGGTGTCAATGGAATGATAGGGGAAAGAAGATTTGAAACATGAAATAATATGTACCAGGCTAGTGGGAAGGTCATTGGAGAATCACTGGTAGAAAACAGATGAAGAAATTATAATGATGACAATAAGGGCTGACTAGAAAGAAGGAATCAGCACATTGTGAAGTCGGGTCAGGAAAGGGGTGAAAGCAGTGAGCTGATGACTGCACCAGGCTGTCAGTTTAAATAAAGAAATTGGAGTTGAGTAGTGAGGCAGCAGAGTTGGGGAAGTCATCAACATGGACCTTAAAATCACCAGAGGTAAATGTAAGGGACTAAGATAAAAGAAGGGAGGTGAGGGGTGGTAATCTAACGCTGCTCTATTTCTATAGCAAATCCTTTAAGATGGAGATCTTATCACTCCATTTGCTTGAAAGAATATAGTGGTGTAATGTAATTTGAGAACAAATATCAATGTTAACATTCAAGATAAGGAAGATTATAGGCAAGCATAGTACAGAGCACAATCACAAAATGGATGGAGAAACAACACAAAAGCTAGATCCTCTTTTATGGGGAGAACAGAGCATGGAAAATAGGGAGTAGGTTGACTCCAATAACCTGTAGCAATGAGTTAGATGAGAGAGACAAAGTCAGAGAGCCTTTGTCTAGATCACCATTACCATCTGGGTGGAGAGTGAGAGAAAGGCAGAAATTAATGGGAGGTGGGGATCAGTAATTAGTACCATCAAAGAAAAGAACTAGGTTTCAGTGAAGTTAAAAGGTTCAGTAGCTCTATTTAATTTAGCATTGCTTTTCCTCCACTTAATTCTAGTACATCACACATGATGCCTTCAGGCGAGCAGGAGGAGTCAAGTGCTTAGACACTATTATATTCTGGAACTATCCCCTTGCCTTTGTTTCACAGATCCCCTAGGGCCTAGAGCTTCTTGGAGAAGGAGGAGACAGTCTGGAAGAAGTTCAAAACTCCTCCCTCTCCTTTTATTCATCTCTAACAGCTGCTTCCTGAAGCACTTCCTAGAGCTCTGATAGGTTTTAATTAACCAGTTATTTGCTAGCAGAGTATGCAGTCCAGCAAAAGTTCCTTATAGTATGTACACTTGAATAAATGCAACTACTAGGCTTGAGTAGGAAGCAAGAGTTTTCTTTTTCCCCTCCTAAGAAAACTTTTTGGATTTAAAAAACTGTCCTCCCCCCATAGAAGAGAAAAGATAAAAACAAAACCCACCCACTCTGGAATAGCTAATAGCTCAGTGGCCAGGACACTCGCATAGAATAAGAGACCAAGGATCAAGTTCTTGCTTTGCCTGAGCTGGTCTCCTATGTTCTAAGTAAGATAGGAGATATAGGCTCTCTCTCGCTTGGTGAATATTCAGTTAATACTAAGCTCCAGCATCTGCTTGGAAAGAGACTCCAAAACTAAAGGTCATGGTGTTGTGAATAACCCCGAGCCATTTCTTTAAAGGCCTAATAAATGGCCTCGAGCCATCCTCCCAAGACAGAATACACAGCGAGACTGGAAGGTTGTTTT
>JAGPOW010000290.1:22606416-22625164 GCA_030014935.1 Caiman crocodilus
GCTGATCACCCCTCAGCAGCTTATAGGCAGCCACCAGGTCTGCCCTCAGCCTCCGTTTACTGAGGCTGAACAGGTTCAGGTCCCTCAGATGCTCCTCATGTCATATTACTAGGTAATATCTTTGGCTCTGGGTATCTTGCTAGCTTGACATAGAACTGAGATACTGAAGAAAGCCTGTCACTCATACAGTTCTTCTTGCACTGATATTTTGGCAGTATTAGTACACCTCTTGAGCTACATGTACTGTGGCTTCCAGCAACTCATATTTTGTTTAATTATATAGGGTTTTTAAAGGACCTGCAGCCACATGGCAGGTCAACCATGTTGAACAGGAAGCAGTTGAACTGGTTGTAAAATGTCCATTTTCTAAGACAAGAGAAGTATGACCTTTATTTGGCAGACGTATATATTCTTCACTTTTCACACTAGACTTGACTTCAGTGGGGCAGTACCCAGTGCATAAAGTGAATCACATTCATGAGTTTTTGCAGGGCTAGGGCCTACATTTGGAAAATACAATGATAACTTTTTCTCAGTCTCTCTTTTATTCAGGAATGAATCTGGGTTTGCACACTTGGTGTTGTTAGAGAGACTCCTGAATTGCAAATGTCACAACCACATCCAGTTTTGTAGAACTGGACTTTAACATTTTTCTGTTGGCAGGTATTAGCAGATGCTAACTTCTCTGATTTTTTTTATTTTAAACTAGCTTTTGTTCTCCCCTGCTCTGTGCTGCAAAAACCCTTCAGGTAGGCTTAAAACCTTTTTTGCATCCATTAGACCCATAGAATTATTATTAATACAAGACTTTCTTAAATTAGTATCCTGCTCCATTTTATTTTTGCAGGAGTGAGAAAGAGAAAATCCAAAGCAAAATGGGAGAAAAAATGAATTGAAAAAATCAGTGTTGTGACTGACAGTGTTATTAACAGATGACTTGAGAGAGATCTTGGAATTTAGATTTATTGATTGCTGGGGCAGTAGTTCCCTATGGAATAGAAAGGTTCATAAATAGTCATAAGATTAAATTCTTCAAATTCTTGAAAACTCAGATTTTGAAGACCAGACTGAGATTTTCAAGCAGCCCCATTCCAGTTTTTCTCAAGAGATGGTTACTTACAGTATCAGCCATATATATAAAATAGTATTAGCTATTCTTAGCATTAGCTGTGCCAATTCTGCTACCCCTCCACTGTAATACTTCTCTCTATATAGATCATTTATAAAGTGATAAAAAAATGCTAGATCAGCTCGGTGCAACTGAAAATAAATGCTCAAATATCTACTGGGGACAAAAAATGTATTAAGCTGCCTGAATTTGAGAAATGAGGGCTTTCTCTAGGTGTCTATGTATTTGCATTGTATAATAAGCACTCCATATAAAGTACCCCTGCAATGTAGTAGTAATACTAACCATTATAATCAATTATAGCTATGTCAAACATAAGAATCCAGTTTGCAAGATAAATACTTAACTCTTATGATTTTATGTTCCCAGATTGGAGGAAAAATGTAACTAACATGTAATTTATTAAATAATTCCTATCCACTGTAAAAATAACTTGACAAAGCTGTCTGTTCAGTAGCCAACAGAATTATTTGGCCATGTTTAGACTGCAGTGCATGTTCGTGTTACAGGCCAGATTCTGTCAAGTGATATTCTGTCCTGAGCTGGAAGCAATATAGTACTGCTTGATACAAGGTAGATCTAGGTGTCCAGCATTGATGCTTCCTGGCTTCTTGCCATTCTTCTGTGTAGCACAAGGATCACAAAGTATTTCTGTAGAAGAGGATGAAGGGAGCAGAAGGTTGGACTTGGACCACTTAGGTTCCCTCCAGCCCTATTTTTTCTGTGATGTTATGAAAGAAGTAACACACATCTGCCTTTGTCCTTTTTAATACGTCCTTTTTAATATATACCTTTAATATACTACTTTAATATTTATCTCTACTAGGTTCCTGCAGTTTTTTCTCTGCCCAGGTACATCGAGAAGAAAGCAAAAACTCATCTCCTGTTATAGTTCCATCAGGGTTAGTGAGGCTCTCCCTATTCACAACAGCTGAGAATTTGGCGCAGGCACTTTAGCTGGCTTAAATATAACTCAAACATCTTTTATTTGGAGAGACTTCCACATGCCTACATCCCTATGGAACTGTTTAAATCATCTGCAGTGAGCTGAGGACACTCCCTAGGGAGCAACAACCTACTCTGAATTAGTGTCTGAACATAATGAATGAATGATATCTGTCCATTTTCTGGTCCAGGAACAATGAGTCATGTTTTCTATCCACCCCACTTCTTTACCAGATAGTTCAATGTACCACCTTTATCAGAAGGGAAGTTAGCAATCTTCACCTATCCCTCTTTGGTAATGTCTGTGCAAAACAGTTAACGAGATGCCTCGGCACAGCTGTGTTGAGCACATTGCGAGCACGGATGCAGGGATTTTCCCCTGTAGCACGGGAAAAGTTTTGGTGCACGGTCAGAGCCTGCCAAAACCTTGCGGCTGCACCACTGAGTGCATGGTTGTGATTGGCTCACTATAAATTATGCAAATGTGTCAGTCGGCAATTGGCTCGCTGACCACATAAGACGCTTGGCGATGTCCACCCAAACCAGAGGAGAGCTCGGACACGCATGTGGAGAGATTCCCTGCGTGTGTTTCCAAGCCATGAAGGAGGCCTGATCAACCGACAACGACTCCTTGCCAGAATCATCCAACGCCTCTACCTTGCGTGAGTGTGAGCTTCTGTGTGCCTGTTTCCTGTTTAAGTTTTGCAACTTTAAAGAACGTGCCTACAGCCTACGGACTGTAAGTAAAGTTTTTTTTGGCTTCCAACAACCTGCGTGTCTAGATCTGGGGCTTGGCTGGTCCGCTCTGGAAAAATCATTCCATTAGGATCCGGGTTGTACATGACCTTCTTCTTACAGTTTACCCCACATATTATGACAGCTAGAACAAATAATTGTGTAGAGGCTGGTGGTAGACTAGGTAGGTTCCATGGTAGAAGCTGTTATGGAATACAAGTAGAGGCTTCTAGTTTCTCAGCAGAAAGGGCACTTTGCTTAACCAAGATGAATTGAGAGTTACCAATACTTTCTAGGATGCTCATGGTATCACTGCAGAGTTCTCAGTCAGTTTACAGAAACATCCTGCATACTTCATGATAATGGAGTACTAATAAGGAAAATCACATTGATCCATGAGTCACCTTTCCTGCAACTTCAGATTTGGCATTATTGTTTGAGGCTGCATGCACATCCAATTCCTTTATTTTTAACAATTCGCCCCCTCCCTTCCACCTCTCTTGTTTTAGTACCTTATTAGTCATCTGAATTTCTCTTCCTGACCCAGTGCTTACTCTGTGCTTCCACTTTCATCCTTAGAGCATCTTCTCTTGAAACAAACTTCTTCAGTGTAGACTATAATCTTATTAGTAAAATAAAAAATCCTTTACGTCCTCTTCAAGTGGTATGCACTACCAAACAAAATTATTGGGCAATTTGATTTATACTTATTCTTCCTTCACTTTGCCTATGCTTCAGTCCATCATTGACTTCACTAGTTCTTACCCACTTGAGTAGTATGATGTTTATATAAAATAAATGATTGAAAGATAACCAGGTCCTTAGAGGTCCTTGGGTCATAAACACTTTATTTCATTCATCTCAAGAATGATGTCATGTCAGAGCTTCTAAAAGATTTTGAAATTCAGAATAGATAAGGTGAAATCCTATTTCACTTTACATGCCCCAAATGGCATTTTTCTAACTGTATAACAGTTATTTTGCATTTATGTGCAATCTATGATCCTATATTAAATGAAGTGTGGACAAACTTAGGTGTCTCACTTCCTAGAAGCATTTCCTCATTGCTCAGCTGTTGGGGCTAAAACATGAAAGGGTCTTCCTCATCATTGCTGTCCTCCTAATCTGAGCAGAATTGTAGGATTTACAGTCAGGTTGTATATCTGCCCAGTGAGCACACAGCCTATTGTGCACACTCAGTAGCTGTGTGGATGCTTACACGTCCCCACTGCAGGGAGAATAGGGGAAGTAGGATCACAAATTAGGTGTAAATACCAAAAATGTCATTTATGTAGCTGTAAAACTGTCAGAGGGGTGCTGCCCACAGCACATTTCTGTTTGTTGAGTATCGCTCATAAGAAACCTGGTGTTTCAACATACTGGAGTGTGTTCATGACATAAGGCACATGAGTAGTCTCTTTAAACTTGCATGGTTAAGTAAGTTGGTAAAGCTAAGTGGTTTGAAGGTGTACATTTGTATTCAGTTTGCTTTTCACAAATATTCCTAAACTGTCCTTGTAAAAAATATACCCTTTCCACAAACAGTCTGACTAGTTTACTCATTCCTTAGCATATTCATATGGGAAAGAAAGGGCAAAGGGATACGGAAGAAAGACATCCAATGGATGTGGATAAACATTTGGACTGGGTCCCAGGAGACTGGAAATTTTGACTGGGCCAGAGTCTTCCTGTGTGACTTTGCACATTGTACCACAATTCCTCATCTGTAAAATGAAGATAAGAATATTCCCCTGTTACAAAGAGGAGTTTTGTGAGGATAAAAGTTTGCAAGGTACTTGTATACTATGGAAATTAGGGACACATATGGTAAATAACTAAATTGTGTTGGCAATCTATGGCCCATGAGCCAGTGCCAGGTCCCAAAGAGATTGGATTCAGCCCTTAATCTGGCCTATGTATTACTAAAAGTATGATGATTTCCTGTTACAGCCTAGCCATCAGAACTTCTCTGGATTCCACTTTCTGCATTTTACTAAGGGTAGGCCAATTTCCTTAATACCAGCTCCTATGGAGAGCTCCATGTGTTTCCAGTTCTGTACAGGGAGCTGCAATATGCAGAGGGCTGGTGTCTTTTCTCAACACTGCATCCTCTGTTTCTTGAACTGGAGACTCTAAATTGTCCCTCACCACATCTTGCAGAGGCAGCTTCAGGGATAGGAAAGGCAGGGGAGAGATCAGCCCATCTGCACAGAACAGAATCTGGGGTGCAGTAGGTGATGGGCAGCCCATGGTGCCGTCTTAGTCACAAGGGATGTCCAGTGGTTAGCAAAAGTTTGCGAACTCCTTAAATAGATGAAATAAAACAAACTAAATTTCCCAAAAGTTTGAAACAGCATTAAAAAAGTATGTTTTTGGTTTTTTGCTCAGTTCTACTCGTTATTCTTTTAACTGCATTTCGATGTGTGTTTAGAAGTAAAGTTACAATTATCTAGCTTTAAATGAGCTAAATTGGTTTTATGAGCAAACATTTCATACATCTCTACTTTGGTTGATATCAGTTGGTAAATGATCAAAACAGAATTTTATCTATGCTTTTTGCAGTTTAAAACTCAGTTAAAACGTGTGTTCATAAGCTTGCTCTTGAAATATTGTTTCCTTCCTGTCCCTGGTGAGTAATTATAAATCGTAGCTAACAGAATGCAAAATATACCAAGCTATTTTTGTATTTTTGTATTTTCCATTTTGTCTGACCTTTTTGCCAACTTTAACTGGCATTCAGTGCTCAGACTCTGGGTACTCTTCACTAAATGAAGAATATTCAGTTTCACATTTAAAAAAAAATGTTCCACAATAATATCCTAACCAAATGTGATATTACTGTTATAAGATGTCAAATACCATAATATTTTAAGTACAGAGAAAAGTAGAATGTAGGAAGAGAAAACAAAAGGTGCAGCAGACACATGATAGATCTGTCTTATTTGATGTTTTTTCTTTACACAAGAGAATTAGTGAAATAGTACAGTTGGGATAATGGGATGAGTAAGATGGGTGTTGCAATATCCATCACTCTTTAACGTTCTAGTTTATTTTCTTGGGTAGTGATTACTGGACATGTCTTTAAGGTTTACGTTTTAAATAGTATGTAACTATTAGATCCTGGCTTGAATTTTCAAAGGAATAATTTAGGACTGTTTTAAACTTATAACTTAATTTTTTTTTTTTTTGCATAGATACATCAATATAAAATGAAGATTAATTCCAGATGTAAACTGAAAGAGGAATTTGGCCCTGCAAGCTACATCACAGACACAGTCAACAAGAGGACAACAAAGTTGAGGACAGAACTAGTTCTGCTAATGACTAGGAGTGACCCTTCTGGGACTACCCAAGCACTTGATGAGAGTCCACAGCTCCAGACAAACTGCAATCAGAAAACTAACATTAGCTCAGACAGGATGCATGAGTCAAGGATACTGAAGTAAGATGAAAAACATGGTATTCAGGCATCTGCTATTTTCCAATTGCTGGGCAATAGTTGTGGTTCATGTTGCTGATTGGAGCATACTGGAAAAGAAACAAACAGTTTAAATTGGGATTAGCAGCTAACACCTATCATATGACTTACTGAAAGCAACAAGGTTGTTCCTGCAACAGCATGATTTAGGGAACAATGTGTTAACAGCTTGGGATGTTTTCAGATCTGTCCATCTCAAATGATAAGGTTTACCGCTCCCAAACTTAAATCTGCCTGGACAGGAAAAGCACGTGTGGTCAGAAAGACTACAGTCAAATTCTGCTGTCTTTTTTTTCCCTAAAGTATTATTTTACTGACTTAACACCCAGGTACACACACAAGCAAAACAGAGACATTATAAGGTGGCCCATTTACCTACTTTGGCTTAGAAGCTGTATTGAAAAACAAGAGAATCTGGTGACCTGGATCAGATCTAAAAATAGTTATTCTTTTCAGACCATACTTCACTTTGGTAATAACACTTGAAGTTATTTGTGTGAATAGATGTAGAGGGCAAACAGTTCAACAACACAAGGCATGAACTTTGGCATACAATATATGCCAACTAATACAAATTTGCTGTGACTGTTGGAGTGAAACTATATTATTAATAAGAGATAAGACACAGATCCAGTTGATTAATTAGACACAGATTCAACATGAACAAACTGGTTCAAATAAAACTATATTTCTCCCCAACCTGCTGCAAACCTGTGTCTGAAGCATAAATTTATGTTTCAAAACTAGAGCTAAACTATATCTAAACTAAGGTTTGAAATAATAATATGATGCTATTTTGTTGTAATTTGTGTGCAAGTACACTACTGGGACATACCCAGACAAGAACCCCAATCCTCTTGTTGAATCAGTCTTGCATTAGAATTAATGCTTATACTAGTTTAAATTAAAGAAGACTCAGACCTAGAAATAAAGCTGTGCCAGCATTTTCCAGAAGTAAGTAATGCTGGAACTCTTGTGATACATGCTGTTTCCATGACATTTCCAGCCTGATTATGCATATCCAACAGGCTCTGATAGCTTAGATAATAACAACCCAGACCGTGGAATACTTTGAGGTGTGTTGGTTGTTGTTAAATAGATCTATGCAGTGATGAAAGTGCTTTTGCTGTGGTCATGTTTTATTCCTATTTCTGCAGATGCCATAGCTTTCAAAATAGCTGGTTTTGGGAAAAAAAGTAAAAAGAAACCCCACTAGTCATTTTAAGACATACTGCAGTATAAATAAAAATGGATTTGTGCCTGCTGTTAGGAAAGACTGTTCCTTTCTTCAGCTTTTTAAAACTTAGACCAATATATAATTTGGTTGTAGCATTTTTCGCCCTTGTTAACTTTGTTTACAATAAGCAAACATGGTTTTTCTGTTCAATGGGATTTAAGTTGATAACTGTAGGACTGGTTGCTTGGGTATAAATGGTGACAGTTTTGAAGTATGTGTGTATGCTTCCCAGGTTCACAAGCTCTAAGTTTGGGCCAGTGAATTTTTTGGCATAGTGATTACATAAAAAGGGCCATTTGATCTTTATATATATAGTATAATGGAACTCCTCCAAACATTTGATCAGCTACCAGGGTTATCTTCAATCTATTCAGCTCATCATAGTTTTATCTTCTGAACAAACTCATCATCAGGGATAAAATCCATGACTGGGAGAGTCACGTTAATGATCTGTCTAATCTGTCCAATTTATAAAGCATGGCAGAGCCTGAAACAAAAAATGCTGTCTAGAAAATCACTGATCTTTCAACAGTTAGGATCATATTGGCTGTGGCTACTTTATCCCCAAAGCAAAATTTAATAATGTGTGTCTGCTGGTTGTTGTCTATATCAATGTGAAACATTCTCCTTGCCTTATAAGGGTAGATTTTAGTCAATAACTGTCTGCTTGTCAGTTACTTTCTTTAAGTAGTTTGGTTGCTAGAGGGTATTGCCAAGGAACAATTAGGACATCTACTGTCCAGAATATTTATTGTAGAAGAGTTCACTTATGTGAAAAACAAATTTTAAATTATGTGACTGTGACTGTTTTATAGTGTTGCTTTAGGTTTGGTAGCAGCAGATTTTCTTTGAAGACTTCTAAGGTTTCCTTTTCACTTCTTCCAAAACTAAAATATCTCCCCACTCCCACCCCAACTCAAAAAAACCCAGCCAACCCTTCAAATGAATAAAGAGAGAAACCCATAAAACCTCATTATTTGTTCGATAGTGTAGTAGCTTGTGAGACCCCTTTAAACTTCTGAAAGCTCTTTTATCTGACATATTTTGCATGACTAATTAAATTTGGTTGCAAGCACTACAGTGATCTGATTTAAATATTACAAATAGATATGGAGGGCCAGGTCTTCAGTTGTACTACAGCTACATGTTGTGCATTTGGTTGGGGGTGTGACGGTCAAGGTGTGCCTACGGACCCATCAACGCTGCCTCTAGGCAAAGTCCAGGAGCACTTGTCCACTCACTCCTGCTCTATGCATACCAGCTCCCAAAACTGAGATAATATAGTTACTTAGAGCAGTCCCTGGCCTCTGTGTTTATATGCTTCTTGATGCGTGACAAGAGCTGCTCTCAGCCTCATTTCTGTCAATGCTTTTAAGCAGGAGTAAATGGGGTATACATAAGAGTACTTCCCAAAGATATTCCTGGGCTTGACACAGAAGCCATATAGGTAAAGCCTTATTTGTGTACTCTCCTGATGGCTCTAAGTCATGCAGTCTCCAAAGATACCAGTGGATCAGCTAAAGATCTTTGAAATTGTAGCAGTTTTCTGATCTCTCTCCTACTTATAGAGATTCTGGATGCAAATCTAATGATTTCTGTGGGATCCAAGGATTCTCTTATGTGAGAGATGGCGGAAGAGATGCATGGAAAATCCTGCTGTAACTTCAAGCACAGTATGAGCAGCCACTGGTGGCAGAGAGAGCAATGTGAATTTTAGGGTAAAATTCAGCCTCGCTAAACACAGTTAAGGTAAAACATTAGACAGAGGAGAATTCACCTCCAAACAGGGAAATAATAAGCATTCAGTGCATCATTCTCCAGAAAGTATTCAAAGCTAAAAATAGAAGTCATTGTCCCATTATTGTCCTTACTTTAAACCTTTGGGCTTCTTAATCATTGTGCACATGTATTTTATTATTGTGACCTTGGTCTAACCCCAAGTGAGTTAGTTCAGAAACCTATTCATAGAAATGACTTGCCAGTACTTTGACACTATTGTGATGAGGACAGCATAAAGCTTAAAGGATATGTCATGGAATCAACATGTGAAGATGTCTATGGCATCCTCACGTAGAGATTCCAAGATGAACTATGTCTGGTCACACCCACACAAGAAATACTGCTCAAGTAAAACAATTCTGGAATTTGAATGTAAAGCTGTAGGTGTCAAACACTGTTCACTGTAACACATATAGAGTTTTTTAACTGAATGAAATGAATAGCACAAGTCTGTTTTATAACCATCTGTTTGAACGGATCTTGCTCTAAAATTAACCTGCTTTAAAAAAAAATGGTAAAATACTAAGAACCTGTATATAAGTTAATGTTTTGTGCATGAAAAATTGTTATATTCTGTTCAAGGGTTTGGAAGGTTGCTCAAACATCCATTTGAAACCTTTGGGTGCCTATACACATGCTCTGATTTGTTCTGATTAGAATGTGTTGGACCAGACTCAATTCATCAAGTCTCTAGCATGCTGCAGCATCACACGTGTTCAGCATCCCACATTTCAAAATGGCAGCAAGATCACTTTAACTAGAACTCATTGAATGTGCTTTAGTTAAAGCACCTCCATGGCTATTTTGGCAAGACAGGAAATACACGTGACACTGCAGTGTTTTAATTAGACACGCTATAAAGGAGCTGTTCTAATTATAATGCCCGCCACCTTGGAGCAGGGGTATAAACACCCTTAGTTTTATAGCATTATTGATATGGAACCCTTTCTAACTGTTGCTATCACTGTGGCCATAGACATTAGACTTTATTTGGTATAAGTGATTGGAAATCAGTCTGTACCCATAACAGAACAAAAGTTCAGCACATACAGACTGCTTTAAAAATGGTGAAACCCAGTCTAAAATAGCACTCCCACCCAACCAGAGAGCAAATGTGTATTCTGATCACCACTGATCTAAACACCACCACTTGCAGAAAACTGCATACCTTAGATCAATTCTGCCTCAGGCTTTTTGAATGTCTGTACCTAGCCTATATGTTTTTAGTTTAAGAATTAATTATACAAACTTCATATTTACTGCTGTAAAAATAAAAAATAAAAAACAAGCTCCCTCCGCCCCCTCAATCTAGTGAACTGAGTATGCAAAATACAAGGGTGGACATAAAGAAGAAAAAAAAAGAGTTGGTAGAAATTGAAAGGTTTAAAGTAGTATCCTAACTATAAAAAAATAATGTTACTTCTGCATTTGATCTGAAACCTGAATACTGGTTCATTTGGAGTTTACAAAGCCAGGAACACTGGCATCCTTCAGACATCGTTGGAAAAGCAGCCAATTCAAACTTCCTGGAAGTGAAGCTTGTGGCAAATGGTTTAACATTTTAGAAAAGTGTTTGGACTACAGACAGAAAAAGGCATTATGCACAGAGATGATACTTATGCCTAGCAAAGGAAACTACAAATTACGAAACATTTGGCATACATTTGTTTGAATGTGTAGCAACTCTTACATTGATGTATAAAGTGCTCTTAGGGTATTTCAGTCACTGGGATGTCTCATTTCCAGAGGATTTCTGGGCAAGAGGAAAAAACAGAAAAATGAAACAAAGGTTTTCAAAGACTGCAGTCAAACATTCATCTTTAGAGGTATTTTTAGAACAAAGTACAGTTTTTAACAATAATCCTAATCAAACTCAGTGAAAACTTCAGATATATCCTTAGGACCTCGTATGTCCCTTTATTGCATATAATAGGTCCTTTATAATAGTATAGAATGTGTGTGTAGTCATAGAGTATTATACAGGCCTGTCAAGGAGGAATGATTTTTACTTTAGACAGACAAGAATCAGGTTAGAATTAGTGGTGCCAACAATTGGATAACGTTTCATTTAAAAACTGTGGCTATGCTGACCTACCTGTATTCATTACATGTAGTCATTTATGCTGCTGGCTCAACTGGCACAATACTGTCTTTGCTATCTTAAAAATGTAGCAGTGTTTATTTACCAGTACAGCAATTAAGTTAATCAAATAAATCATGGAAATTATTAAAGAAAGTAACTAGCAGCTACTGAACATATGGCTGGTCTCATTTTTAATACTTATGCTCATTTATTAATTTTTTATTGCAGGGACCCTATTGGAGTCAAAGTTGTTCGTGACTTCAATTGCTGTGAGTTCTCAATTATGCTATGCCCTAATTGTAATAGTTTTCATGTGATCAATAAATCCAAACAGTTTTTAAAATTCTAATTCTGTATGTGAGCCCACAGGTAAAGTTGTATGTATATTCCTTTTTAAAGCAGAACTTCAGTTCCACTGGTGATTTGGAAATTTTTCCCAGTTTGGACATAGTAGTCTTCAAAACAGAACCAAGTCTCTTACTGATGTTTCTTCTGAGATTTCATTTCTGCTCCATGCTTTCCTTCTTGCTCTTATCCTCTTTTCTTTTTTCAATGATACTCAACACATAGCAGCATCCTCCAAGTCTGGGAAACAGGCTAGGCAAAGGTGGCAACAGGCACAGTGAAGCGAGAGGCACTTACTGATTTTTGAGATACCTTTAGCATTCCCTGTTTCTATGCCCACTTTTACGTTGCTGCCTGAGGACAAAGAAGCTGAATGTATGTTAGTAGCAGAATGAAGTACTGGCTATTTTTAGCTGGAAAAAAATATTTGTGAATCCCTTTTCTTTTACATTATCCACCCTGCTCTAAAATAACCAAAGACGATAGCTAACAAGCAGCTCGTGCAATAATAGAAATGTTCAGAAGGAGTCCCCTACTTCTTTACTAGTCTAGAAAACAATGAATGATTTAAATGCACACAGCCAATCTAACACATGCCATCACTGAAATAACTTTCCTCTGTAGATATACCAAAATAGATATGCAACATTATATAAGAGAATTTTGCAGTCAGTAAGAAAGGATAGAGTCCTCTAGTTTCACACAACCAGTTTTATTACTATATTTACCCTTGCTTTTGAGTTTTATTTTAGTTTTACAGGAAGCTGGGAAGATATTGTATTTGTTCAGTAAGTCTGAAAGAGATAGTGAAAGGCAATCCACATTTCCTGATAAATAAAAATCAACAACACATTTCTAGGTAATTACAAGCATAGAACAATATGTAGGGTATGTACAGATATTCAGGGAGGTTAGATTCAATGGTGGGCAGGTGGGGTCTGCAGAGGGGTTGGGAGGATTAGGGGACTGGTGGGGTCTGTGTGGAGGTTGGGGTCTGAGAAGATTTGGCAGGAACAACCTCTCCCACCATCCTTCCCACCCCTCCCCCCAATCTAACTTAATTCCTCGGGTCCCAGCAGCAGCAAACAGCAATCAAATTACTATCAGGAATGGCTTGTAGGCTTGGGAAGGGACTGGCTGTTCTGCAGTGGGTGGGGGGTTATACATCTGGGGGTGGGAGTGAGGGATGGGGGGGTGGGGGGGTGCTAAAAATATCCTAGTGCCAAGGCAGGGTACGAAAAGTGCAGCCTGGGGCTGAGGTCAGCAGCTGGGCTTTCCCAGCTCCAGGGCTGCAATGGGAACTGTACACAAGTTCAGTTAGATCCATCTCACAAGACCCAATCTAGATTACCTCTGAGGTACAGTTAACTTATAGCCATTTTTAGACTGATTTAAGCTTCCTGAACTTCTGTATAGTTTGCACTTAGATCAACTTAACTATGGATCTCAATGTAAGGTCTGCATTTGGGTTAAAGAAGTTAGACTGGGTGGCCATTTTTAACACAATCCAATCTCCCCGAACATGTGTATGTACCCCTCATCGTGCAGACCATTAAATGCAGAAATGTGTGAGGAATTTAGTCATCATTCATGCTTTTAGGTGTTAAAGAGAAGAACAATATTATCAGCCTGCTGAACACAATTTTTTCTTGCTTCCTGAATGCCCTGTTACAGTGGGATAGGACTGAAACTGCAGGGTGCTTCTAATTTTCATTTTGCTAGATCTCTATACTGACAACTGCCATTTCAGCTCTGTTTAGATGCAAAGCTATCCAAAAGGATAATATTGTCCTTTTCTGCTGCTTGTCTGGAAACATCGACCTACTTACTAGAGATTCAGTGTTATTACATGGAAATAAATCAGATAGTGCTGATTTGTATGTGGATAGGGTAGGAAGGGAAGATTTACCATTGTTTTTGTAGCTCCCCTACACATTTCATGAAAGAAGAAAGCTTTGTCTAGCTCCCTCTCTACATTACTGAGAATAATGCAGTGTTCTGCATGCTTTCTGCATGCAGATGTTCTTCATGCAGATGTTCTGTTGCTTTCAAGCATCAGAATTTATGAGACTGTGATGATGCTTTACTGGAACAATTTCAGAGTTGTGTGCCTACTCCATGGCACAAAGGTTCTTCATGGTTATCAAGCAGGGCACTATGGAACTCCTGAAGTAATACCCTTATTTATACCTAATCTATCAACATTTGGTTTTTTGTTTGTTTGTATATTGTGTCACTAGAATTGTTAAGTTTGGAACTTTATCTCATATCTTCAAAATTGCTCACGTCTGTGAGATGATGCCTCAAACTGATGTGGTGGATTGGCTTTGTGACTGAAACAAGGCTTCTTAAATCTAAGTTACTATGCACTATGATCTAGGGAGATAACTTCATTGCAATCAACTTTGCTAACCCTGAAGTAAATTGCAGTTAAATATGTGGATACACTTAGAAGCCCAACAGCCACTTTTGGCTCCCAAAGCCAAAATGTGTATCCCCTAAGTCTCACTTAGGAGCTGCCAAACTCTGGAGATTTCTGAATCCCTTGGGCCTATAAGGATGTACAAGTTGGCATTCCTCTGTCAGTCTCGCTTGCAAGGCCCAGTTCAGCAGGCATTGTCAAAACATACCCTCCAAAATGGGCTTGGCACAAAATCCATTCTTATGCTGAAAAGTCAAAACATTTGTGTGATGTGGGATCTCCAGCTTTGACTCTTTCCTCTGTTTGATTTAGAGCAGGGCTTAAACCTGGGGATCCCACCTGTTAGGAAAATATTCCAGCAAATGGGGGTTTTGGCACTCTCTGCATCTCTTGTTGAAGTACTTCCACTTTCTACAAAATGTTTAAGTAGTCATTGGAGAAAAGACTGGAAATGGAGTTTCCCAGAGGAATGTGGTATTGACCAAGCCACAAAATTATTTTCATGTGCTCTGACCCTGTAAACATTTAGTTAAACTTGTCCACTAAATATTCCTATAATCAATGGAAGCCTTATGCTTTTCAAACATAAAAAGTTAACTGAGACTTTAAAGTTTTCTTTACTACAAAACAACAAGTCCAAAATTAAATACAAATCCAGTGGTTCAAAAAGATAGCAATGGTAAGAGCCAAATTTTCTTAAATGTATATTGAGGAATGTGAAGCCAAGTTCTTCCTTAAATCTGTTAAATAGAAATGTAACTATACTACACACGTTTGTGTCATAGGCCAAATACATAATAAGATGTAACTTATTTTCATTTAAATGATAGCCAAGCTCCCATTTGTTTCAGTCTTTGCAAATTATGTCCCTAAATACCATTCTGGATCTGACCCTAAATTTATTACAGCAACTTAAGCACCTTAGCGCTGAGCCTAACATTTAAGCAGGCTCATTTTCATGTGACCGTAAGTATAGTCTACAATAGGTACCCAGGTTATCTGTACAAAGTATTAAAGATGCTAGTGCCAAAAACCAGTTCCATAAATCTAGAAAATTTAAATGGAAAGCAGCCTAAATCAGACTATAGGAAATTTGGGGAAGGGGGAGAGGCAGGAGGCAATAGGATGAAAGGGATGGATACATTCCAGGAGGAGCTGCCTAGGGGAAGCAAATAATGAATAAGAAAATTAAGCCTAAACTAACAGCCAATATGCTTACCTCCACTCAGTTCTTTTTCTGGTAAAATCAGTCTCTGGGCAAACTGATACTTTCCCCAAATGTTAAAAAAGGTTTCCATGAGAAACAACAGGTTTATTGAGAAATGCTCCCATAAAGTAGGAAATGCCATTGTTTCCTTCCTCTATGCAACATTTTTTTCATTTATTGGAAATATATTTCACTGTTCACTGTTCCAACATGATTGCCTCATATGACTAGATGCCTGGCTCTGTGGATGCAGGGAGAGGAGTGGATGTGATATACCTTGACTTTAGTAGAGCTTTTGATACCATCTACCACAGAATTCTCACAAGCAAGCTAAGAAAGTATGGATTGGATGAATAGACTGTTAGGTGGATAGACTGGGTCGTTGGTATCAAATGGTAGTAATCAACAGCTCAGTGACTAGTTGGCAGCCGGTATCAACTGAAGTGCCACAGGGTATTCAATATTTCCATCAATAATCTAAAAGATGAGATGCAGTGCATCCTTAGCAGAATGTTTGCAGATGATACCAAGTTGGGGGGAATAATAGATACATTGGAGGGTAGGTTAGGATTCAGAGGTTACAGTGGACAATAAATTGAATATGAGTGAACAGTACGCCCTTGTTGCCAACAAGCCTAACAGCATACTGGCCTGCAATAGTAGTTGTGTTGCCAGCAGATCAAGGAAAGTAATTATTCCACTACTTGGCATGAGTGAGGCCACATCTGGAGTACTGTGTCTAGTTTTGGGGCCCCAAATACAGAAAGGATGTGGACAAATTGGAGAGAGTTTAACAGAGGGCAACAAAAATGGTTAGGGGGTGAGGCTTCTGACTTATGTGGAAAGACTAAGAAAACTGGCCTTATTTAGTTTATAGAAGAGTAGACTGGAGGGGTGTGGTGGATTTTTTTGCAGCCTGAAGGCTGGTTCTAAAGAGGATGGAGTTAGACTGATCTCAGTAGTGGCAGATGACAGAACAAGGAACAGTGGTCTCTATTTTTATAACACCTACTCTTTCTGGACACTACTGCATTACGAATAATTTTTAAATGCAGTGGATTCACTAATTACTCACAGAAAACAATAAATGTAAATAGTTTAGTAGAAAGACAATTGTTCTTTTGAAGGTTCAGGCAAGGCAGAATAAAAATACACACAGAGGCAACCTCACAAAATGAGTAAGAAATAGAAACTGACTTAAGAATTTTGTGCAGAGCTCCCGCTAGCATTTTTTTTTATGCTGCTACTGTTCCGCAAAACATCACAGGTGGACAGACAGAGACAGAGTAAAGATCTACTAAGGCCTGGCTTGGCAAAGCGGTGGCTGGAATGGTCTAGATGGGGATGATCCTGCTTTGAGCAGGGGGCTGGACTAGATGACCTTCAGAGGTTCCTTCCTACCCTCATTTTTTATAAATCTATGATTCTCTTATCCCTGCCATTATCTAGACTTCTAACCCAAGAACATCTTAATAACTTTTTCTTTCCAAAAACCCCATTCTCCCTTTTGCCTCACACCTGCCCTCATTTTTTAAATTCTTCCCATTATTAGATTCCTTTCCATTTTTGTAACTGCGTGTTCATTCATGTTCAGTAAATTTCCAGCTCCTTTAGTGAACTTCCAGATACTCCACTGTTCTCTATCTAGAATACTATGAAAGAAAAGGCATAGCATATGAGCAGACCAACATATATGAGCCCTGCAGAGATAACAAGAATCGTATAATCTGAGACAGGATAACTATGCAATACTTGTAACCATTCTCTAACTGGAAACTTCTATTCTTCTATCCTCTATTTTTTCCATTGCGACAATTCCCATCTCAGAAAGGCAGAGATTTAAAAAATAATGAATAAAAACTTTTATAGCCAGTTTAAGTGGAAATTACTCATTTAACTGAATAGTTTATGCATATGAAGTATTCACATGGGGGCAAATAATCATGTGTCCCAGACTACATCATACTGATATGCACATTCTAATATGGGAGCCCAAGAACATACTTTAATCCAGAAAACTAATTTAAAAGTGCCCGGGCACCATGTCGAGAACACATACAAAAATGTCCATAAGTTATCATTTTATTTCAAGCAGTATAACTAACACTTGATGGGGGATGGAATTATACTGGTATAAAATGCTTATAGCAGCATAGTTTATTCTTGTCCAGGAAGGGGAGTAAGTTTCACAAATATACAATACCTTTAAACTTGTATAATTATGTTTACACCAATGGTTGAATCAGTAAAACAACATTTTTGAAAAATACATGCATCTAGGCAAAATGGTACACAGTACAGAATGGTGCAGATAAGAGACTACTCCTATTTTAAAGACTTTGTAGTTTAAAGCTCTGATCCTACATATTATGGTGGATTAGAATTTGTTGCATACATGAAGGCCTCAACTGATAATCATGTATTGCAGGATTAGGACCTATATCAGTGGTTTTCAATCAAGGTGCCACAGTGTGCTGCTCAAATGTAAGCAATGATAGATGTGCAAAGACATACACAATTCATGTAATAAACCCACCTACTACAAAGAACTACAAGAAAATCCTACTCCCCTTTACACCAAAAAAATTCAACAGTACCATCACATCATTTCCATCAATATTACAAGAAAATCTACAGACCTTGATCCCCCCGCTATCTAACCCGGGGACTTTTTACATGCTCCCTAAAATCCACAAACAAGGGAACCCTGGTAGACCTATCATATCCAACCATGGGACCTTAACTGAGGAAATAACAGGTTTTGTTGAATCCATCCTAAAACTGCTTGTCACCCACAGAGCAAGTTTTGTCCAAGACACTACAGACTTGCTACGGAAACTTAGACCACCTTCCCAGCAACACACTTCTAGCCACCATGGACGTTACCAGCCGATATACCAACATCCCACACCAGGATGGCATCCAAGCCTGGCTTACATATCTACAGGAACAAGATTACAACTCAGAATACAGACACAAAGATATCACTGAGCTTATACACTTCATCCTCACACACAATGATTTCACTTTTAATAATCAATACTTCCTCCAGATGATGGGAACAGCTATGGACACTAAAATGGCCCCACAGTATGCCAACCTTTTTATGAGCCACCTGGGAGAAGACTGCCTCAAGAACTGCACCATCAAACCCTTTCTATACCCAAGATATATCAATGACATCTTCATCATTTGGAGTGAGAACCTGCAATCTCTGATTGAGTTCCACCAGAAATTCAACAGTCACCATCCCTTCATCCGACTTTCTTTAGAATACTCCAGCACCAATATCTCTTTTTTAGACACAATGATCAGTATCCAGAAGGGTAAAATACAGACCACAGTATACAAGAAACCCACAGACCAACATACATATCTGCACAGAACC
>JAGPOW010000290.1:22625264-22635917 GCA_030014935.1 Caiman crocodilus
CTGCACCTCCAGAAATGTAATATACCTCATCCAGTGCACCAAATGCCCTGATGGAAAATATGTAGGAGAGACCAAACAACAACTGCGCACCAGAATGAACGCACACTGGAAATCTATCAAAGACAGAAATACCCAATTACCGGTGGGGGCACATTTCTCACAGGAGGGCCACTCTCTCTCCAATCTCTTAGTCCTGATCCTTAAGGGAAATTTACACAACACTTCCCAGAGACGAGCCTATGAGCTCCATTTCATCAACCTCCTGGATACTAGAGATCAGGGACTAAACATAGACATTGGGTTTTTGATACATTATAACCTGCCTGACAACTGACTCCCCAGCCCAGCCCCTGGCTTGTTTGCTTGTCATTCCATCCTGGAAGAGCACACACCAACTGCTGAAGCTTCCTTAGCCTACCGAAGGGTTTTTGAACCTTAAAGCTTGCTTAATAACCATTCTCCAAACATTTGGGTTGGTCTAATAAAAGATTTCAAATTCACCCAAGGAAACTTGTCTGTAATAAACCCAGACATTTCAAATAGGAATCCATAGTGTCATGAACATTCATGCCTGCTGTGGTCTTTCTGAGTTCTTTGCAGAAGAAGAATTACTCTATTATTTTTCTGTAGTAAAAAATGAGTAAAATCTAAGAGCTAACATATTCCAAGGGGTGAATTGAGTGTAAAAAGTTTAGAATCAGGGCTTATATTTAGCACCAGAAACAAACTGAATGGAATGTACAGAGTGAGGAAAAGGGCAAAGGAGGAAAAGAATAGTGAGATCCTTGTTGTGCAAAACAGTGGCAGGAAAAATTAAACTGCTGCTATAGAAACAAAATAAAATAAATGTATCGATAATCCTAACTAGTACTTGCTTACAGAGTAGACACAATTGCCTTTGTTATGTATATTTTTTTCCAAAACTTTTTAAAACATTATTTAAAATAAAAAGCTAGATATTGTTCACCCACTAGTGTCTGATAAGACCTCAACCTTTTTTTTTAATAAAGGGGGATGTGAAAGCATTATTAGTAAACAACTATACATGTTACAAAAACAAAATAGACTGAAGTGTCTATACAGCCAGTCATTAACAGCTGACGAATACTTTTGTTCTCCCTGATTGCAAAGAACCATGAACAGTTATATCACAATGACACAATGGTGCTTCATGATGATGTACAGATTCTTCCTCCATCTTTCCTTCCACTTAATTTCTGTTGGACCAATGAAATGGTGTCTTTCCTACCAGTTGGGTATAGTTTCCACTCCCATTTAAAAAATTTTAAAATACATTTCAGTGCATCCCTCAGGTTCAGGTCTTCTAGTTTCATATTTGGCAAGTAGCAGGACTGTATAGTTTTTAGAACCTGGGAAGCACTCCAGCTTGTTCTGGCAAATTAAAACTGAATGTCAGGGTCTGTACAATCCTCATGTGTTTTGCATCATGTGTATGATGGCACATCAAAACAGACTTAAAAGGTGTTTCCAATCTCATAATGTTTAGGTATGTTACTCATGTAACATGCCTATAATGTGCAGGTGTTTTTGAGGGACAGTGATTTGATTCATTGATTCAGATCACTGTCCCCAATTCAATTCAGCTGAATCCGAATCTGAAGACTCGATGCTGATTTGGAGAATCAGCAATTTGAACATAGACACACCTTCAAATGTTATTTCTACATACCTTGAAGTAGCAGGTGCAGCTCATGACTGCTGCGATGCTGGGGTGCATGGAGTATCCTACAGTAGTGCGGGGGGCCTTCCAGGTGCTTTGTGGCAAACCCGGAAGTGGACCAGAAGGACCGGTCTGTCAGGGAGCTAGTGTGCCCACCCCCGTGCTCTCCCCAAACCCAGGAGACACTAGTCACTGAGCCAAGGAGTGTAGGGGGTGCTCCCTGCATGCTCCCTGGTGGACCCAGAAGTGGACCAGAATTGTATCTGGTCTGCTTTCGGGTCTGCTGCTGAGCATGCTGGGGAGCCCCCTGTTCTTCTGTGGGATGCTCCATGTGTGCCAGCATCACAGCATTTATGAGCCCCTGCTACCTAGAGGTACATAGAAAAAATATTTAAAGCTTTGTCTCTGTCCAAATCGCTGAATCTTTCCAAATCTCTCCAAATCGATTCATAGGGTTCCAATTCGATTCAGAGAGATTAAAGGGTCCTCTGATTTGATTTGGTTTCCGAGATATGGCCACCAAGTCAGGCTGAATCTCTGCTGAATCAAATCAGGGACTGAAGCTTTGCACAGCCCTAATGACAATGTGTTTCATGTTGCTACGTATCTTGTTTGTACTGCAGAGTTTGTCTTAGTTTGACTATGATCACATGGGCCACCAGTATCTATTTTGCTATAATATTGAGTATTCTGAGGAAATGCATGCTGTCTGGACAGCAGGCAGGAAAGTCCCCTGCTGCGTGGTCTTTTGTCCTAGGATCCCTTCCTGCTGTGTTCCAAGACCAGAAAACCTGGCCTCCCTTGTCCAGAAAATAAGTCAAACAAGCAAGTCAGGGGATACTTAAAGCCCTGGCCTGGTTGGCCAGGGTCAGTAATGTTCTTTTTTAAATGAATTGGCTGAGAGAGGCAGGGCAAACTCTGATTGGAAAAGCTAGGGCAACATCATTCTGGGTACATAGGAAGGGGCACTTGGCTAGGAGTGGTGCTGGAGTTGGGCTAAGAGAAATGACCCCAGAGGGGCTCCCAAGCCAGAGGATCCAACATTGAATGGGAAATTCAGCCAGGTATTGCCACAGGTAGGTTTGGCCTCTGAGTTTTTGCAGATCTTCTCTGCCCCAGCAAAACTGTGTAATCAGACTAGAAATGTTGCTGTGCAATATGCTGACTAGATCCCAGTCACTTCCTCACAGCCACCATGTGGAAGTAGAGATCAATGCCCTACAGCCTCTCAGGGAACAAATGTCGTTACATTGCAGAAGGACCGACGATTACTAGCAGCTCCTTGAGGTGCAGCAAACCCCAAAGAGCCGCTCATAGGATTCTCCAGTGTGCCCCCTTCCTGTCCAGCCTGCTGCTGAGAGGCAGGTATAAGGGTGCAGACCCCTGGAACTAACCCTTTGAATAAGCCCCCAAGTCCAGACTACCTGGGCATAGGTAGGGTTTCCCCAAAGGGGTGCAAACTATAGACTATACCTTATAGTTGACAGTGTTTCAAATTGCATTTGGTGTTTTCTTTGTCTGCTGTAATCAATCTGACCATTTTGTGTTTACACTGCTTGTGAGGAGAGGGTTTGTTTATGTAGGACACCCTTGTCCAATTCAGTGATCCCAGATTTCTGGGTGGGGGCTTGAGGTACAGTGAAAACTTATTTGGTACCTCAACATTTAAACCTGTTCCTTATTGCTGCCATCCTGTACCTAGCAGAAGGGTTACATCATTCTGTGCAAAAGGCAAGATAGTCTGTGTAATAGTTTATGCTGGCTGTTCCTCACATCATACATCCAGTGACATGATTTCCTCTTCTTTTCAATGCTCATTTTCTGTCTTTACTCTGTGCTCCAGAACAGCTTTTTCTTACCTTATAAGTTTTGTGGGGTATATTTAAGAAAAGGCATTTAATAAAACTAAACTTCCTAAGCAACATCATTTCCTGACATACCATTAATGTCAAATGAGAAAGAATAGTACAAATGCAGTACCAATACAAATGCAGTTGGAAAGGATTTCCAAAGCACGACAACTGAAGATCACTAAGAATATTTCTAAATTATGTTTCTATGGTGATCTATCCTTTCCTATTGGCACCTGTTCCTCTATAACTGGAATTTCTAAAAGGACAGATACTTAATCTCTTAATCACATTGAATAATTTACCCTGTTACTCAGTAGAGATATTTAAAGAGTAAAATACCATGTAACACCAAGAAGGTTTGTAGAGTTTGAAAGTGCCAGTATGTCCTTATCTTTCAGTTATAGATTAATGTACAATATAAAGCCAGTGGCCTATTAAAAAAAACCCCTATTAACTATACCAATACACAGAAGTGATGCATTTTATAATTCTATTGTTCGATCTGATATTCAATTAGCACTTTTTAAAATTCTGGTAATAGAAAGTAATTTATTTTAGCTATCTAATTTTTTTTATTTTAACAGAAAACTTTTTCATGAGGAAGAAGAAAAAACCCCATCTTTATGAAAAAAAGTATTTGA
Organism: Caiman crocodilus; assembly: GCA_030014935.1. Classification (NCBI taxonomy): domain Eukaryota; kingdom Metazoa; phylum Chordata; order Crocodylia; family Alligatoridae; genus Caiman; species Caiman crocodilus. The sequence continues at coordinate 22,629,440 of JAGPOW010000290.1, forward strand.
AATGGATTCTACGGACTGGTGCAATGAAGCACAGCACACCCATTCTGCACATGCTACATGCCCCCAAAATGTCATACAGCCTCTTAGTGCGGCACTGGCCGTGCTCCTTGAGCTCTATTTTGTGTATTCTTATCAACCTGTGCCTAGTAGTACACTAACAGTGGCAACATTACATGTTTTAAGGTGCAGCTTGTATGGTAATGTACCATGGCATTTCTTTCATGGGACAGTTTAGATGCTGGATAAACATTTCCTAGCAGTGTAGTTTTCTATAGTGCTCAGCCTTGGCCTGGCTCTTCTCAGTGTACTTTTACAATTTGCTGCAATGGGAGCAGAGTTTGATCCATTCTGAGTGCCTCTGAAAAACCCATCCATTGTCACAAAAACTGAGGAGGAAACCCATGGCTCCTTTCTATTTGTGGACCAGGAAACCCACAGTTAAACTATAGTTATTTTTTGAAATATCTGTCTAGACAGAGGATACACTGATGCAGATTGAGAAGAGTTCTCAATAATGAAAAATAATCTGGCCAGGAGAACAATTGCTGTTTTGTTTGAATTTGATATTTTCAGTATTATTCACTAAACTATTTAGTTTTCAATTGCTGTTAGATATGCTTCATGGATTTTCTAGTAACACCTTTGTGGAGTTTTAGTCTCATATTTTAAAAACTATGGCTGAGAAAAAATACAAAGCATAGGTCATGGACTCTAGCTGGATTACAAAATGGGAGGACAGAATCCACTTTTACACTCCTGATTCAGGATCATCTGTGCGCTTCCCATCAAACAGAGTAGTGTGAAGGTTGCTCTGCATTAGGTTGGTTGCCAATATATCAAAGCAATTGTCAGGGTCAGTGTGACTTTGGGAAAGCTAGCTTTGCCCACTGTTTTGTCAGCAGGGACCAGGGTGTCATACAATTTGCTAAACAAGTGTGTACTTCCAAAGGAATTCTCCCCAAAAGGAATCTTCCTCTCACCTTATTCCGTCCTAGCTGGTAATGCTGTATTTATGGTGAGCTTTACTGGGAGACTGGTGGAAATCAGAAACTTTCTACATGAGAATCTGGTCCTAGACTTTAAGCACCTCAGTTCTTGTGGAATCCCAAGTATAGAATTTATTATTAACAATCCTTTTCCCTGTAGGCATTTATATATGTTTGATCTGAAAATACATCTCAAGCCCATAACCACAACACACATTTAAATTTGTGTGAAATCTTTTTGTATCTTTGCCTGGTTTAAAGTGTATTTGTAACATAAGTATAAGTGCAGTGTTATGCGATTAAGAAACCAATAACGCTTATTAAAGATAATATTAAAGATATTCAAATAAATTATTAGCTTACCTATTAGGGGTGTACAAAATGGGCTATATTTGATTCAGCCCAAATCTGGGACTGTGATTCGATTAGTTGGTTCGGATCACTGTCCCGATTCGATTCAGCCAAGTCCGAATCTGAATATTTGATGCTAATTCAGAGAATCAGTGATTCGGCCATAGACACAGCTTTAAATGTTTTTTCTACATACCTCAAAGTACCAGGCACAGCTCACGAATGCTGAGATGGTGCAGTGGATGAAGCGCCCCACAGGAGTGCAGGGAGGCCCCCTTCATGCTCAGCGGCGAACCTGGAAGTGGATCAGAAGTAGATTTCATAGACATTAGGGCTGGAAGGAACCCCAGAGGATCATTGAGTCCAGCTCCCTGCGCCAGGGGCAGGAAGTCAGCTAGGGTCAAAGGATCCAGGCAAGATAAGCATCCAAACATTTCTTAAAAGAATCCAGAGGAGGTGCTTGCATCACCTCTGGAGGGAGTCTGGGGGGCTTGGACAGTAAAGAAGAGTTCAGAGAAGGTGTTTGCACTACCTCTGGGGGGGGGTTGGACAGTAAAGAAGTTTTTCTTTATGTGCATTCTAAAATAGTCTTGGAGGAATTTGTGACCACTGGACCTTGTCATCCCTTGGGGCGCTCTAGTGAACAGGTGTTCTTTCAGATCCTGATGTTTATATACCCTTATATACTTATAGGCTGCCAGCAGGTCACCTCCGAGCCTGCACTTTTCCAGGCTGAAGAGTCCTATGGCTCTCAGCCTGTCTTCATAATGCCCGTTCTCTTCATGACCCCCAAGTCCCTTTCAGCTGTGGTGCTAGTGAGTGCCAAGCCTATAAGCGTGATGCAGATTTTTCCCCCAAGATGGAGTACCTTGCATTTATCCGTATTGAATGTCAACAGGTTTATATCCGTCCACTTTCTAAGACTATCAAGGTCAGCCTACCCCAGAGGATGACTCTACACCAAAGTTTGATGTCGTCAGCGAACTTGGCCAGTTCACTTCTGACACCTATGTCCACATTGTTAATAAGGATGTTAAGGAGTACAGGTCCAAGGATGGAGCCTTGGGGGACACCACTGGTCATGGAGTGCCAGGATGATTCATTTCTATTAACAAAGTGCTTCCAGTCCACTTCTGGGTCTGCCACCAAGCATGCCAGGGAGACCCTCCATGCTCCCTCTCACTCAGCAATCAGCCACAGGGAGACCATGGGTGCCCCCTCAGACCCAGGAGACACCATTCACTGAGCCAGGAAGGGGGTGGCCAGCATGCTCCCCGGTGGATCTGGCAGTGGACCAGAAGTGCTTCTGGTTCATATCTGGGTCTGCTGCTGAGCATGCTGGGGATCCCCCTGCACTCCTGTGGGATGCTCCATCTGCCCCAGCAGCTCAACATTCATGAGCTGCCTGGTATCTTGAGGTATGTAGAAAAAACATTTAAAGCTGTGTCTATGGCTGAATCATCAAATTGTTCCTAATCACTCCAAATCGATTTGGAGGGTTCTGATTTGATTCAAAGAGATTAAAGGGTCTCCTGATTCAATTAGGATTCAGAGATTCTGCCACCAAATCGGGCTAATTCTCCACTGAATCAACCCAAGCTTTGCACAGTCCTAATAACTATATACACAGTGTGAATTACGAAGATCCAGAGTGCCTATTTCTGCAGGAATTTTTAAAAGACTTTTAACACATAAAGTCAATTAACAGGTTAAAGTATTTTTCTACTATGTTTGCTATTCCACAGTTTTTCATATTAGAGAGGTTTTATATTTTCAACACTTGATGGGGCTTTCCAGTAGCTAAGTATAAGTATGCAAATGATCAGTGCAAATGTCTTTATCCTAATTTCTATTCCCAGCGCTAATGACTGCAACGCATAATACTCAAATGCTTAGTAAAATGAACTAGAATGTGTGAATGAATCCAGTTTCCTAAAAAAAAAAGCTACTCAAATATAAAATACTTGAACTGCAGCATTTAACAGCCTTCACTCACTAGAAACAAAGATAAGAGCGAATTTACAATCTGTGTGTGACCTATGAAAATGAGAGTTCATTTTCCTGTTGTAGTTGAAATCTGACACTTCTATGACATTGAAATAAGTTGTTCTGAGGAAAAAATTGGACCATCACTTTAAAGAGTTCACAGTTCACAATTGGAGATGAAACTTTGGTATACAAACGGACTCAGTGGCTTTCATCAAGCATTTAGGCACCTAAGTTTCTGTCAGTGGGCATATGAACAACTAATAAAGTCCTGATATTGTCAAATTCCTTGAAACACCAGTGGAGTTTTGAAACCAGGTATACCTGTGTCTTTCTCACCTGCAAGACCTGTTCTAGTAGATGTTTCTGGGGCACACTTGACCAAATCGGGCTTTGCACAAGAAACTTGAGACTTTGGGATCTTAGTTCCATGTTTCACTCTAGCATAGCAGCTAGCAAGGAAACTTGATTTTAAATCCCTTCCCCTTTGCTTGATTTGGAGCAGGGGCTTAAGCTGTAGTTTCCACATCCCAAAAATATTCTTGGGGGTGGTCTGCCTCACTTCGTAAGTTGTTCTTTGTATAAAAAATTAAATAATCATGGAAGCAGGGACTTAGAACTGACTCTTACAGATCCCATGTAATGCACTATCCCTAGGGAAGAGGTTTTCAACTGGGGGTACGTGTATCCCAGGGGGTGCGTGTCAGTGGTGTGGAGAAGCCAGCAGCACTTCCAGTTTCAATGACAGCACTTCCAGTTTCGCTGCCATGTGCTACGCAGACTCCCCTTCCCCCTCCTTGTCGATTGGCCACCAGGGGATTCCCTGCTTCTTGACCTGCTGCTGGGGGTACCCCTGCTATAGGGTATTTTAGTTCAGGGTGGAAGAGGGGTTGCATCATTTTTTCATGAGGAAGAGCTGACCTGGCTTTGGGTTTGTCTGCACGTGCTCTGCACTGTTCTAGAGGCTTAAGACAAAAAATAAAAGTCCCACCTACTCCCTCCATCTCCACGCACTCCAAAGTGCAGATGCTCTGGGGAATTTCAGGGCAGCCATTCTCAAACACATCAAAGGCAGAGATGTTAAGAAGGTGGGTAGGACTTCTTTTTTGGCAGCCGTTTCCAAAGCAATATAGAGCCAGAGTAGATGGAACCCTTAGATACCTAGCTTCAGGAGAAGATTCATAACTGAGAGCCCTTAGCTAAGATTAGATACCTCAACTTGCTCTGGTGTGAGATGGCTTTTTGAGAAACTGCCTTTATACCCTGCTTTCCTTTGATGGGGCAAAGAAATTACTTGACCATGATAACCCTACAGATCAATAGCAATACAAGTACAAACCCCAGATCTCATAAACACCTCTTCAGCACTCTAGCCACAGAACTAAATTTCATAGATTCATAGATCGGGAAGATTCATAGTTAGGGTCGGAAGGGATCTCAACAGATCATCGAGTCCAACCCACTGCATAGGCAGGAAAGAGTGCTGGGTTCACATGACCCCAGCTAGATGCCTATCTAACCTCCTCTTGAAGACCCTCAGGGTAGGGGAGAGCACCACCTCCCTGGGGAGCCCGTTTCAGACCTTGGCCACTCTAACTGTGTGAAGAAGTTCTTCCCAATGTCCAGTCTAAATCTGCTCTCTGCTAGCTTATGGCCATTATTGCTTGTAACCCCCAGGGGCGCCTTGGTGAATAAAACCTCACCAATTCCCTTCTGTGCCTCCATGATGAACTTACAGGCCACCACAAGGTCGCCTCTCAACCTTCTCTTGTGGAGGCTGAAGAGGTCCAGGTGCCCCAGGCTCTCCTCATAGGGCTTGGCCTGCAAACCCTTAACCATACGAGTGGCCCTTCTCTGGACCCTCTCCAGGTTATCCACATCCCTCTTGAAGTGCAGCACCCAAATTGCACGTAGTATTCCAACTGCAGTCTGACCAGCACCTGATAGAGGGGAAGTATCACCTCCTTGGTTCTGTTCATCATGCATCTGCTGACTCACGATAAAGTGCCGTTAGCTTTTCTGATGAGTTTGTCACACTGCTGACTCATGTTCATCTTGGAGTCCACTAGGACTCCAGGATCCCTTTCCACTTCCGTGCCTCCAAGCAGGTCATTTCCTAGGCAGTAGGTATGCTGGACATATTTCCTCCTTAGGTGCAGCACTTTGCATTTCTCCTTGTTGAATTGTGTTCTGTTGTTTTCTGCCCATATGTCCAACCTGTCCGGGTCTGCTCGTAGTCGGTCCCTGCACTCCAGCGTGTCTACTTCTCCCCACAGTTTTGTGTCATATGCAAACTTGGAAAGAGTACACTTCACTCTCTCGTACAAGTTGCTGATGAAGATATTGAAGAGTATCGGTCCAAGGACCGAGCCCTGCGGGACCCCACTGCCCACACCCTTCCATGTTGATACCAACCCATCCACTATGACTCTCTGGGTATGACCCTCTAGCCAATTTGCCACCCCCCGGACTGTGTAGTCATCCAAGTCACAGCCTCTTGTTCACCAGTATGGGGTGGGATACTGTATCGAAGGCCTTCCTGAAGTCTAAGTATATGACATCAACCCCTCCTCCTGTGTCCAGGCATTTTGTAACCTGGTCATAAAAAGAGACTAGGTTAGTCAGGCATGATCTACCTGCTACGAACCCGTGCTGGTTTCCCCTCAGCATAATTTGTCCTGCCAGGCTTTCGCAAATGTGAGCCTTGATAATTTTTTCAAAGACTTTGCTTAGGATGGAGGTGAGACTGACTAACCTATGGTTGCCTGGGTCCTCTTTCCTCCCCTTCTTGAGGACCACAATGGGGACCACATTGGCCCTTTTCCAGTCCTCTGGGACCTGGCCCATGCACAATGAGTGTTCAAATATTCCCACCAGTGGCTGTGCAATGACATCAGCCAGTGCCTTCAGTACCCTTGGATGGAGCTTATCCGGGCCTGCCGACTTAAACGCATCCAGTTCCTCCAAGAGACTCTGCACCATCTCAGGGTCTACGCCTGGTAGTCTGGTGTCCTGCTGCTGCCTCTCTACAATCCAGTGAGATCCTTATCTTGCGTCTCACTTAGGAACACTGAGGCAAAGAACTCATTGAGGAGTTCAGCCTTGTCCCCCCTGTCCATCACCAATTGCTTCTGCCCATTTAGTAGAGGTCCTAT
>JAGPOW010000290.1:22636017-22647444 GCA_030014935.1 Caiman crocodilus
ACACTGAGGCAAAGAACTCATTGAGGAGTTCAGCCTTGTCCCCCCTGTCCATCACCAATTGCTTCTGCCCATTTAGTAGAGGTCCTATTCCACCCTGGGTCTTCCTTTTACTCCCTATATAGCTAGAAAACAATTTTTTGTTATCCTTACCATGGAGCTGAGGATGGCATCTTAATTTATTTTTGGCCTATCTAACTGCCTCCCTACAAGCACGAGCAGAGGAAGTATACTCCTCTTTAGTAATCTTTCCCTGTTTCCACTTTTTATATGCCCCCATTTTAGCCCGTAGACTGCTCTGGATTTCTCTGGTCAGCCAAGGAAGCCTCTTGACCCCTTTCTCCCTTTTTCCCCACATCAGGATCGTCTCCTTCTGTGCCCAAAAGATCATTTCCTTAAGGCACAGCCACCCTTCCTGGGCTCCCATCTCTTCAAAACTCTTACTCTGCAGTGCATCCTTGACTAAATGCCTGAGTTCATTGAAACCAGCTTTCCTAAAGTCTAGCACTTGCACCCTACTAGTTACCTTACCCACTCGATGTCTTATGGTGAATTCTATTATTTGGTGATCACTGTCCCCCAGGTGACCACCGAACTGTAGGTCTCCTACCATGTCATTCCCCGTTGCCAATACCAGGTCCAGTAAGGCATTCCCCCTAGTGGGACCGTGTACTTCCTGTGTCAGATGGAGGTTCTGTACACAGGATCGGAACCTGCATGAATGGTGGGACTTTGCTGTCTGTGTCTCCCAGCAGATGTCTGGGTGGTTTAGGTCCCCCATGACTATTGTCTCCCTAGTTTTTATGGTCTCTGAGAGCTGCCTCAGGAGCCCCAAATCTAGTTCTTCCCCTTAGTGTGGGGGTCTGTAGCAGACCCCTACCACTAAATCCCTTTCTCCTTGACCTCCATGTAACCTAACCCACAATCCTTCTACTTTCTCTTCCTCTGATTCCGTTTTGATAAGGGTCGATGTATATTTCCTCCTTTGATGATATTTCCTTCTTTATGTCAAGGTTAGTCCTGACTGTAGGCTTTTTCTGTGGATACTCAGAACTCCTGTGTGTACATGCAAATGAACCTACAGGAGTGCCATGCTAGTGCTGTCATGCTTTTTTTTCTTCTGCATCTCCTTGAAAAGCTGAAGGGATTACAACGTACTTTTATTCTTCTAGTTTAAACTACCTGGTTGTCCTAAACACTTTCTTCAGTGGCCATGAACTTCTCTTTCACATCATTAGTCATATCTCCTGCTCTGTTACTCAAAGCATCGTTGGAGTAAATATGTCTCTGAGAAAACAGGTATTTGCAATTTTCAGAGCCTACCTTTGTGTTCTTGTCAGGAATCTCTACAGTACTATTAATAAATCTGGGCACCTGGGGAAGCAGCCCTGGGTGCTGACTTCAAGGTGGGAGAAGAGGAAAACTACCAGCTACTACCAGCTGTCTAGATCCTTGGCATCAGCCCATCAACCATCTATTGCTCTATAAGCTACTGTTGTCCCTAGCACCAACCTGTCCTGTTATGCCTCTGGATCTCCCAGTCTGAGATAACCAATCTGAAAGAATTTTTACAAAAGTAAGGGTAGAAGCCAGGGACAAGATAAACACATGCAAGAGGAACTGCATGAGATGATAAGTACTCATGTCCAGTTGACAAGAAGTAGGATAAGACTGCTGTATAATGAGTTAATGGATAATGATGACTAGGGGAGGCACACCGAGGCCTAGGATCAGTGAGGATCTAGTCAGGGAAATTCTGGAGGGACTGTACATATTTAAATCATTTAAATAATCATCTAATAATTCAAATCTGGAGGTCCTGATGATCTGTATCCCAGAGCGTTAAGGGAATTAGCAGAGGACATTGTGAGACCCCTGGCACGACTTTACAAGCACTTGTGGTGCTCTGGTGTGATGCCAGAGGACTGGAAAAGGGCCAATGTGGTTCCCATTTTCAAAAAACGGATTACGGAGGACCCAGGAAACTATAGGCCAGTTAGTCTTACCTCAATCCTGGGTAAGCTTTTTGAGAGAACTATACTGGCGCATGTCCACAAGGAGCCAGCAGGGCTTAGGGGCAATCAACATGGGTTCATTAGAGGCAGGTCCTGTCAGACCAACCTGGTGGCTTTCTATGACCAGGTTACAAAATCTTCAGAAGCAGGGGTAGCAGTGGATGTCATCTTTTTGGACTTTAGGAAAGCCTTTGATACTGTCTCTCACCCAATTCTCATTAAAAAGCTAGGCAACTATGGCGTTGACACCTACACAGTTAAACGGGTCACTAACTGGCTGGAGGGCCGCACCCAGAGAGTGGTGGTGGACGGGTCTTATTTGACCTGGATGGACTTGGGCAATGGGGTTCCGCAGGGCTCGGTCCTCAGACCTGCACTGTTCAACAACTTCATTAGTGACTTGGCCAAAGGGGTAAACAGCACCCTGTTCAAATTCCCACACGACACGAAGTTGTGGGGGGAAGTGGCCATGCTAGAAGGAAGGAATAGGCTGCAATCGAACTTAGATAGGTTACAAGGGTGGGCAGATGAGAACAGGATGGGTTTCAACACTGACAAGTGCAAGGTACTGTACCTGGGGAGGGAGAACCAGCAGCATATTTACAGGCTGGGAACTCCCTTCTTGTCAGTGCAAAGACAGAAAAGGATCTTGGAGTCATTATTGATGCCAATATGAACATGGGCCAGCCGTGTGGGTACACAGTCAGGAAGGCTAACTGTACCTTGTCATGCATCCACAGATGCATCTCAGGCAGGTCCAAGGAGGTGGAGGCAGCTAGGATCTGGAACCAACTTCCAAAAGAAGTGTTGCTGGTTTCTACCCTGGGGGTCTTTAAGAGAAGGTTAGATGAACACCTTGCTGGAGTTGTTTGACCCCAGTACTGTTTCTTGCCATGGCAGGGGGTCGGACTTGATGATCTGCTCAGGTCACTTCTGGCCCTACCTACTATACTATGAAACTATGAAGTGTTTATCTAATTTGCTTTTGAAAATTTCCACACATGGACATTCCACAAGTTCTCTAGAAATCCCATTACAATGCTTGAATAAAGTACAACATATTCAGTTATTTGCTTGGGAATGGGTAAGAAAGTTGTTCTTAGCTCCCAGTTTAAATTTCCACTGCTGCATCTTGAAACCATTGCTCCTACATTGTTCCCTACAGGCACAGATAAAAGTCTGTTAACAAAGTAGGCCTTGACTCATAAATATTTTGGCCTTAATTCTTAGTTCTAGCTCCTACCCTTGTATATCTTGCTTAGATTCACAAGTTGAGGCTCAGAACTGGGGGATTTAGGATAAATCAATTTCTGTGCCTCAAGACATTATTCTCCTTATGTGGCTGATTTTATTGTTGTAAAGAATGACAGCAGTTCTTCTAAGCATTTCAGAAAGATACTTTTTACCATATGTGATATGTCTTCCAAATAAATGGAAATGTTAGCATAATGATTAAAATGGTAATTCTCACAATTTTGGATCTTGCGCTACTGAAACAGAATATAGAAAATAATTTCTTATGGTGATATCTCTTATTGGGTCAACTATGGAATTAGGATAAAGTTATACAACTCTCAAACACAAGCTATTCCAAGGAGGAGTCATTTTACTGGGGGAAAAAAAATCCATGTGTATTTGATGTATAACTTGAATTGAATTTATTTCCAACCAATTTCCATGTGATAAAATATAATTGTTGTTATACCCAGACCTGAAGTCTTTGACTGGCTCACAAAATGAATGAAAATGATTTTCAGAGCCAAATTCTACTGACTTTGCATGTAGTCTGTAAGGCCGTATCCAAACAAATGTGACTGTGTAGTATGTGGCACCGCAGACACTTCTGCAGCGCCACATAGCACACAATTAGCTGTCCTTCATGCTGCAACAGAACAGTGCAGAGATCTCCAAGAACATCCAGGGGTCAAAAAAACAAACAAACCACCTCTCAGAAAAAAAGCAGAGTGGTCCACACGGGAGCAACACACAGTGCTCAAAACTGGAACCTGGCTGGCCAGAGCCACACTCTGGGCAGCCCAGAAGGCCCACAGGGCCCCAGGTAAGGCTGCTGGGGCCCATCCAGTGCTGACCTCAGCCTCCACTTAAGGTAACCTGTCACATTCCAGAGGGTATCCTGCTGCTAGTGGTCCTCAGGGACCCAAATGTCCACACCCATTTGGACATGGCCTAAAAAGTATAAAATAATTCTATGGGTTAGTTACATATGTAATGCACACTGGCTATAAAATTAAACCATTTATGTCAACCCAGAGGATTAACTATGTTAATGTAGATGTAGGCAGAATGGTGCCATGTGACTTTTTTTAATCTGAGATGGTGTGCTATCGTCTTCTCAAAGTTGTGATATTTTGGATTCCCACAAGATTTAGCCAGCACATTTGTGGTTCAGTTCATTTTCCCTTCAACAAAGGTTCCAGCCATATGCCGATACCATGGGCTTCTAGCAAGTATGGATATGGCAATTATTAGCTAACCCAATCTCCTAAGGAAACTTGGTCCTGGATGAAGTAAAGTAGTTAAAATAAGATGGGGGCAACTAAACACCCTCAAGAGAAACCCCTGCAGAACTAGAAGTTACAGCCTGTAGCACATGTCTTTATTATATTAAGGTAATGCACCACCTCAAAGTCCTCTGGGCTCACTGATATTCTAGACATACATACAAGAAGAAAAGCTATAAATATAACTTTCCCATTCTGACCTATTGGGTTACTATGATCATTTCTCTTGGACATAGCTACGATCTTTTTACAGCATTCCTGGGCTATAGTACCACAGCAGTCTCCAACCATGAATGTAACATGAAAGCCACTTCAGACCTGATCTAATATGTTGCAGCCTACTAATAAGCAAGTTCTCTGAAGCACATCAAATCAGTGTTCCACTCTGTAAACTAGTCCTTAAGTTTACAGCTCTGAATGGATAAAGGTCAAGTTATGCCAGGTCTTACTTTTCTCTTCAAATGGCTGAAGCTGCATTTGACAGGGATTCTACAGTGTCAGGCATAAAACATTCAAGAGCTGATACAGGGAGTTCTCCACCATTATCCTTTAGCCATGAAACATGCTGACATAGTACATTAAAATTAACTTGAATCTTGACGCTTTAATGACTAGTGCAAGACTCTCCTCTTTAAATCAGATTTTTATCCAAATATATTGTGTTCTATTCTTAGTCCCTTATTCCTTTAGTGGAAAGTACCCATTCATATTTTATGTGACTGTGTACAGTATCTGCTGTTTCTCCTTGGAGTTGTAATTCAGATGTCTCATGCCTCTGGACTCCTCTGTGGGTTAGGTCCTCTTGCCAAACTCTCTCTAATGATGAAATATGATGCCTGGCAAAGGGAATGCCATAAATCAAGATGGAGTCCACCCAAGGAACATGTACATGGACAAGAATCAGAACATAAGGCACCAAGCTCCAACCCAGATAAGGCACCATTTTCTTCTTTCCGAAGCACAATTTCCAATGTTTAGCTTACTTTTTAAATTGTTTTTTCAAGGAAATTTTCAGGACAAGTTTAAATTTTTTTTCTCAAACAATTTCATTCAAAAGCGTGTTCTGATAAGTCCTATTGAAGAATGACTTCGCCAGCCTTTCATTCTGGTATGAGTTTGTGGTATGATTATAATTGTAATGAAAATATTTCAAAGTTACACCTGCTGGGAACTCTTAGAAACTGCCAGTTCACTGAGCATGATATATTTAGTTCAAAACATCTCTGGTTCAATGAGCTTTCGTCTAATAGAAGTCAGGGTCTCAGGGGAAATGTATTTAGACTTCTAGTGGACTGCCTCCCCACCAAGGATACAGTGCTTCCAGGCCTCTTGGTTTTGATGCAGACCTGTCAGTTGGATTGCACCAGGCCTGGAGACCTGCAAGGTTCATGGTTTTTAACCCTGGCAAACTGCTTCAGTGGCAGATATGTTGTGCTTCTGGGTTTCCTGAGACAGTCTACCTGGAAGTCTATCCTGGAAACCCCTGAAGCTCAGTGAAACTGACATTGTTAATGTTTTTGTTTCTAGCTACAGTGAAACTGACAAGAACATCAATTTTACAAAGGAGCTGCAGGGTCCTCCAGTTCACAGGAAATTCTGAAGATGATTTTATGTTCCTGTTCAATTCAGAAGAAAACCAAGTTTTGAAGTAGAAACTATCTTCCAAAATCCTGCTTTTCCCTGAACTCTAGTTCATATAGTTGCACTCCATCTGACTTGGATCATGATCAATATATTCCTTCTTCCTTTGTGCTCTTCCATATCTAGAGTTAAATTATGTTTGCTTCTGTACAAACGTACCAGGGGAAGACAGGTTTCTTTCAGACAGTCTCATGCCCTGCAACAAACCCAAAGAAAAGGGTTTTATAATGTTGTGTTCTGCACACTCTGGAAGCAAAGGAGGTACTACATGACTAGACACAGGACCCCTCTTTCCTTCCTGACTGCCAAAAGGGGGAATATCTGGTTTGCCCTGTTTCATGGAGAATATTCCACTGCCTGCCACAAAATATCACAACTGTTCTTTGGAGGAAGCAGGAGGCTGATATGATATCTTTTTCAGCACTGCTTAAATACTATTGCTACTGGTCCCACTTAGCTCAGAAAACTCTACTAGCTACAAAAACCTGTTTTTATGTATACTGAATTTAAATCAAATCTTTTTCAAGTTCAGGTAGTTGAGGGTAAGGGCCAGTTATGCAGTCCTAATGCAGATTCTCAGTGGTTTGTAAAGCCTCTTCTCACGCTACTATTATTAAAATAGCAAAGTAGCTATTTTTAATGGACTATTTTCTCTAAAGCCTCTCTGGTCCTGCAAAAGTCATCAGCTTATATATTTGCTGGATCAGAAGAAAAAAATTGAATTCTTAACTAGATGGTTTCACACTGTTTTGTAGTTCCTCACTGAAATGTGCAGCACTGCGTTAGAAGAAGCCCCGTACAACTCTGGATGCTCACCTTCACTTTCTTTTCTATAACCCTTTATTGGATCCACATCAAGCACCTAAAATTCTTTTTTTTTACTACTTGTTTAACAGAAACACTGAAAACACTAACTGGAATCAGTTCCTGATCAGGATCCACAAAATCATTTAACAGCAAAGATCCCCCGCCCCCCCCGCCAAGTTCTGAGTTTCAGAATTGTTTTCTAACACTCCTCCAGCTTTCCTTTGGTGAAAAGCTTCAATCCCTCATGACAGGGTATGAGAGTGTACCAGTATCCACTTAAGATAAGTGGAACCCCATGTGGTCCTCATTTCATTTAGGCCTTTTTACTGGCTCCTCTGTCTGACTCATCAGTGACACCTTGTTGTTCCTTCAGTAGTCATGTCACCAGGAGAGGTCCTTGCCCATTTGGCTTAAGCTCATCCAAAGGCAAGAACTTTTTAGGGTGTCCCCTTTACACCCATGCTTTATAGCATCTGGTTAGTTTTTGCTTGGTTGCTCCCAGCACAAGCCTTTCCCTAAGCCAACTTGTTCTTCTGCTGGGCTTTCCCTAGCCCTTGCCTTTCTCAGGCCCGTTCCATCTTAACTGGGCTTCTTCTAGCTCTGACCCTTCCCCAGGCCTACTCATAGTCACTGTGCCCTGGGTTTGGCCTTCTCCTGCAGCAGAATCTCTTCTTTCCGTTCCAGACCTCTTCTTCCCCACTTCGTTGATGAAGCCCTTTGCTTACATTCCAAGCGGGAACTCCCATTCTGAGTTGCTCATCTCCTCTTACCCCCTTTTTCTTTATAAAGGAGAGCAAAGAGGGCCCTGCTACATAGGGCAACTTGTTCACTGCAAACTAATTGCCTTCAAGCCATTTGCTTTACTTGAACTATATCTTTAAAGAGAATTTCCACACACTGGATTTCAGTATGGTTAAGAATTGTGCAATAAGTGCCAGATAACTTTTCCTACAAATTCAAGGTGATCATTACTTTATCAGAATTCTTGATCAAATGGCAGAGGTTCAGTTTTCACATCCAATTAAGCAAATTTTTGTCCAGGTTGTAATTGTCCATCACAGCCTCCATTTGACAAGATTTGTGTGTTGCAGCTATGAAACCCTTTTTCTGTGGACTTCCAGCAAATTTAGTCTAAAGACTTATGTTTAAGGCACCTCCCACTATTTGTACAGATACTATTATATACATGTTCAATAATCAGAATTCCACTAAGTACTGTCCAAAAACAACACACACACACATTCCTTGTACCTCCTAGCTTTGTCCATCTATTGACACATTACTCTTTCAAGCCAGTTTCCTAAACTGGAAAGGAACCTTCACTAGGCATTTGTGACATTTGGCCTGCTCAGTCCACTTCTGTAACCCTTTTTCTATGCACTGTTCAATCTCTAGAGACTTACTACCAAAAACCAGAAATAATGCTGGCTTGAGCCTCCACTGACAATTCTTATATTTCTCCCAAATTAAACCATCTGGGTGTTCCTCACAATCAAAGAGTCTTAGATGTTAACCAAAACAGGATTTTAATAAATAGAAACGAAAAGTACACAATTAAAAGAAAAATGGCCACAAACAGGTGAGTTTACCCAAGATCCTTTTGCAGTAGTCCAGAGACATCTTTCTTTTATCACTGAGAAAGCTGATAAGATCATTAAACTCCTTTTTGTTATACCTCACTCACAGTTCATTTGCCTGTTTTAGAGGAAACCAAGTTCATCACTTGCACCTATGGGACATAAAGGCTTTGGACTTTTTGTATCTACTCCATCTCAAGCAACTGCTGTGCTCTCCTGTCTACGCTGCTATTTTGCTCCTGGGAACTTAATTTTCAAGCAGTTCTCATTGCTGTTAACTTTGGGAACCATCCCTACTGCCTCTAAAAGGCAGTTACCTTTTCTTACCTATGGCAGTTAGTGTGCTTTTGATGTTTTGACCATTATACCCAGCAAATGTGGAGGTCTCTTTGCATAGTTTTTAAAAATAGGTTAAACAAACACTTGTCTGGGATAATTTAGAGAGAGATGATCTTACCTCTTTTCCGATTTGTTTTCTATAGATATATCACTACTATATAAAGCCTAAACTGGTTTTCTTACCAAGTTGGATGGTTTCCTGATGAAGTCTCTCTTCTCCCCTGCCTATTCTCTTACTTTAAAAAAGAAGCCATTCCTCCAATTATGAGGAAGTTAATTTTAATATATTGAAGAATCTTTTGTCTTTGCTAAAGACAAGAGACTCATGGGGGTCATCATTGACCACAAGATGAACATGAGCCTTCAATGTGATACTACAACTAGTAAAGTGATCAAAATGCTGGCTTGCATCCATAGATGCTTCTCAGGAAAATACCGGGACGTCATTCTCCCCTTGTACTCGGCCTTGGTGAGGCTGCAGCTGGAGTACTGCGTCCAGTTTTGGGCCCCACAATTCGAAAAGGATGTGGAGAAGCTTGAGAGAATCCAGAGAAGAGCCAAGCACACGATCAGAGGTCAGGAAAACAGACCTTACAATGACAAGCTGAGAGCTATGGGGCTCTTTAGTCTGGAAAAGTGCAGGCTGAGGGATGATCTGGTGGCCACCTATAAGTTTATCAGGGGTGACCACCAGTATCTGGGGGAACATTTGTTCACCAGATCGCACCAAGGGACGATGAGGTTATAAACTACTGCAAGACTGTTTCAGGCTGGACATAAGGAAAAATTTCTTTACTGTCCAAGCCCCCAAGGTCTGGAATCGCCTGCCATGGGAGGTGGTCCAAGCACCTACATTGAACACTTTTAGGAGAAAATTGGATGCTTATCTTGCTGGGATCCTATGACCCCAGCTGACTTCCTGCCCTTTGGGTGGGGGGCTGGACTTGATGATCTTCCAAGGTCCCTTCTGGCCCTAATGTCTATGAAATCTATTTCTTCCTTAGGTAAGGGTTTAATTCCTCATTCCTCAGCTATCCATATTTCAGGTACTCTGCCTGATCCATAGTGGGTGGCCTGGAGGAAGAGCAAGCAGGATGGGTCATCAGGAGAGCTGTTCTCATTCTTCCTGAGAAATCAGAGCAAATGACTAGTTATCTCAGGTCCCTGTACAAAAAAGCATGGAGCCTGGGAAACAAGCAGAAAGAATCGGAAGTCCTCGCACAGTCATGGAATGATAACATTATTGGAATAACAGACTTGGTAGAATAACTCACATGACTGGAGTACTGTCATGGATGGGTACAAACTGTTCAGGAAGGAGAGGCAGGGGATAAGAGGAGGAAGAGTTGCACTTTATGTAAAAGAGTGATATGATTGCTCAGAGCTCCAGTATGAAGCTGGAGATAGGTCTGTTGAGAGTCTCTGGGTTAGGGTCAGAGGGGAAAGAAACAAGGGTGATGTTATGGTGGCGGTCTGCTATAGACCACCAGACCAGGAGAAAGTGGTGGATGAGGCTTTCTTCAAAGTTTCTAGATCATACGCCCTGTTTATCATGGGGGACTTTAATCACCATGACATCTACTGGGAAGACAATACAGCTGCATGCTGGCAACCAAGACATTTGTGGAGAATGTTGGAGACAACTTCCTGGTGCAAGTGCTGGAGTGGTCAACTAAGGGCCATGCTTTTACTTGCAAACAAGAAATAATTGGTGGGAAATGTAGTAGTAGATAGCAACTTGGGCAGCAGTGATTATGAGATGATTGAGTTCAGGATCCTGAGAAAAAGAAGGATGGAGAGAAGGAGTATAGACCCTGGACTTCAGAAAAGCAGACTTTGACTCGTTCAGGGAACTCATGAGCAGGATCCCCTGGGAATCCAGTCTGAGGGGGACAGGAGTCCAGGAGAGCAGGCTATACTTTAAAGAAGCCTTTTTGAGAGTGCAGGAACACACCATCCCAATATGCAAGTATGACAGAATACCAGCTTTGCTTAGCAGGGGACTCTTCAGTAAACTAAATGACAAAAAGGAGGTTTATAAGAAGTGGGATCTTGGACAAACAACTAGGGAGGATTATAAGAGTATTGCTCAGGCATGCTGGGATGAAGTCAGGAAGGACAAAGCATATTGAAGTTGCAGCTAGCAAGGGATATGAAGTGTAACAAGAAGGGTTTCTACAAGTATGTTGGTGGCAAGAAGAGGATCAGGGAAAGTCCCCCCTTTAAATGGGGGACACAATCTAGTATCATAGTATCTAGGGTCAGAAGGGGCCTAGAGCAGGCCATCTAGTCTGACCCCCGCCAATGGCAGGAACAAATGCTGGGGTCACAGGACCTCAGCCAAGTACCTATCTAATCTAGTCTTAAAAATGCTCAAGGTGGAGCAAGAACAACTTCCCTAGGAAGCTGGTTCCACATCCTAGCCACCCCAACTGTGAAGTAGTGCCTCCTAATGTCCAACCTAACCCTGCTCTCCAGTAACTTGTGACCATTGGTCCTAGTTACCCCTGGTGGTGCCCGGGAAAAAAG
>JAGPOW010000290.1:22647544-22702679 GCA_030014935.1 Caiman crocodilus
ATCAGCCAACCTGGAAGAAAAGAAACGCTTACCCTTAGGCGATAGGTGAAGTCCATCCTCCGCCAGCATGCTCCGCGTAGAGAAATGTGGGCTGTGATCAAAGAATCCAAACCTCACATCGTAGCACCAACCTCGAAGGCGCTGGTTTACAGCCTCAATACATGCCTCGTGTCGCCTTCCCCGTTGACTCACTGGTAGAATGGAAGAAAACACCACCTGTACTCCAATTGACTTAAGCTGCCCTCCAAGAGCCTTAAAATCTTCAATGATGTTGTCCGGCCGGCCTTTCGAAGCATCGTTGGTCCCCATGTGGACTACCACTAATGGATAGTAATCTGTGGGCCTCACCATCTTCTGGATGCAATCCGTGATGTCCCGAACCCGCGCTCCAGGCAGGCAGCAGACCTCTCGGCCCAAGGGGTCAGGACGGCAGATGGAACACTCCGTGCCCCTCAGGATGGAGTCCCCAATGACGAGGACTCAACGCTCTCTCCTCCTCTGGGATCTCTTCTGCTTTTCCACCTGTGTTGACGGTGCACGAACTGCCCCTCAGGAGGGGCTCGAAGCTTTCTACTCCTCTGGGATCAGACAGAGGATGCAGAAAAGGCTGAAGACTAAGACTAAAAATTAATGCCTTTTTTACCTTAGTCTTCTTAGGTAAGGTCAATTCCCAGACTACTGCACTTGGCAGCACAGTTTGGGGAGGAGGTGAGTAGCCAAAAATATCAAAAGAACAGGTTAGGGACTATTTAGAAAATCTGGACATATAAAAGTCCATAGGGCTGGATGGGGTGCTGACAGAGTTAGCTGATGTGACTTGCAGAGCTACTGCCCATTGTCTTTGAAAACTCATGGTGACCAGGAGAAGTTCCAGATGATTGGAAAAAGGCAAACACAGTACCCATATTTAAGATAGTGAAAAAGGAGGATCCAGAGAACTATAGACTGGTCAGCCTCACCTCAGTCCCTGGAATAATCACAAATCAGATCATCAAGGAATCCATTTCTAAGCATTTGGAGGAAAAGAAGTTGATCAGAAACAGTCAACATAGATTCACCAACCTGATTGCCTTCTATGATGAGATGACCGGCCCTATGGATGTAGGAATACCAGTGGATGTGGTATACCTTGCTTTTAGCAAGAGCCTTCATACAGTCTCCCATAAAATTCTTGTAGACAAGCTAAAGAAGTATGGACTGAATGAATGAACTCTAAAGTGGATAAATAACTGGCTGGAGCATCAGGATCAGAGGGTTGTAATAGCTCCATGTCTATTTGGCAGTTAGTACCAAGTGAAGTGTCCCATGTGATGGGCCTGGCGCTTTTTTTGTTCGGTATCTTCATCAACGATATGGACGATAGCATAGAGTGCACCCTCAGCAAGTTTGAAGATGACATCACATTGCAGGGAGTAGTAGATATGCTGGAAGGTAAGTTTAGGATTCAGAGTGACCTACACCAATTGGAGTATTGGGCCAAAAGAAATCTCATGAGGTCAAGTGCAAAGTCCTGCACTTAGGATGGAACAATCCCTTGTATCAGTATAGGCTGGTGGCTGACTGGCAGGGCAGAATCTCTGCAGAAAAGGATCTGGGGGTTACAGTGGACAATAAGCTGAATATGAGCCAGCAGCCCGTATTGCAAAAAAGGCTAAGAACATTTTGGGCTGCATTGTTAGAATTGTTGTCAGCAGGTCAAGGGAAGCGATTATTTTCCTCCATACAGCACTGGTAAGGCCACATCTAGAGTACTTTGTCAGTTTTGGGCCCCCCATTAAAGAAAGGATGTCGACAAATTGGAGAGGGTCCAGTGGAGGGCAACAAAAATGGTGAAGTGGGGGACATGACTTATGAGGAAAGACTGAGGGAACTGGGCTTATTTAGTCTAGAGAAGAGAAGACTGAGAGGGGATTTAATAGCAGCCTTCATCTACCTGAAGGGGGATTTGAAAGAGGATAGAGCTAGACTGTTCTCAGTAGTGGTAAATGAAAGAACAAGAAGCAGTGTTCTCAAGTTACAGCTAGGAAACTTTAGGTTAGGTATTAGGAAGAACTTTCTCAGTAGTACAGTAGTAAAACATGGACAAAGATATCCAGAGAGTTTGTGGACTCTATCCTTGGAGGTTTTTAAGACCCAGCTAGACAAAGCCTTGGGTGGTATTATCTAGTTGAGGATAGTCCTGTTTTGAGCAGGGGTTGGACTAGATGACCTCCTGCAGTCCCTACCAACCTTTCTTTGATTCCATGATCACAGCCTCAGTGTGTGTATGCATCAAAGATACTCTGAGAACACATACTGCAGAGACCTTCTTGGGGAATATAGGTAGAGAATAGTCTAGTGCCTGGATCCCAATGGATTTTAAGCTACAGTTAGGCAGAATGGCTCACCCTTACCAAGACTGGGGCATTAGGGTGCATGCACAGTAATACAATTTTAGATGCCTGGGGTATTTTCAATTTAAACAAGGAAGAATGAAGCAACTGAGCAGAGGTCCTAAGGCTCACAATTGAAAATTATAAATTTAAATGGGAATTAAGGGCTTAATTCCAGTTAAAGCACTCAGGTCCTTTTATTGACATGGAGCTAAACGAGTCTTACATGTGAAGCTGCTACTTCATCTGAAAATAATCCTGATACAAGCAAATTCATATCAATGGATGAGCATTCTTTTGTTTCAAAACTGCAAATTTCTAAAAGCATGCCCTGATTCAGCAGTTTTTGCTATATCTCTGGTTTTATAGACTGCTAATATTTTATCACATTTCTTGAAGGTCGAAGGAACAATCTTTTCACAGTGAGTGACAACAAGAATGGTTGCTGTCCCTGAAGAACATTTCCTTAGGTTTGTTTTTCAGTTTTACAAATATAATCCACATGAATAAAGAGACAAGTGCTATCTCTGGCATTTCTGATTCATTCTTAAAATAGACAGGAAAGGCCTTGACCCCTTTTACCAGCTGATCACAAGTTATGTTTAGAAATCTGTCCAGCAATGAATCTAAATCAAACAGAGCAGAATTTTCATTATGGGCCTCATCCTGAACTCACAGAAATCAATGACAATGGGATAAAGGGCTGCTATTGCTGACATAAGTGCATATTTCTAAAACAGACTGTCAGAGATGCACAGTAAGGGCATGACTTATAGAAGTGGTGAGCATCCACTCTCTAAGCTCAGTCTACACTGCAAATCTTGCTCATTTACCTCTGTCAGCTGGGAGTGTGAAAAGATTATACTCCCTTATGTTGGTTCCTTGTCAAAAACTCTTGTAGATGTAGGTGTAGATGCAGATACAATGACAAAATATAGGATTCTGTCTAATTATCTTCCATCATTCAGGGAGACAGTAGCTAAATTGATAGAGGGGAGAAGTTCTTTTGTCAGCACATGCTGCATCTCCAGTAAAGGGCATACCAGATCTCCCTAAAGTACCTTGTTAAGCTGTAACTGAAATTTTGACTGTAGTGTGAATTCAGGGAACCCTCAGAAGTGCAAAGAAATGGAAACCACTACAGGGTACATAATAAAGAGACTACGTGGTGGACCAGTAAAGGGTGCTCCTAGACTGAGCCACCCACCTCATTGTGACCTTCCGGGCTCCGAGTGCTTCCCTGGGGGAATTTCACATCTGGCCAACTCCCTTCCTGGAGCACACCCACTAGCCTGGGGGTAGTGCTGCCACCACCCAGGGTCTGGCCTGATCCTGGCACTATGCCTCTTGGGAAATACAGGCCTAGTACCCCTTGATCGTACTCAACTCACTTCAAGAACTTGAGGCGTTTCCCTCAGACTGAAGCACAAATAGTGGTCTCCTTTAGTCAGCTGAACCAAGGGGACCCCAAGGCATAATCTAGCCCCTCTCCCAATAAGTCTCCTATGCTAGGTACAGAGAAGAACTTTGTTGGTTACAAGGAATAGGTTTGGAATAGGGTCCAGGGTACAGCAATATCAGAGCAATCTCATACAGCAAACAGAGTGTCTGGATAGCCTTTGATCACACATCTGAGTTACTGCAAGTTATATATGTAATTAGATCTCAGGTAGCTTACCCGAGTATCATCCAGAGACAGATAGAGATTCCCTCTGGAGGCAGGCAGTTCATTGATCATGAGTTTCAAGACAGAGAGCAAGTTTCAGATGGTCCAGCTCTTCTTTCTCTCAGTTTTCATCATAGTTACTATCCCTCCTCCTGGGCAGTTCTTAACTTATATAGCCCTTATGACCTCATTTACCTGGTCCAATAGAGACTAGCACCTGTTGGCTGCCAGCCAACCAATTTGAAATGCATCACTGGTTGCTGGGCAAACTGGCATTCCAGTCAGGTTGGCATTGCTTAGAACAATAGGTAGAATAAGGTCCTCACCCAGGTAGGTGATGTCAGTCATGTTGGCAAAGGAAGCAGGTTTCTCCACTCCCTCAGGAATGTATCCAACTCAGGCTACCTAAAGAGATGGGCTATCTGCCCTCTGCAGGGCCCATATTAACCAAATTGTCACAGAGCAGAGTTTTTGGTGACAGAGGTAGCTTCCTGCCACAGAGTACATCAGCACTTCTACACAATCTACTGAAGGCAAAAAAATCTAGCAAAATGTTGGAACACGCTGTGGTCATTTAAGACCATAAGAGACGAGGATTGACCACCCGGATATTCTCATAGCTTAGGAAAAAGGACCAACTGGGCATCTTGTGTACTTATTGAATATAAAAATGAGGTCTCAATCTCTGAATGAGTGAACATTTCAAGCCTGTACAATAGCTAAGTATACTGATGCTTAGCTATGTTCTAGCCTAAGCACTTGTAGCCTAAACACTTATAGCTTGGCACAGAAATGCATAGGACTTAACAAGCAGATACTGAGTATCATGCTTTTATATAACATAATATAAAAACATAAAATCCAGTAGGACAATAAACTAGAATGCACAGTTACCATCTTGAATCTGGTTTCATACGATCACTTCTCCAATACTTTATCATAAACACTTGTGGTTTCTCTTGGAAGACAGGTGACTTTCCCAGGAGAAACAATGTCTGTATGAGACCCAAGATCATTTTTATGTAGATGTAGTTCCTAAATGTATAAAAAGATAATATTACAATCTATTGGCCCAATCCTATTCCTAATAAAACCAGTAGAAAAAAACCCAGCATTTTCCTAGCACATTTCCAAGATTGATTATTTTTTAATTGCAGAAAATATAATTTATGAGATAAACACAATATACCATTCCCTCTTCCTCCATCCCAGAAAAACAACAACATTTTCCATTAAAGTTTGGGATATTCAGAATTAGTGCTGCTTACTCCAGCTGTAACTGAAACGGTTAGGCTAGAATTTACAGAACACATGGTGTCAGACCCTTGTAGATGTCACAACTTGGTGGATGTATGAAAACACTTCGGTCTAATTCCACAAGGGGAATTGGGTATTGCAGTCTTTAAAATTGCAGTGTTCAACTTACTATTGTTCTGCTGCACAGTGGAATCCACAGCCCCAAATGATGTACTCAGGCTATCCTATAAAAAGAATGGAGAGAGCAAGGCACCTAAACCAAGCCAGCCTTTTCTCAGAAAGTGTTATTCTATTATAGCCAATAGCCTAGTGCAGGGGTTTTAAGCCTTTTTTAATAGGCATATGCCCAGCCACCGGACACGGAGCAGGCGGGGGGGGGTAGCAGCACGTGGCTGGATGTGGAGTGAGGTGGTGGTGACATCTATTGCATGTGAGCTTCCTCCCCCGCCACACCCTGGGCAGCACCTGTGTGGCTGCTGCCCTTGCCTCCCCCAGCCCCACTCCTCGGAGGCAGTGGCATGGGGTGGTGGGACATTGTCCCCACCCACACTTACCCTCTAGGGCCTTCCCAGTACCTTCAAGGATATGTGTACATCCAGCTGACAGCCCTTGACCTAATGGTTAGGATGTGGAATACCTTTTTCTCCGATTCACACACATTCTTCATGATGTCACCAGACCCAGATAGCTTTACTTTCAGAGACTATCCAGTGACTATTTAATGCAAAATAGATAAAATACTGCTGGGATCAAGGACTAGGCTATTTCTCTCCCAGCCATGTGTCTTATCCATTAGGCTCCAGATTTTTTCCCTCATGACTCAATGAACCCTGAATTATTTTCTGATTTAAACATGAGGAATTGAGAGTGTTCCCTGCTACAGAACAGCCTATAAACAATTATAAGAACAATCTCCCATTGGAATATATGTATTTGGATCATGGAGCAGGTTTTCAAGGAATCCATCTCGAAACAGTTGAAGGAGAAGAAGGTAATTTGGAACAGTCAGCATGGATTCATCAAGGGCAAGTCATACCTGATCAACCTGATTGCCTTCTATGATAGGATGACTGGTTCTATGGATGTGATAAGAGCAGTGGATGTGATATGCCTTGATTTTAGCAAGGCTTTTGATAGGGTTTTCCACAACATTCTCACAAGGAAGCTAGGGAAGTATGGGATGGATGAATGGACTATAAGTTGGATAGATGACACCAAGCTTGGGGGAGTAGTAGATATGCTGAAGGGTAGGGATAGGATTCAGAGAGACCTTGACAATTGGAGGATTGGACTAAAAGAAATCTTATGAGGTTCATTCAGGACAAGTGTAAAGTCCTGCACTTATGATTAACAGGCCCCCAGGTACAGGCTGGGTACCCACTGGCTAAGCAGCAGCTCTGTAGAAAAAGACCTGGGGGTTACAGTAGCTAATAAACTGAATATGAGACAACAGTGAGTACTTGTTGCCAAGAAGACTAACAGTGTACTGGGTTGCATTACTAGGGGTGTTCCCAGAAAGAATGAAGACAAATGGGAGAGAGTCCAGTGGTGGGCAATGCAAATGGTTAGGGGTTTGGGGAACATGACTCATGAGGAGAGGCTGAGGGAACTGGGCTTATTTAGCGTGGAGAAGAGAAGACTGAGAAGGGATTCAATAACAGCCTTCAACTACCTGAAGCGGGGTTC
This sequence comes from Caiman crocodilus, assembly GCA_030014935.1. NCBI lineage: Eukaryota > Metazoa > Chordata > Crocodylia > Alligatoridae > Caiman > Caiman crocodilus. Next base: position 22,654,526 of record JAGPOW010000290.1, read on the forward strand.
GAAAGAGGATGGAGCTAGATTGTTCTCAATGGTGGCAGATGACAGAACAAGGAGCAATGGTCTCAAGTTGCAGCAAGAGAAGGTTAGGTTAGATATCAGGAAAAACTCTCACTAGGAGTAAAGCACTGGAACAGGCTACCAAGAGAGGTTGTGCAATCTCCATCCTTGGAGGTTTTTAAGATCTGGCTAGACAAAGCCTTGGCTGGGATGATCTAGTTGGGGATGGTCCTACTTTGAACAGGGGGTTGGACTAGATGACCTCCTGAGGTCCCTTCCAGCCCTAGTTTTCTATGATTCTATTGTTTCAAATTCTATAGAGCAAAGGAGGGGATTTAAATCTGGGACTCCTACCGTGTCAGCACACTAAACACAAAGCCATTTTATATTGGGGGTACTACCATCTCTCAAAGTAAGTTCCCATTTTCCAAAGAGGATTCTTTTCTATTGATTCCATGTGGACAGATGTATATAACCCCAAGGCAGATTGGGTTTTAAATGTACCCTGTTCAAGGTCTTTTCAACTAGCTAGCTCTAAACAGCATCTTGCTCAGCACACTAGTGGTTTGGGAACATATTCTAAGACACTGGACTATGCCCACACATGTCCACAAGTCAGAAGTATAGATATCTAATATATAAGGTTCTGGACCTACCTCTGGAGTCAGACACATACAAGTTAGACATTGTAAGACTGAAACATGCAGCCCCTAAATCCCTGTTTTTGGAGCTATTGCTTACTTTCTAATTGTTACCATTCACTATCCTTTGGCTGGGACAATGCTTAGGACCCTGCATAATGACATAATCATAGACTCTTTCTATGTTTGGATTTATCCAATTGCACAGGTGCTGTAGCATATGATTTGAGTCCTGAGTAATCCTAGTTTAGCCTGCTGCTGTTGCTGGCAAATCAGATATCTTTGCTGCTGGTTAAAATTAGTTAGTTCAAGCCAAGAGGACATTGCAGTGGAAAAAGACAAGTAGTATCCCTTAGACAGCTTCAGCATAAAATGAAAATCTGCATTATTCTTTGTTTCCAGTTCCTTATTACAGTGGCTGCTTAAATTCTGTTTATTTATGCACACAACTAGGCTATTCTAGAAAAGAAAAAAACTTGTTTAACTCTGACAATGTTGTTAAAGGTTAAAATATGCATAGGTTCTATGCAATAATTGGAAGAACATAAATTGGCTTATTATTCTAAATGTAAGAAAAATACATTTAGAAAAATAATAAGCTTTAATGCTATGGTTATTGAAATGCCTGCTGAGGACTCGAGCACAAATAAGACAAGTTTGGCAGAAAAAGAAATAGAAAATTTGCTAACACACAGTATTTTGTTGTTTGCCATCAGCATGGGGTTAAAGATCACAAAGGAGCTGTCTGAAGAACACTGATGTGTTAGCCTATGAATTGCAGAAAGCCATGTGAAGCACTTAGCTCTTACATGATCAGGCACTCTTTTTTCCCTCTCTCATAAAGCAAGAACAAGGAACTATGAAATAAAAAGTTAAGTGCCACATTTAAAATAAGATTAACCACTTTTTAAAAATACAGTCGCCTTTATGGCTCAAGTAGACAATCAATATTCAAAACCTTGTAACTTGTTTCTGTTAGGAAGAGAAATTAATTACCAGTTCTAGTATTTGTTGGATACAATCTTATTTCCCTGAGCACGAGAACAAACAAAAGACAATGGCTTACTGTTTAATATTGCTTCCAGTCAGCTCTCTGCTCACTTTCTTCCCTACTGGCTGAATGGAAAATGGTTTTTGTCTGCTCAGCCAGACCTGGTGCATGGGTCTGGCTGAGTAAGTACAGGCTTTTGTCTGCTCAGCCAAACCTGTGTCTTGCATCTCACTGATCAGGAAATCCAGGCTTCCCTGCTTACGGAAAGGCATACTGAGATTCCCTGGGATGCCTCTCTATAAGCAGGGAAAGTGGGCAAGTGTTCTGGGGGCTTGAGAGCCCCTCAAGCATCCAGATCACCTGCCCAGCGTTGGAGTGTGCAAGAAACTCAAGCTGCTTATACTCTTCTATCACAGAGGTAGTAAACATCTGCTAAAATAAAGTGTCAGAGTTTATTACCACCTTTTGTTGTGCCACTGATTGTCCTTCAACATGGTGCAGCAAAGTGTATCAATGTCTATTTGTTCATAAATGTTTATGACAGCACAAAAGAGACATCAGGCAAAATCAGTTTCTACTCTTATCATATTGGAAGTGCTTCTCTAATTCTCTTGCCTTTCTCTTGCATATCTTCCACCCATCCAAACACAACACTGCTATCCAACCAGTTCCTCTATTTCTTCTGTCACTAACAAAGGAGCATTTATTTCCTGTCTTGGTGACAATGAATGAAAAGTACTTAGCACATCTACTTCCATAATAATACAATGTAATTAACACGTTGAACAAACAATTAATAGTTATTTGTTGTTACTAAATACATCTATCATGCCAGATAGGATAATAATATCTACTTAGATAGGGGATGTGCAAAATGTGGCCCACGGGCCAGATGCAGCCTGCCAAGCTATTCTATCTGGCTCGCAGGGCCCCTAAAAAATTAAGAAAATTAATATTTAACTGCCTCTGGCTGCCTGTCATGCAGTCCTCGATGGATTGCCAAAACTCAGGAAGCGGCCCTCCACCCGAAATAATTGTCCACCCCTGACCTAGATACTTTATAACTCATAAGAAAGTCTGGGTAAAACAGAAGAATCCTTTAAGAAATAATTATGCCATCATTGTCTATTATGAATCCAGTATTCATGATCTATTATGGGGACGAGCACCATAGATTTAAAGGAAAGTGTAAAGTATCTGGTGCTGTTCACTGTCAATGAGAGGGGAGTAGAGCAGATAATCTATTCGGATAGCATGATAACTTCTGTACTGTTGCAGCTGTCCTCATTGGACCTGCAGCAGTGACAGTGGGCAAAATGTTCCTCTCCTGGGATACATAAGAGAGCAAACATGTATAGGTTAGTGGAAAAAAATGGATCTGCATGACATTATCTTTACAAAACCCAGGGTCTACTTCACAGATAGTTGAAATGGATTCCATATAGTCTTCTACATCTCATGCACAGAACACACAACTCTTCTTCTCAATCTATTTTCTACGTGCACTTGATGGACACCTGCAAGTTCAAGGAGATGTACCTCTACCACAAGATATTTATATTCCTATAAGAAACCATAGGAATATGGGACTAGAAGTGACCTCCTGAGCCATTTAGTCCTGTCCCTTGCATTTTCATGAAACCACAAGGATTCTCTCCAAAATCATCATTCAATTCCTCCCACACATTACAAGGCACAAAAACCACACTACAACACACCTCACATAAAAGCAGGAGATACAAGAGAACTGCAACCACACCTTTCAACTGCAGTGGCAGGGAAGTAAATGCTCAGAGGATAAATTCAGAGGATGCTAGAGAGGACCACACTGCATGCCACAGAAGAAATTAATCCCTATCCCCCTCTCCCTGCTCCCCACCTCACACATACAGTCCTTGCCAATCTGAGCTAAGGGAAATAAGAACTTCTAGACCCAAATTTGGCAGTCAGCCTGACCCTGAGCAGAAGAGCAAAACCCCTCTAAGTAGCAGCTTCTGCATTTTCTATGCATTGGCAGAAGCATGAGGAGGAAGGGGGCCATGTCCCAGGGCTTTAGAGGAAAATGAAAACAAGCAAGCAAGCAAAAACAAAAACAGGAAAACCCACATCGCAAGTTAGGTCCACGAATAAGAGGAAAATAGTCCTTCTCAGCTCCCACAGGAAAATAAGGAAAAACCAGCAAAATAAATACAGCTGCTAGAAATACTGACTCGTACTTGATGCATCATATTCCCTGGGGTGAGAGGATTGAGGCCAAGGTCTTGGGGCAAATACCAGTGATTCTGTGGTTCCAAGTCATCTTTGGTACTATGTGGAGGCACTTGAACAGGTATTTTGAAGCCCAACCCATGAATTCCAGGGCAGCTATAATTTCTCTGTAGTTTCTCCAGCACGGCCACAAAGCCCTAATCCTAGAAGGGAGAAAAACTCTGCAAGTTGGAACATGTTGCACTTCCAGATCCTTTTCTTCTCTTCCCTTCCCTCTGTGTTTGCAAAGGAGATGAAAGTTTGGTAGTAGAGCCTTTATTTTTTTTTAAGTAATGTCCAGTGTCAACTGTTGGTGTTCCAGGCTACTTGTTACAGGGAAAATAAATGTTTTTAATTTTTTTTGGCCAGATATTTCACCATTGCTCAGTTTATTACTCATGAAAGATTATGATTAATAGTGTTTATAATTAGTAAACCCTTGGAGAAGTGTGAAATGGGAGGAGAAGGAAGGGAACAGGGAGACATCATGCAATCTTCCCCACAAAACTCTGCTGGCCTGCAGCAATCCTGACATCAGTCTCTCTGTTTCTCCAAGCACTGTGGTTTTCTTGAGTGACCAAAATGTGCACCAGTTCTGAGACATACACAGGTTCTTTTTAGTTCAGCCACGCGGCACAAATAATCATGCAGCTGCTGCCATGCAATAGCATGCTGTGATGTAGAACCCTGACTGCAAGAACCCAATGAACTGCCATCAATAAGACTTTATAGATGAAAACCCCTTTTCTGGCTACACTGGAATAGAGATGTTGACTTTTCAAAGTGAGTGAGATATGAATCATGGAAAATATTTCATTCTTAACCCCTTAAAGCACCCAGTATTCCTGAAATAACACAAAATGCAGCCATGATTTGGCTTTCACATTACAACCCTAGTGCCAAAGGTTAATTTGGAGTATTTGTCCAAGATTAGTTGCAAGTTTTTTAAACTGTAAATAAATTCCTGCTCCTAAACAGCACAGGTTTGCAGAGCACAGAGTACAATCCACAGCCTATATAAGGAAAAGACTTAAAGCAGTAATAGGACATTTGACTTCTGCATATTTTGAACATTTACTCACTCTCAGTGGTATGGAATAAGTTAGACTGGCAGCATTTTTTCATCTGCCTCATGAAAATACATCTCTTTAATAAAGTCTTAATGGTTTGTAGGCTGGTTTAGAGTCTAATACTGTGTCTACTGAAACCAACCCCAAATCTTTCATTTATTTCAATAGAGAGGCCAAGACTATTAAGTTCCTAGATGCAAGGATCATAATATTTACTCCATTTTGCCTAGTGTAGTATCTACTTTCTGTCACAAAAGATAATACCTTTTATTCCAACAATATATTTTATAAGAAAATGTTGGATCTTTTGGTCCCTTATTCTGTTGGCTATCAGTGGAGCCACCCAGAATCTGTAGAATTTTGTTATTACCAAATACAAGCAAGGAAAGAAAAAAGGCACGATATCACAACCTCCCCAGTGTTTGTAAGGGTATGAATGTGGCTGTTGAGAGGCAAGAAACATGTTTAGGTAAGATGAAGATGACCCAGTTAAATTTCTATGGCCCCACCTACACATTACCTTTAAAGCATGATTAACCAATTAATCATGTCTTAAGTGGTCACTGGGCCACACATTCAATCAATTAATGGTGTGATAAAAATAAGCTACAAAGTTATTCCATAAAGTATGTGTAAAATGTAGCTGCTTCCTATCACACCACTAAAGGTTCAGCCAGGGACCTCTGTGGCTGGGAGCCCTGGCAGCTCATTGGAGTTCCCAGATAGGAGTCCCATGTGCATCCCCGAGCCTGGGAGTTCACAGCTGGGAGCCCCAGAAGCTGACAATTCCCAGAGGCAGGGGCATCCCACGAATGGCCTTGGCCAGGAGACTGCAGTTGATGTGGGTTTCCAGCTGCACAGGTTCTTAATGGTGAGAGGTCTGTCTCCCAGCCACAGGAGCTTTTTTCTTGCCAGGATCAGGCTCCCCCTGCACTGGCAATAAGGTGCAATGGAATCCGATTTGTTATTCCACAATCATGCTTCCTGCCATGCGTGTGTAGCATGGCAGGAGTTGCAAAGGTGTGGATTGTGCATTAGATCTCGTCATGATTTACCTGTACATGTAAGGGGGCCTATGAGAGCAAGATGACTTAGTTCATTTCAGTGTGCTGCTTTGGCAATAGGGAGATTGAATTAAAATAAATGAACATCCCTTTTCTTTGAGATCACATTTAAATCCTTGAGTAGTGAGAGGTAGGTAGCCGTGTTATCCTACAGTTAGGCAGAAGGGAAAGAAATGTGGTACCTTTTAGACTAATTCATTCAGAGAGGTGTGAGCTTTTGTGGTCTACAGCCTACTACAAAAGCTCTTGCCTCTGAACAAGTTGGTCTATAAGGCTACCCTGTCTTCTGCCTAAGTTTAAATCTTTCTTAGGCTGTAAATTTGGTGACTTTATTCTTGTTCCTGGAAGACAATAATTTATAATTTATAATTTATGAAGAAGGTTAACATTATAATTAGACTAGTAAGTGCCATGACTCTCCTGCCACTCATTCCTAAAAATCCACTTCTTCTGGGTCTTTCTAGTGTTAATCTCACCAACAGTATTTGCACTCCATCCCCTTCCAGAATAGTGTCCTATACTCAGTTTTTGTTTGTATTAGACTAGGTCCCTCAGAGAAAATGAGACATTATAAGAGCAATAATTAAATATTTTGAAAATGAATCTTTGAACTGTTTAAGAACACACTTATTTGGATTTAAGAAAAATGTGCTCAGATTTATTTAGTTACACATGCTTCATGCCAAGTGTTTCTACAGTTAAAAGAGAGCAAGCTAATAGACTTGGAAGTTTATAGCCTTCTGGAATTTAATAATTTGCTAACTAGATGCCACTATAAAAATGTTTTGCTTTAGCAGTGCCCTCACAAGAAAGAATGAGGAGGAGAGAGAGAGAGAGAAAGAGAAATTGGGCTGAGTATCTCCTTACACCCACCTATGCTATGAGACCTACAACACATCTGAGAATGGTTAGGCAGCCAGTGTATTGTGACTGCCATTTTAACACTTTTCAGAAGTGTCTGATTGTTCCCTTATGCTTTCCAGGTTAGTAGAATAATGAGCATTGGGCAACCAGGGCATTAGCCCCAGGTGCACATTTAGAGGGATGCAAGAACAGGAGATACTTCTGCTGCCAGCCCAGTCCCTGCTGCTGCCCTTCCCACCATTGCTACCCAGGGCTCAGACCTAGTTGTTATAGCTTTGCTCTTCACCACATGTTTGTATCCACCTGTTGGCTATGATCTTATAAGCACTGTGGGATAGGATTGTCTCTTTGTTAAACATTTGTACAGTGCACAAGTATTATCTCAGTTCAAATAGCTAGTGGCAGGAATTATCTGGCATTAAGTCTTGCTTCCCCAGCCAGCTTCTGTCCCTTCCCTCATATGTGAGTAATCATACGCACACATACACACATGCACACTGCTTCTTCACTTCCAGTCAAAGTATACATGATGCTGTGTCTTATTCTGTTACAAATCTTTCTCTCTCTTTCTAGCTGTCAGAAATGTATGTAGTGCTCTGGTTCATACTGTATTGCTAAATGTGTGAGGGATACTGAGACAATCTTATCTATTTTACTAAAACTAAGCTGGGACACATTCTAAACGGACACAGTACATATGTGTAACCATTTAGAATGTATCCCAACTTAGTGTGTGTGTGTGTGTGTATATGATATAGATCCATATATAGATATAGATAATGCTATATATATAGCCAAAATGAGTATTTGCAAGGAAACAGTTCCTCAGATAGCCTTAGGTTTTAAGTCAGAGAGAGATACAATACTTAAAGTAGTGGATCAAGATAGACAAATCCAGTATGAAAAGCTATGTTGTCCAAAGGAACACAATAGGAATCTCTGCAGTGAAGTGCAGAACACCCATTCTATGCATATTACACCCTACATGATGCAATGTTGCCACCCTTCCTCTAAGTGCTAAGTATGTGCCAAAAGCTCTCTGCCTTGGGTATGCTTATGGGTACACACACAGGAGCTATATTACTCTGTAGTATATCACAAAGAAATGTAAGTGTACCACGCACCATTGTACTAGATGGCTTCCTGAGGTCCCTTTCAACCCTAACTCTCTATGGGCGTATGATGATGTAGACAAGCCCACAGGATCTGGAGTCTTACCTTGTGCTCATTTGTCATTTTTCCAACTTCTGATTTGATTTTAGTGTGGTATTGAAAAAAAAAAATCTTATCATTCACTTCTTTGCCTTTTTATACATATTTTTTCATTTCAGGAACAATGAAAATCTATCACCCCTATCCTCATAATCTGAGGAACTGTCTAATGAGTCCACATATATTAAACAATTGGGTAAAGTGTTTTAGTCTCTCCTCTTTTTCATCACATTCCTATTTTGAATAATTTCCCCTCTACGAATATGTAGGATACTTTGTGATCTAATATTCTTCTTCTCTTTCTCAATTTTTTAAGTATAAGGTCACCAAGATCAATGGGAATCAATCAAATATCATATTTTATAAAAACATCTTGCTGTATTAAATAATTAAAACAAATCAATTTCTTTTCATACTTGTAACTGGGAAAAAATCATAGAGATTTTAAAATTCAGCCACCTCAAGGAGGCTGTTTTTACAAACTACTGTTTATTGCTTTCTTTTACAATGAATCTTTGAAAGTAGAGTAAACATGACTGTTCTTTTTTGGTCATCCAGTATTCATTATCTTTTAGTCTGTTTTTACTTAGAACCCAATATATGTTCATAATACCACAAGGAAATTCCTCTTTCTTTTGCAGAGGCAAGGATTTCTTTGGGTGATATTTTTTATTGAACCAACTGCATAGTTGGGATAAAGCTAGACAATAATTCGAATGCAAGACATTCTTCTTTCAGATGCTGATCAGTTTAGATTTTCTGGTAAGTGTGCATCCAGCATTACTGCCTCTGTGTTTTAGCTAAGATTAAAAGTGCTAAAATATCACAAAACTTTAAGTTCCTATGATATGTTCAGTCCAGCTGGAAGCAGAAATAACTGTATATGTATAAAACAAGTCCTCTGTAACCTATAACTGGTTAAGGATATGTAGTACAAAAAGCCCAAAGGTTTCCCAGACTACAGTGTAACACAACAAAACAGAGGGTACAAACTAATTCTTTGGGCTCATAAAATGGTAGGTAATTTGTTGGGTAAAATATGCTCCAACAAGTCTGAAACCATGTTCCATGTTTCGCAGTGAATAAAAAAAATAGTTCCTGCCAAATCCTTTTCTAACCCCAAATCTGAAAATTTGTTTAATCCTGAATATGTGAGAGTTGCTAAGTGTCCATAAAATAACAGAGAGTCTATTTAAAAAAAAGATGTTAAAAAACACTGATTTTTAAAATCCATAAAAAAAGGGAGCTGTACATAAGAAAATAAAATACTATGGGCTTAGCTAATGATCTGTCATGGAAATGAAGTCGAATGCAACAGACAGAACAGAAAAATGCCACCTTGTATCTAAGCATAGATGCAGCACAGTGGGCTTTATGGCCCATGGGAGCATTTGTAGCTCTCTTCCCTGCCTGCCCCAGCCATGTGTTGCCACTGCATTCCATCAGCTGTCACCTGCCTGTAAAGCTTGCTTACCTCACAGGTAGACAGGTTTCATGGCCCTGAGGAGTCTGAAGCATGAGACAGGGCATGGATGGGGATAGTGTGGATTCGGCAGAGCTGTGCAACTAGGAAGGGAACAGAAGCAGCAGGTGTAAATCCATGCAGGGATGGGGAGAATGGAGCCAGTGGGGGTCAGGTTGGGGGGTGGGCTGGGGTGAAGATGGCATGGTGTGGGGTGCAGTTGGAGATAGTAAGGAGTGCGGTGAGTAGGGGACCCCTACAATGGGGATAATATGGTATAAAGCTATTGTTGCAGTTAAGTAAGACTTTTAAAAAGCTGGTGTTAAATCTTAAATTTGAACCTGTCTCTTGTTATTGCTGTTCACAGCCTGGCAAAAAGATTGCATTTACATTACGTAAAGCACATGCCAGTAAAAAAAGTTTCATTGTCAGTAAAAAGTTTCTGTATTGACAGTAAAAAAAAAAAATCTTGGGTTGGTAACTCTGGCATGTGAGCAGACTAGCCCGACTTGTTTTGAGATGCCTCAGTATCACTAAGAGGGCCAACACACCTTAATCTTCACCTGAACCCAAAGAATAGCTCAAAAGTATTTATTGCACATATGCATAGGTATGGACACACAAACATCAGGAGCTGTTTTAAAGGGGGGTAATTTCAAAAGGGCAGCAGCTCTTAAATTTAGAAGTGTTATATGTAAACAAGTTGGGAATGATACAAATATAGCAAAACCACTACAACTTTAATCCTAGGGCTACATACAGACAGTAAAAAAGCCTGAGGCTAAATTGATTCAGTCTTTGCACATTAGTCTAAAAGATGGAGATTAAACTGAAACAGAAGTGAACAGACATATTTACCTTTGATTCAGAAAATGTAGCCACATGCCTGCAGTGGCTCAGGCCAAAATCCGAGGGGCAGTACAGCATTGCTCTCTGACTGTGTTCACTTCCTCTCCCTACTTCTCCTCAGTTCTCTTGGATCTGCAGTCCAGAATTACAACAACAGAACTCTGCAGTTTGCTTACCAGTTCCTATTCCTGCTTCCAGGTGCCTCTGGGATTTGTAGTCCATATTTGCAACCAGCAGTAAGTTTGAGCAGGGAAAGGCGTGTTTAATCCCTCTTCTTGGCCCCCACCCCCAGCCAGGGTTTGCCTGGAGAAGTTCCATTCCCTGTAGACTGGGCTTCATCCACAGATGGGTTTGCCTGACCCCTGTCAGCCAGTCCTCATTGCTCCAGCTAGGGAGCAGAGAGGCAGGCCCAACCCTGCTCTCTGAAGCAGACAGCACAACCCAGCCCAGGGCTGGAAAGCATGCTGGGATGTTGGGGGATTATGATTTAACTTGAACCAGGAAGGAGACTGGGACAGAAGTTTCATAAACCCCTTTGACCCAAATCAGTTAAGTCTAATATTGCATTCAATCAGTTTTAGCCATTTTGAAAATGGTTTATGCGCACTGAGCTTCTGTTCTGTTACAGGTTTAAACCAGTTTCTGACCATTTAAACCGCTTTATGTGTAACTTCGGTCCCTAGCCCAGATGAAGCAGAATTACTGAACTGAAAACTATATAAACAATATGCAATAAGTACCTCAACAGGTCAAGAAAAAGGATGTTCTCCAGAATGAGCATGGCAACTACCAGCCCAATCCACTTTAATTGCACATAAATTTTGCTGTAATCTGATCTAAAACCTATTTTGGAAAATGATATCAACAAGTCAGCTGAGACACAGGGATATTACAACCTGCCATGCCCATGTTACAAAATGCTATAATGCACAACTGTTAAAAAGCCTCATCCCACCTTGGCACCACTTTGTCTTGCTTCAACTTCTGGTCATTCAATTCTGCTCTTGACAAATTGCTTACCACCAAAACACACCTACAACACACCTATAACCTGGCCTACATCACACATATAACATCTTGATATCATATAGATTTTTTCATACATGACTGATATAACTATGGTCTGAAATGTTTGATATTAATGAAATGTCACATAGAAAGTTATTAGAGCTTTCATGATATTAAAAGTCTATTTTTTTAGGAATATAAAGATGCAAATGAATTTTGGCATTTTCTAATAGAGGCCATTGTCTATCCAGAGGGATGTAGAATATACAAGAGATAGGGAAAAACCTGCCTACAATTCATTAAGACTTGAAGTCTGGACTTAAATTTTCTATCTTTCTTTCCTTCCTAAAAGTATTGCCCATTTCATTAATGTAAAAATATATGAATCACAATTTGTTCTTTATTATGGATGTTGAAGATTACATGAGAAACATGTAATCATGAATCATGGTGGGCCAGATCTGGCTTGCGAGCCATATTTTGTCCACCCCTAGAAATCTTGAAATTAGTATACTTGGTACATCATATTAGACATCTAGATGTCTAATATAATAGGCAGATGTCTAATAGAATCTAAGGCAGAGATGGAACTCAGGCTAGCGTCCAGGATTAAGGACAACAAAAAGTCCTTTTTCAAGGGCATTGGGAGCCAGAAGAGGGCAGCAGACAATGTAGGGCCCCTACAAGACACAAACGGTAATCTGGTGGCCATGCCAGACAAAAAGGCTGATATTTTTAACAGTGTCTTTGCCTCGGTTTTCCTGAACAGGGACCGGGATATCCCTCCTACCAGAGGTAGGGACAACCTTGGGGATAGCTCTATCAAGCCTTTAGTCAGTGAAGATGTAGTGCAGGATCTTCTGGAAGGGCTAGACATTTCTAAATCTGCAGGTCCAGATGCCCTCCACCCAAGAGTGTTGAGGGACCTGGCAGGGGTCATTACGGAGCCTTTGGCTTGGCTGTGTGAACATTTGTGGTCATCTGGCCAGGTGCCAAGGGATTGGAAACTGGCTAATGTGGTCCCTATTTTTAAGAAGGGGAGGAAGGAGGGCCAAGTAATTATAGGCCTGTAAGCCTCACCTTGGTGTTTGAGAAGCTCTTGGAGAGGATCATCAAGGAGCATATCTGTGGAGAGCCTGCAGGAGAGATCATTCTTAGGGGCAATCAGCATGGGTTCACCAAAGGCAGGTCCTGCCAGACCAACCTGATTGCTCTTTTATGACCATGTAACTAAACCCTTGGATGATGGTGTTGCTGTGGACATAGTCTTTCTGGACTTTAAGAAGGCCTTTGACACTGTCTCTCACTCCATCCTTATCTATAAATTAAGTGACTGCAGCATCAATGCCTGCACAGTTGGATGGGTAAAAAATTGGCTGACGGGGCACACCCAGAGAGTAGTGGTGGACGGGTTGTACTCAACCTGGTGAGATGCAAGCAGTGGGGTAACCCAGGGCTTGGTTCTTGGGCCCACACTGTTTAACATCTTCATCAGCAACTTGGATGAGGGGGTGGAAAGCAGGCTGTCCAAATTTGCTGATGACACTAAGATGTGGGGCGAGGTGGACACACTGGAAGGGACAGAAAGGCTGCAACTAGATTTAAACAGACTACAAAAGGGGGCAGATGAGAATAGGATGTGGTTCAGCATAGACAAATGCAGGGTGCTACACCTTTGGAGAAGGAATCCACAGCATACATACAGGCTAAGGAGTTCCCTTCTTGAAAGCACAGAGGTGGAAAGGGATCTCGAAGTCATTATTGACTCCAGGATGAACATGAGCTGCCAATGCCAGACCGCAGCCAGTAAGGCCAGCCATACCTTGTCATGCATTCAAAGGTGCATCTCAAGCCAGTCCAGAGAGGTGATACTCCCCCTCTATGCAACTTTGGTCAGGCCACAGTTGGAGTACCGCGTCCAGTACTGGGCACCGCACTTCAAAAGGGATGTGGCCAGCCTGCTTGGTGAGAGGGCAGCAGGACAGACCCTACGAGGAGAGACTGAAGGACCTGAGCCTGTTCAGCCTCAGCAAGAGGAGGCTGAGGGGGGACCTGGTGGCTGCCTACAAGCTCATCAAGGGGGTTCAACAACTAATAGGCAGAGCTCTTTTCTCCCCAGCACCACCACAATGGCCATAAGCTGATGGAAAATAGGTTTAGGCTGGAAATCAGAAAGCAATATTTTTCAGTTAGGGTGGCCAAAATCTGGAACCAGCTTCCCAGGGAAGTGGTCCTCACCTCTGCCTTGGGCAAATTCAAGAGGAGGTTGGATGATCACCTGCCTGGAGTCTTGTCAACCCAGCATTCATTCCTGCCTGTGGCAGGGGGTCAAGCTAGATAATCTGTTCAGGTCCCTCCTGACCCTAGCTACTATGAAACTATGTGATGGAACTACCCACACACACTTTTCTATCACAGAGAAATTTTATGTTCTACTGATAATTCTAGAAAAGCCACAGACTTTCCCTTGGATTGTCTTCTATAATTCAGTAATAGTAACAAAATCAGCAGTTGGTACATTTGTAGAATCCCTCTCCCAAACTTTTGCATAACTTGAATTTCCTTTGTCTTTAACCTTTAGTACCGTGTCTGTTATTTATTAACAAAGATCTTGGTAAAATGGGGTGATTATCTTGCTAACTGTATCCAAACAGATTAGATAGTATAAGTAGAACATATTGTACAGTCCAAACCAAAGATTCTAGATACAGTCCAAACACCAGCTGAAGCATCATCAGATTTATTTCCCATCTCTCATCCTATAAACAAATCTCCCTGTATTGAACAACTGAATCTTTTTGTAAGATAAACTTGAATATATTTTATCTAATTTGGAGATTGATTGAGAGAATTTTAAAAATCAGTTTTTCCATTGGAAGTTTCCTTGTCATGATTGGTAGTGATTTCTCTTTTATCTTTCCCTGATTTCCAGTCTTTCAATTGCTACTATGCAGATTGATAACAAAGACATCCTCATTTATTATTTATCTCTTTGGTAACCAAGAAAATTCTACAAATCTGTTTGTATCCTTTATTATTCAAGAAGTAGAGATATTTTTCAAATGTGACCATTCCCATTTAGGTGGCTTCATAGGAGGGAAATAGTCAATTGTAAATTGGAGGAGCTTCTACTGGCTCCACTCTCACAGCTTTATTCCAAGTGCAAAACACAGCATTATTTCCCTCCACACCCACTCACTCTGGAGACCACTTTCCCACTGAAACAATCTGACAGCAGGACTTGATTGATTCCCCCACCCAAGGCAAGGGATTGATCCCGCAAGCTTGAAGCCTCCTCCAGTACCCAGCCTGAAGTGATCCCTCCACAAGGGTTTCCTAGAAGCCACATAAACACACAAAGGGAACAAAAGAAATTTCCCACATATCTGATTCCTGAATCCACGCCATTTGCAATCATGAATATGAGTTTATGTTAGAAGCATATTTAAAGACAGCCTTTACCTATGTGCTATACATTAGGATGGTTTGTCTATTCTTATAAAAGAGGAGGCTCCCTCCTATATGAGTAGTGCAAGTTCTAGAGTTGACCAGAGTAGACAAGGTCTGAAAAACCTTCAGATTATCTGTGCCTGAAAAAATTATAGGCCTCCTTGGCTAGTATTACAAATGATGAAATTAACAAAAACTCAGAAAGAAACCAATAGGTGAGATGGTCACACAAAGTCACTGGAGTGACAAAGATATAACTGTGGAACAATGTAGTGGTAAATCTTTGTTTCCTTTCTCCTAGACTTATCTGCAGAAGATTGAAGTTGGCATCATGATTATGTTTTGTGGCGCAGCAAAGGAAATGAAAAAACCCGCATTCACCCTTGGGGAAAAAAATCTCTCTCAAAAAGAAATCTGTGAAACTAATTAAAGATCAACTGAGAGTTTCAGTGCTAATAATTTCAATAAAAGAAAACAAGTCTATTCCAATCTGCTTTACAATAATTATCTTTCAAGGAAGGATGTGCCAACTGTTGGGGGGAAGGGTTTAGTTTAGTTCTTTTTAGAAACAAGATCAAGATGGTTCTCATAGCATTTCAGCACTTTTAGAAAAAATTGGGGTGGGGAAAGGAGAGAGGTTTAATTATCTGAGGAAATTAGGCACATAAAAAAACCCCAAAAAATATTTATGAAGTTAAACAGATCCATTTATATCCAGTACGGAAAAATAGAAACACTGAAAAAAAGAGATAGAAATGCCATTAATTCTAGAGTGATAGTCATCTCACTCCCCGCAGATTCCCCAATTTGTGGTTTACTTTCTTTTGTACCTTCTACCCATGTGCTAGTCCTCGATTACCTATTGCCAGTCCTCCAGTTATCATGTGTCCCATCTCACTGAGGGTTTCGTACCTTACACTCTCAAATGTGCCAACTGCAGAAAATCACCCCTCCAAGGATTTTTCCCTATTTTAAAGATTCTTCAACATCATGTTTTGATGTTTCTCCATCCAGTCAACTATTTCAGTTCCCCAGGTTCTGATTTAAGGGCTGATTTATACAAGGGCAGCCAGCATGTCCTGGGAGGACTGGGCTGAGCAGGCCCCAACTGCTGACATGGCATAGACAAGTCTTAAGGGCCCACAGAAAATAATATAAAGACTCCTATTGATATCAATGGCTGTTGGATCAAGCTTGTGTTGCACAAACTGAATACCTATATTACTCAGAAACATAATAATTTATTTGGTCTTCCTACTTCCTTTTTTTGGAGTTCTACTTAGACTTTCCTCATTCAGGGCACAAGACAAAAATTACTCAGCAAAACTGGTCATAAAGTTCCAAGTGAAATGTGATTTTGCTGGAAAATTCTAATTATTAACACCTACAACTATTTTTATAAGACCTCAGTTTTGATTAATTTATTCAGTGCATTTTTATGGTGGGGAGGAATAATTTAAAAATACTGAAATGATGTATTTTAGTATTTTTCAAAATAAACAAGTGTTTCTTTGTACTTTGAAACTACTATAATAGTACTGTAATTACCATATTTTTTTTAAAATACTGAAAACAAAATGAAACATTTCTGAAATGTCAAAAGATAAGTTTTTAACTGTCAACATTTTTGGATTGTCAATTTATTAATTTCAACCTTTCCATCCTTGAGATGAGAAAATTCTTGAAAACCTTGAAAAGTCTCTGAAGATAGGAAAGTCACCCCTTCTCACTCTAGTGCTAACATTATGAATAAATATACAATTCTTTGTTTTAAGCTCATTGTTCCAACAATGGCCCTCTGTCTTATTTATTTTACATTATTTAAACCTTGCTCATAGGACAGAATGATCAATTTCCTCATGGTGATCATCTATTTCTGAACACTTGAAAACATTACCTAATTTATTTCACAACATCCAATTAAATGGCACAGTATTATTAGCCCCATTTTTCAACTGCAAAACTAAGGCATAGTAAAATGAATGGTAAAGAATTGTGGACTAATTGTGGGTGTCCAATCTGAGACATGAAAAGTCTACATTTTCAGAGAATTTCAACTTGTGTAGCAGTTTATATGGTTAAAGCAAATGTGAGCACTAGAGTCTAGAACAGGGTTGGGCAAAATATGGCCTGTGAGCCAGACCCGGCCCACCAACTGACTAGATCTGGCCTGCAGGAACATGCCCATCAATCCATTCAATCTGGTCTGTGGATGCATTCACAAGGCTGTGCAGGGGACTGAGCGTCTGCCATTCTACCCGAGCTGCAGCCAGCACATGAAGGTTCCCAGCAGAGCTGCTCCTGGTGTGGCTGCAGCAGCCTGGGTACTGCTCAGTTCCCTGCACCTCCAGCAGCTCCTCCTCATGACTGTAGTGTGCTGTTCCAGCCCAGCTCTAGCTTCTCCGACCCAGCTTGGAGCAGCACAGCAGGGACAAAAGGAAAAAGAGTAGGAGCCACTGGAGGCAGGGAGAGCGGAGCAGTATTTGGACGGCTACAGCAGCAGCCCTGCTGTGAATCTGTGCACACTGGCTGGGTGGAAGTGGTGCAGTCTAGTGGTGCAAGTTGCCCTGATGGGGGTTCAGCCCCATGTGGAGCACCACATGGGCAGCCACAGGTTAGATGTGGGGGAGGGCAGGCAAGTGGGCAGAACATACTTGCGCTGCACTGACTGGGCAAGCTTTGCTGCATGTGTACCCTGCCCACCCTCCTTTCCCCCAACTTCTGGTTAGCTCCCAGTGGAGACAGTGGCAGCCTCCCACTCATCCATACCCTTACACACAACATAGGAGTAAGACTTTATTTTGAGCTATTTTACCATCTCCTCTATACACACTACTCAAAAAAAATATAAAATCAGGACAAAAATTATTTAACAAAAATAAAATTAAAATACGTTATAGTAGATTTTTTATTTTTTGTCTATGCTTTGTTTTTTATCTATAATTTTTTAAAATGGTATCTTCAGAAAGATTTTGTGCATTTAGCCCTTGACGGCTGACCAAAACTCCTTGTGTGGCCCACTAGCTGAAATAATATTGCACCACAGTTCGACATCAAGTTGGCATCCAAAGATGAGGAATACAAAATTTAGAGACCACCTGTGAAACAACGGGTTTAATGATCAACCTAACATCACATACAAGCCCTATGGCAGTGGCAAGCACAAAAGTGAATTCTCAGGGTAACATTCAGCTTCTTTAGCCATGGAGTCGAAATCTTTCTTTGATGTCCAATTTCCTATATACTTTCAAGTTCTTTAGCAAAGGAAGCAGTTGACAGCCTTATTCTCTATGCAGATCTGATTCTGATGCTGACCTGGATATTTAAATGTTTGACAGGATATTTAGGAGCCACAAAAGACATGTGTCCATGAAAAATGCAAATGAGCAAAAGTTAAATAGGATTTAATCAAGAGAGACATTCCTAGCAGAGATTGAGAGGGGTAATGTGAATAGACAAGGAATTGGTGAGACCTCATCTGAAATAATTCTATATACACAAAAAGGGCTTATTCCATCTGTCTGTGTCTGTCCATAATGCTCTTAGAGCACTCTGATTGGCTGTCTTGGCAGTCATTCATAATGTTTTCTGAAACAACCAGAGTGCTCTGCACAGACAGACATGCAGGCTGAAGTCCAGATGTGAGGGGAGAGGGGGGAAGGGTCACAGAGCTGGATGCAGAGTTTGTGGGAGGGGTGGTGCACAGCTGGATGCAGACTGGTGGCAGCATGGGGTAGGGTGTCAAAGGGCAACAGATACCTCACCCCATGCTGGTGGGGCTGGGTAGGGCAGGGGCCTGATGTGGAGTGGGGGGGTTGGCACATGACTGGATGTGGAGCAGCAATGCAGGCCGGTGGTTGGCAGCGGCATCCACTGCATGCAAGCTTCCCCACTCCTTGGAGGCAGTGGCAGTATGGGGTGGTAGCGTGTGGTGCTCTGTCCAGCTCCCTTCCCTTCCCCCCCGCAGTCATTCTTGACAGGCAGTTTGCTAGTTAGTATAATAATGTTTACCAATATTTAAGAAAGATATTTTCAGACTACATATAGAGAAACGCTATTGAGATGATCAGAGGAATAGAGTGTATCTCTCTCACAAGAAGGGTCTAGAAGGGACTGGTTTTTTAAATCAGTGAAATGAAAACTGAAATATAGATACAATTAATTGTTCTTGATAAATATGTTGAGGTGTTGGGGAGGGTATGCCAAGAAAGAAGGGAAGTCCAATGTTGGGACAGAAACTGGCATAAACTGATCATGATTAAATTTAGAAACCTTCAGATGGCTAGCCTTATTATGTTCATATGAGTCAGTTTCTGGAACAGTCTCCATGTAGTAGTGGGGACAAGAAACCTAACTTCTTATAATGTGGGCCTTGGTCAGTTCATGAATGGGATAATATTGCTACCTGTGATAGTAGGTGAATATTCTATGACCCAGGAGATGCCATATTCCTGTATAATTATATTCTAATACATATACATAGAGGCTAACTATGGTTGTGCAATGTGCACACCCTTACTTCCAGCATTTCCTAATTGCCAAGAGATTGATTTTGAAAATATATGCTGTGTGTGTCATATAGTATTGCAAATCTGATTGTGCAGCCTCCTCTGGTCCAGGTAGAGCACCACCTGAACAATTCTTTAGATTGCCTTTAACAAGTACTACAGTTTTCCAGGATCATTTGGATCAATATCAAGTCAATATTTCCTGTTTTGTTCATATAGGGATAAATCCTCAGCTGGCACAAACTGTCTGATTCCACTGAATTTGTGCTTATTAACATGAGCTGAAGATATGACCCATGGTATTTTTAGACATCTATTGAACTGCCTGATTAATTAATCAAAAGGCAGCAAATACCCAGTATATCTGGGTAGATATGACAGTTTGCTATGGCAGGTTTCACACAAATCTGCTACTGAACATCTAGTTATGGAATCCCATATTACCATTTGCATACTTCAAGTGATTCTCAAATGAAACTGGCAAGAACACACCTGTAGGAAGAACTTGATGGATCTAATTAAAACATTTTAGAGTCTCACAAGTAGGTGCATCTATATGTACCCCTACATTGTTGTTGTTACTGCACCACCATTTAGTACTTACAAAAGGAAGTGCTAAATAATGCTGCAGTAACAACATCACCATAGGGGCACATATAGATGCTCCTACTTCCAAATGGAAGTATGAAATGATGGTGCAGTAAAAGCTGGACCCCACCAAGTTTCAAACTTCACTATTAAAGAGTTTACACATTATACATTGTTGTGCTTTCCTCTCTGTAAGAAGGTGTACAAGATCAGGTTGTTAATAATTACTTATTTGCAGCCTCCCCGATTTTCCCAGGAATTCAGTTACACATGTGTCTTGACTCTTCCTCTCAGACCTGGAGAAAAAAAAAAGACCTACCCCCAGGAGGTTTAGTCAAATTTTCTATTTTAGGTGGAAGGAGATGATGGAAGATAAGGAAGGTCACTGATAGTTTAGTATCTCTTTTCCCATCTTCTTATACAGCCTGAACTCTAGCACAGTCCCAACTCTGAGCTGGGAAAGGAATGAGGGAGTGGCATTCTAAGCCTAAAGCAGGGGCGGGCAATTATTTTGGGTAGAGGGCTGCTTACTGCATTTTGGCCCTGTTAATTTTATTAACAGATAAATATTTATTTTATAAATTTTTTAGGGGCCCCATGGGCCAGATAGAATGGCCTGGTGGGCTGCATCCAGCCCTCAGGCTGCATTTTGCCCACCCCTGGCCTAAAGCCACTTCCCACGTCTGGTTTTGTGGCAGTCATCAGTTGACCAAACTGCAAAATCTGGTACTATGATTTCCATTTCCTTTTGCTGAATCCATTCAACAGAAGTTGTAGACCTGGTAATTAAGAACCATCTCCTGTAGTATGGGGAAAAAAATACAGGATTAAGAAACTAGTATGGGGGTGTGTGGAATTACTTATCTGTTTGTGAATTAGCCTTTGTTTATTCAATTCATGTAATAAATTCAATTAAGTGGAAACTTCTACTTTTACCCTGTTTAAGATATTTATTTAAACTAAGTTTTGCTGAAACTTGCAAATCACTATTCTGCAGTTGGACATTGACATCCACTGAGCTCTCATGCAATATGTGAGATAATGAAGCTGTCTTTGGGATGCTGTCTGATCAATTACTGTTTTAAGACGATCTTTTGTGCTTTATACTGTTGTGAGGAATAAAGTTTTTGTTTTTTTCCAAATAGCTGACTATAGAATAACTTCTAATATTCAGCAGTTTGGTTGAAATTTTTTCTTCCTCAGAAGCACTTCCTCCTTATACTTTAATAGTTTTAGTGAAGAGAGAAGTCATGAAAATAATGCTGGTATATATAAACTGGCAAATGCGTGCACACGCGTGCACACACGCATATACACACTTACAATTTCATTTCCAGTGAAATGTAATGAATAAATGCTAGCATTTATTTCTAATAATATGGCTTATATGAAACTAGTCATGCATTCTCAGTTCAATTCCCAAGAAATAATTATCCACATCACCAATTATCTCCACCATTGGCACTAATTGACAGTGAAGTCTGTAGTCTCCACAGAGTGGCATAATGACTGAACCAAAGTGAAAATACTCTGTCAGTGCCCCTCCAGATGTTCTGATTAGGCTAACATTAAGGGCCACTGGTTAATGTTACAATGTGAGAAAACAATCTGTCCTAAATACTCTATACCAGTATCTGTGGATAAAGAATGTGGCTTGATCTGAGGGCCATAACTCTGGAGTAACTGTAAGGCTCTTTTGCTGGCAAACTTCAAATAAAATCAGTGGAAAACAGTGTTGGGTTTGTATTCATGGGGTGCATCCCCATGAACAAGAACGTGCATTCCCTGGGGACAGCTAGCAGTGCCACATATTTGTACCATTGCTAGTTGCCCCTGGTTGAACACCCCTTGCGTACACTCTGGTGTATGACAAGTTGCCCTGGGTCGGGTAGTTGAGGCTGAGACTAGCACCTGGGATGCCCCGGAAGCCTTACCTGGAATCCTGGGGGCCTTCCGGGCTCCAGCAGCAGTAATTTAGGTGCACGGAGTCTGCCTGGCAACCAGAGCATGGCTCTGGCCAGCCAAGCTCTGGTTTTGGGTGGCACATACTGCCATCATATGCACTGCCCCAATTTTTTGTGGTGTGTGTGGTTTGGTTTTTTTACACCAGGATCTCCCAGCGTCAGCCCCCATGACCCCTGCCCTGCAAATTAGCACCTCAAAAAATGCCTGCATATGCAATGTATGTGATTTGGGATGTCACAGATGGGTCTGTGGTGCCACAAACCACATGTACACTCTTGTGCAGATGCACCTAGGGGGCCAATTTCCGTGATTCCAATTTGCATAATTAAAGAAAAGTCTTGAACTAATCTAGTACGATGGGTACGGACTATTACTCAGTGAAGCTAGTTCTGCAAACATTTAGGAAACATATTTGTCATTTAACACATAAAGGCAGGATCAGAGGCTGTCTAGAATATGCCAGGTACATTTTTGGTGTGCTATATACATGATGTTTAATACAAAAAATGGCACATGTATTTGGGGTGGAATGGGGGACTTGCAACTTTTGTTTCGGTTTTTCTATTAGGATTTTCTAATCAGCTCAATTTTTTAATAATGATTCTACAAAAGTATTCTGTGAAATTGCACAAACTAGTTTGAACAGTGGAAAATTACACAGGAATGAATGCAAACATACTGACATCAGATTAGTCACAAAAGCACCATCATTCCACCATAACAGTGATTCAGACATGCATTTCAATCTGTTTTCTCCATTAAGCCAAGTCAGACTCCCAATTTTTACTTCAGTTTAAATAAAAAGGTGCTTAATAAAATGTATGATGCAGTGTAGGTTTTATAAGATGTGGAAGAATTCTAGCATATTCTCCAGAGGAGGAAACTTTTCAAAGTAACACAGTAAGCAGATCTCTCCAACACTATCCACATCCAGACTTTATAAATGTTTCTTGTACCAAGCATGAGCAAATTGAATGATCAAAAGCAGAAAGGATTGGGGGGGGGGGAGTATAATTGTATTTTACCCAGTTTGGCAGAAAAATGGTTCTTTGATGCAATCAAATTGATAGTGTTCAGTATTTCTGCATCCATCTCTCTCAGGACAAGGCCTGAGGATGCAATAACCACCAGCATCTATGGTTTCCTGAATAGGAAAAAAAAGTCTTAAATATGGGAGAATAGTTAAAAGCACTAGCAGATACTATATTTTCTATTATATAAAGTTAGTACTCAAAAGATTTATCAGAGGGCATTACACTTAATTTTTTAACACTCTCATATATTAACTGCAATTTTGAAATAAAGCCATTTTGTGTGCAATGACCACTAACTGGATCATATCACTTCTCTGCATAGGATCAGAGGAAAGTAGAGCTGGAAAGGATCTCACAAGGGCATCTAGTCCAGCCCCCTCCTCAAGGCAGGATCCACCTGATTAATCCACCTCAACCAAGTATCCATCCAACCTGCTTTTGAATATTTCCAAAGATAGAAATTTCACAATTTCTCTAGGCCAAGGGTTGTCAACCAGGGATATGCATACCCCTAGGGGCACTTTGAAAGGTCCTGGGGGTATGTGGGGGTGAGCAGAGATGGAGCACTGATACCCCATCCCCTCCACCCCCCAGTACACTATTTAAAAAGGAGGTTGCTAGGGGCATGCTTATTAAAAAAGGTTGAAAATTCCTGCTCTAGGCAGCCTGCTTCATAGAATTTATTTAGTTGTAACGATTGGTGCGTTTGGCAATGTCACCATCAGTGGTCCCCACTGCTGCGTCGTTTCCCATGTTGTCACAGACATACAGCATGGACAGCTATTATGCTGTTAGTTGCTTAAACACCCTCATGCAAATGTATTTCAAAGCGTACATACTTACTCCAATTTAGAAATTATCTAAAAATCAAAGAACATGCATTAAACTTAACAAATATATACATTCACCATGTATAGGTCCAATTAATGACTTACCCTGCTAGAATGCATCAGGAGGAAAGCACCAGAAGTAGTCTCTGCTTCGGTGCATATGAATTCAAGGTGCCTATAATAGTTACACGGATTTCCTGTGTCTATACGGAAGCCAAACAGAACTAGTGGCAGAAGTTCACATATCAGGTGAAGAGGAACAGCAATGCAGGGATGACATGATGGTTACAGCAGAAGCAAACAAGACATTTTTCAAATGGTGCTATAGTTAGAAAAAAAATGGGGATAAAGTGCTGACTTGTTTACTTGCAGAGCTACATTGGTTATTTTTTTTCAAGTGACAAGTCAAAATAGTATTCTTATTCTAAAATAAAAGTGCTCACACACAAAAGTCAATTGTTATTTCAGCCAGAGTGTGCATGTAGACAAGCATTTAATGTGTGATTTTTAAACAGTAGAATTGGTGTTTTTCCAAGTTTATGTCAAGTCAAAACCCTGCCCGAGTCTAAAGGCTCTTTAGGTAGCATAGTTATGGTACACCAATTTCTGTTGCCAATCATAGAAAAAAATTATGTGGCTAACATCAAGTCTACCATCTTTGACACACAAGCCTAGATGACCAGGGATACCTCTATAGCTGGGTTAACTTGGAGCAGCATTTGGCAGGAATACAGCATCCAAATTTATGCTAGCAATGCCACAGCAAGAAGCCTTAACCACTTCGCCAACATGTCCCATCCAAAAGACTACACAAACACAGCTGGGCACATTTACACATGAGCTTAAATGCATAGTAACATATTTTACTGAACTCTAAAGCAGTCCATAAAAAAAACACGCTATGACACTTATACATAATAAAAAAGGCTACTGAACATTAAGTGTCACCAAAAAAAGTGTGTGCTTGTACTACTAAATCCACATTAGTTTAGTACTTCACATTGGAGGTATTAAATTTAATGTGCATGGGGAAAATCACATCAATGCATGGATAGACCACCCACAGTAGTCTGAACTAATCTTATTTTGATTTAGCTTAATTGGGCCAGGAACAGGTTTAAATTAAACTGGAATAAACTTCTCAAATTGCAGGAGTATATGAGGAGAGAGATTTGCTGGCTGAGTTTTAAACAGTTGAAGTAAATCAACACAAGTTTTCAAGGAAACAGCCTATTGCATTCCCTTTTCTTTGGGTATGTGAGTCCTGAGATCCTGATGCTTTTACCCTCATGCTGCTACTAATATAATCACCCTAGTTGGCATTACTATGGGAAAAATACGCTGAATTCTATTTGCCCATCAAATAATTGAGACAATTCAATGCTAAATTCTAATTCCAGAATTCTTGTGACTGGTGATGGCATCAGCCAGTTGTTTCCCCCTTCTAGTTTCCAAGTTGAGTTTTCAGTTTTAACTGGACAAAACCCCAAACAAACAAGCAAACAAACCTTGCCCTCCACTCCCCCCCACCTTCTATCCCCACCCCAACTACTTCATTTGACTTGCAAACTGGAGAATTGGATATGGTACCATTGGGAAAGAACAAGGCCCCAAATCCAGCAAAGCAGTTCACCTTGTGCTTAACTATAAGTACATAAGTAATTCCATCTATAAAAGTAGAATTAGTTGCTGGCTATTAATTTAAATCAATGCTTAAGAACTTCATTGTGTCAGGAACTAATTATGGGATTGCATGATGACAGTGAATATGCTCATTTTTTTTTACATATAATTGAGCACCGAGCCAATATTTGGACTGGATATTATCCACATTTATGATTGAAAGCAATACTAGATCAACTAACTTCTGAAACGAGCAATAAGATTAAAAATATCTCAAAATTCTATGTATTACATTGTGGTTATTAGACATATAAAAACAATCACAGCATTTTTCTCTTTTTACCTTGCTTTATTTGCACTCATAGAAATCTCTTAAGACATCTTTACAGATAAGTAGTGAAGTATGAAATAAACTGGTTTCTGTTAGATAGTCTTAGCCCCAAGGCACAAAGGAGCATGAGACATAATACTGTACTTCTCATCACTTTAAGGGTGTGATTATTTTATGACAACCATATATCCTGAGTGCTTTTTTTTCTTTTTTAATTCCTTTATTCTTCAGGAAATGAATTCTAGTTTGGAAAGTATACAAGAGTCATGACAACCACAAGTTATGATATAAAAGGTCTTAATGCAACACAAATAGTACTGTAAAACAATTTTGAACAGGCAAGATCCGTAAATATTGCTGCTGCTTCACAGCACTGAACAACACAACAGAATGCCCGGCCTTGTATAAAACAATTTTATGATAATGACATTATATAAAGGCAAGCAATACAGAAACTGCTAATAGTTGTATATTTCCATACAGCTAAAAGGCCAGCTCAGCTGCACTCATTCATTTTTCTCTTTGAATTTACAACCAACTTATCAGTTTAATTTTGACACTAATGGGAAGTCAGCAGAATTTAATTAATTCCATTTTTTAAATAGTATTATTATGGTAACTGTCTCAAAGCTTGGTGTTTCTATTGTAATCCACAATAAAAACTGAAATATACTGAATTTGTTCCTTTTTTAGAGCAAATCCAAGAGCTCTAGGCTCTGTTTCAATGATCAATACATTAGATTACAAATGTAATACTAAATCAATGTTTCATGGTAGAAATTAATGGAATAATCTGCAATATATTGCCTAAAATAATGGAACTCGTGATTGATGTTATGCTGAAATATTACATAAGATGTATCAGAGCTGAGTATGAGCTTCAACATATCTCTGCAAACTCTTTGCACATGCAGCTAATAAATATTTCCTAATTGGAAAGTAAACTGTTTAATGTGCCTCCTGAATTTTCAAAATGTCAGACTACATCATGATTTTCCTTTGAAGAATTTTTTATAAAGGGAGTTGGTGCATTCATATCACTTTGAACTAATCCCTACAAGTTGCACTGTTAGCTGCACTCCTGAGGAAAAAAAAAACCAAAAAATGTATCTTCATGGTGGTACAGCATCTATTCCAGAATACCTCTCTTGTAAAAATACTCATTGCATTTACTTGTTAAAAGAAAAATGTAATTAAAAGTAATTAATGTTCTGCTGTTTTGTTTATGTCTCTGATAAATAAACTTTTTTTTTGCAAAAGCAATATAATTCAATTGTAGGGTAGAATTTTGGTTGCAATAGAAGACTTTTCCAAATTGTGACTCCAGTGATTTGTCCAAGTGTAATTCTAGGCACTATTGTTACTTGTTGAACTTAATTTTATTAAGAAAAGTGATCTAACTTTTGTTTTAATATGATGGCTCTTATCTTTCCACCCCATGTCTGTAAAATTGTTTTGGGGAAGCATTTAATAATTCAAAGCAGTTGTCAATACCCCTGCTGTGTACTACCAATAAAACCTAGTTCTTGAATGGCTCTGGAAGTATCTGCTAAAGATTTGTTATATGGTATTTCCAAATTATGCTAAAGAGGGAAATAATACTACTTGTAACTTATATAAAGAACTGTAATAACTGCCTAGAGATGATGAGGAAAATTAAAGTAAGAAAAAAGTAAATCCTATGGAAAATAATCGTTAAAACCCACTGATTATAAAACCACTTCCCAACAAGGGGTAGATCATCAAGGTTTATCTTTTAGGACAAACAGGGAACAGGGTGCATCTACATGAGACATTTACCACCAAGTTGACCAATTAGCTCCTCAGCAAATGTCTCATGTCTATACATGCAGTGCTATTAAGTAGGAGTAAACTAATTAGCTCTGCAGCAGGATAATATTAGTAAATACAAATATTATCCTGCTGTGGAGTTTCTTTACTCCACAGTAACACAGGTGTAGACACTGGCCAGCTAGTCCCATATTGGATCATACCCTTGCCCCAGTCAGATCCTTCACAGCACATTGAGACAGACTGAAGCAACCCCAGGCTGGCAGGCTAACCCTCCCAGGCCTCTGCCAGCCAGGGTGCTCTGACCCAGTTCAACATACTGTGCTCCTAGGTGCACATGTAAATGCAGCATCCAGGAAATGATAAACTCCAGTGTAATAAGTGCTGGAGTTTATTGATCTGACTTAACTGCATGTGTAGACATGGCCACAGATTCAAATACTATTTGACTAGAGAATAATCAGCAATAGAACGTAATAGACAACGTGATCTCATGTGAATTTTGCTCATCTGTTTTATCATTCTTGTGAAAGAACATGTAGTATTAGCATACTATTGGTAATGCTTTTAGCAAAGTTCACACCAGTATCCATCTATTTCTCAGCAGCTGCCAACAGGTATGCTGGTTTGCAAGAACAGGTCACATATTCATGAATTACATTTGCATTACTATATAGTCAAATTTGGTATTGCACAAAAAGTTTTATTAAGGAGAAAACAAGTGCTGGAGTGGCCAACTGGGGTTGTGCTCTTCTTGACCCGCTGCTCACAGATGAGGAAGAATTGGTAAGGAATGTAACAGTAGATGGCAACTTGGGCAGCGGTGACTATGAGATGATTGAGTTCATGATCCTGAGAAAATGAAGGATGGAGAGCAGCAAAGCATGAACCCTAGAATCTAGAAAAGCAGACTTCAGCTTGCTCAGGGAACTCATGGGCAGGATCATCTGGGAGGCCAGTCTGATGGGGAAAGGAGTCCAGGAAAGCTGGCTATACTTTAAAGAAGCCTTACTAAGAGTGCAGGATAACCCAGCCCAATATGTAAGAAAATTAGCAAATTGGCAGAAAACCAGCTTTGCTTAGCAGGGAACTCTTCAGTAAATTAAATGACAAAAAGGAAGCTTATAAGAAGTGGAATCTTGGACAAACAATTAGGGAGGATTATAAAAGTATTGCTCAGGCATGTTGGGATGAAGTCAGGAAGGCCAAAGCACAATTGGAATTGCAGCTAGCGAGCAATATGAAAGGTAACAAGAAGGGTCTCTACAATTATGTTGGTAGCAAAAGGAGGATCAAAGAAAGTGTAGGTCCTTTACCAAATGGAGGATGCAAACTAGTGACAGAGAAGTCAGAAAAGGCTGAAGTGCTCAGTGCCTTTTTGACCTCAGTCTTCACAGTCAAGGTCAGTTCTCAGACTACTGCACTGGGCAGTACAGTTTGGGGAGAAAGTTAGCAGCCAACAGTATCAAACAAATGGGTCAGGGACTATTTAGAAAAGCTAGATATATACAAGTCCATGGGGCTGGATGGATTGAACCCAAGGGTGCTGAGGGAATTGGCTGATGAGATTGCAGAGCAATTGGCCATCATCTTTGAAAAGTTATGGAGATCAGAAGAGGTCCCGGATGATTGGGAAAGGCCAAACATAGTGTTCATATTTAAAGAAGAGAAAAAGGAGGATTCAGGAAACTACAGACCAGTCAGCCTCAACTCAGTCCCTGGAAAAATCATGAAGCAGATCCTCAAGGAATCCACTTCTAATCATCTGGAGGAGAAAAAGGTGATTAGGAACAGTCAACATGGATTCACTAAGGGCAGGTCCTGCCTAAACAACCTGATTGCCTTCATGACAGTGCCTGGTTCTATGGAAGTTAGGAGACCAGTGGATGTGATATACCTTGATTTTAGCAAGACTTTTGATACACTCCCTCACAATATTCTCACAGGAAAGCTAATGGGCTGGATAAACTGACCATAATTAGACAGAAAACTGGCTAGAGCATAAGGCTCAGAGGATAGTAAACAAAAGCTTGATATCTAGTCAGAAACTGGTATCAAGTGGAGTGCTCCAGGGCACTGGCAACACATAGGATGTGCAGGGGAGTGCATGTGCACCCCCTGAGAGTACTGGTGTACTCCCTGACAGGCCACACTCCCTGCTTAGGTGATGGCTGGGGGGGGCAGCCAGGAGTGCCAGTGCCCAGCCTGTGAGTGCTGGCTGGGAAGTGGGAGCGCTGGATGAAGCACTGCAGCCTCTTCTGGGAGGACTGTGGCCACTTGCAGGAGCACTGTGGTCACTTCCCAGTCAGTGCAATTGGCCATGGAGGGACACTTCTTGGCCAGCAAGATTGGTTGTGGGGAGGGGAGGTGCCCCCTTTGACTAAGGTGGTACCAGTCAGCCATGCCCCAGGGGTTGATCCTGGGGCCAGCTTTGTTCAAAGTCTTCATCAACAACCTGGAAGATGGCATGGAGGGTACCCTCAGCAATTTTGCAGATGACACCAAGCTGCAGGAAGTAGTAGATGTGCTGGAGTACAGATAGGATTCAGAGTGACCTAGACAAAGTGGACCATTGGGTCAAAATACATCTCATGAGTTTCAACTAGAACAAGTGCAAAGTCCTGCATTTAGGACAGAACAATCCCATGCATCAGTACAGGCTGGGGGCGGGGCATGACTGGCTGGCAGCAGCTCTGCAGAAAAGGACCTAGGGTTTACAGTGGATAATAATTTGAGTATGAGCCAAATGCATGCCCTTGTTGCAAAGAAGGCTAACGGCATACTAGGTGGCATTGGTAGGAGTGTTGCCATCAGGTCAAAGGAAGTGATTCTTCCCCTCCATTCAGCACTGGTGAGGCCACATCTGGAGTACTGTGTTCATTTTTGGGCTCCCCACTACAGAAAGGATATGGACAAATCGGGAAAGGTCCAGCAAAGGGCAACAAAAATGGTCAGGAGGATTGGAGACATGACTTATGGAGGAAGGATTGAGGGAACTGGGTTTATTTAATCTAGAGATGAGAAGAATGAGAGGGGACTTAATAGTAGCCTTCAACTACCTGCAGAATGGTACAGTAAAGGATGGCAGATGGTGGCAGATGTCAGAACAAAGAGCAATGGTCTCAAGTTGCAGCTTAGGAAGGTTAGATATAAGGAAGAATATTCTGACTAGGAGGGTAGTAGAACACTGGAACAGGTTACCCAGAGAGGTGGTAGAAGCTCCATCCTTGGAGGTTTTCAAGACCCACCTAAACAAACTTTCACTGGAATGATCTAATGGCCCTGCCTTGAGCAGGGGTTTTGACTAGATGACCTCCTGAGGTCCCTCCCAAACCCTAATTTTCTATGATTCTACAATCAGATTTGGCCATGTTTACGTAGAAGGATATGGAGGAGCCTTAAATGGAAGAAAGATATAAAAGTGGTAATGAGCTGTGTTAGTCTGAAGCTAGACAAAAGGCAGGGCAGAGTGGTATCTTCAAGAATAACTCATTCAGAAAGACATAAGCTTTAGCAAGCAACAATCTACACTGTAATAGGCTATGAAAGGACTTGCAGGGAGCGCAGGTACCAGAGAGATAATAATGGAAGAATATGGGGGATCTCCTTATTTTGATCTGTATTAGTTAGATGATTCATTTACTGTGAGAACACTAACTCAGCACTCCATTAAAATAAATGTGGAAAAATATTTGGCTTTGGAATCAGGACTAAACCCTTAGCATCTCTAAGTGACAGAAATATTCTGATGAATTGTTTCCAAAACCTCAGAAATCAAGTTTTATTCAAATTCAAACTTTAGGTATGAGGACATAATATTTCCTTGTAGCCTGCAAGAGAGTAATGCAAGGAAATATTTCTGGTCTTGTGGCTAAAGAATTACCACTAATCTTGTGGTTGAGACAAAAAATATTGCATTTCCTGGCAAAGTGTATACAAGTAACAGATTTTTTACAGGACATTTAGAAAACCAGTCAGAGAAACAGTTTATTTGGAGATTTAGTGTTTGACATTAATGTCTACGTAGATACTTATAAGAAAAGTGAAATAAAGTAGCTACTTCAATAAACTGAGTGAAAGGAAACTACAAAATAATATAAAGAAATTGTAATCCTCTTCAGAACTTGCATTTAAAATAACAAAATGTTTTTTTAGGATGTTTTTCTTCACCTTTTAACCCTTAGAAGTCTGAAAACAACTATATACATTCTTAGTAAAACTTCACTGAATGCCTGAGGTTTGTTTTACAGAGACTGAAGTTGTCCCTTCCCATTTGGTAAAAGCTATCCCCAAATATGGTGTAGTTATGGCCTCAGTAGTAACGTACAGTAAGTTCCTAAATGGCTGGAAACTGTGACAATCAGATGGGCTGATCTGCCAAAATTATTGATTTAAAACTACATCCCATCACTATTTAGTGAAAAATTATAACTAGCATGGGAAGGATGCTGTTTCTAGATAGCTACTGGAGATAAAAATGAAAGCTTTTTGGAGTACGTTACCAGAAGTCCTGGAGGCAATTTGCAGACTGACAGGAATATATAAAAGTATTTTCCCTTCGTTTTTTAATTTTCATGTTTTGGATGAATGGGGCAGGTCTTTGCACAACAGCATCACTTAACATAAATTATGCTTGTTAACATATACATTGGCTATGCTAGCTAATTTATTACTTCTTTTGTGAACAGTTCTAACTTCTCTTTAAGTTACAGCTCTTAGGATAACAGATCCCTCAAACACTCTATAGGGTGGCTGACACTAAATCGGACAGAATATCCATTTGCTATTAGCATGTATGCTTTTTCTCGGTAAACACAAGTGACTGCTCATACTGGTTTGGAGGCTGCCTCTTCTGTTTCTTTTTTTTTTTCCCCCTTTTTGAACAGTTTCTCTATACATTTATGGCCTAAAAGAACCAAAAATTACTGAGATCATCCATCCCAGGTTGGAGTAGATGACCTTATGAGTTCCCTTTCCCTTCCATATTTTCCTGTCTGTGATTCTATCTCTTTACCCTTTTACAGAATGCCACTTGTCCTTCTACTCAGGAAAAATGCCTCCATGGAAAATATTTCATGGTGTATGGACAGGCAGAGGAATTCTGTGGAAGCATCCCATGCTTTTGTCAAAGTTAGTAGGTGGAGAAAATATTTTCCAGAACACACCTTCATATACAAATTCTGGAAGGATTATGACTTTTCTTTCTTTTCTGTGATATTAGGGCTGTAGACCACTGGTTGAACAATGCTGGCTGGCAGTGAAATTTGGCCTGGCTATCTTGATCCACATGCACTCAGGAAAAACATATTGTAGCAGACTTCAATATCTATGGTTCCTTAAATGTTTACTTCAAATTATATAAACTGTTTTCGGTCTAAGAAAAAAAAAGGGAGGGGAATCCTAGTTTTAAAGAGATTGACATTGTAGACAAGGAAACTACTGGTTAAGTCAAAGTGGGCACACTTGGTAACTAAAAGTACCATATTTGAACACATTCCCAACCTAACCTAACATTAAAATCAAACTGCAGCTTCTGGATAATTTTAAACAGTAATCTGCTAGACCTTTTCAAATACATCTCCTGAGCTTCCCGTAATTACTAGCTGTATGCTTCATGTCATTTTTCTGTCTCATTAGGAACCCAACAGTATTGTTAGGTCACATTTTCAAATGTTTTCATTTTTCTTCTTGAAATTGGCTTAATCCTAAACTATTATATAAACTGAAAAAAATGCAAGTTAAAGCAACAAATAAAAAACAGTATGTTTCCAACAAATGAAGACATCTATTTTACTGTGAAGAGAATCCAATTAACTATGTACTCATGTACTGAAAGAACCATTCCAATTTATAGTTGAGCTTTTGCAATTTTCCCCATATATTTATGACCTTAACTCTTCAAAGTTGGGTGCATTTCTCTTTATCAAAAGCTTAACTATTTGTTTTACAAATCATGTTTTCCCATCTTTATGCATTTTGCTTTGTGAAAAGACATAAACTGCTATCTATTTGATGGGAGAGACCATTAAACTGATTGACTAGTGGATACCAATAAATAATATCCACTGGCAGTCTCATTTGACTTTACTGGGACTACTCACATGAGTAGATGCTTACTGTTATGAGTAAAGGTTAAATGAAATTGGTTCCAATTTGTTGTCAATTGCAGAAATTAAATACTATCAGTTAAAATAATCATAGCCAACATGCTTATGGTAGCTGATAAATTATGTAGGTTGCACACCTAAAAGAAATAGCAGAGCTCCAGGTGACCATACTAGGGCTTCAGATGAACATATTAAACATGGGTTAAGTTCTTTCTGGAGAGACACATCCAATGAATAGTGATAGGAAACTATATACTGTTCACTGGCACAAGGCAGTCCTTCCCATACTCTCTCCTCTCCCCCAGGAACATGGGAAGCTGAGGATGAAAGCCCTGGTTCACTCCCTATCTTCCCCCAAATTCTCCTGTCTAGAGGAGAGCGACCAAGATATAGAGTAAAGGCTTAGGCCTCTGAGGGGAGGGCCACATGCCTGAACCAAGCTCAGGGGCCTAGATTGGGTCTCCTGGAGTCCTTAGACCTGAAAGTATGGTGTCATGTGAGCTGGGGTCATACTTACTGGGGATGGGTGAGGGTGTTGGCTTGGGAGGGTAGAAAGTTTTTCAGGAGGGGCTGGGAGCCATGTATCTTGGGATTCTGGAGGACTGCAAATTGGTTGCTTTATTTCTGTGGAGCAGACTAACAATACCCTAAGCTCAAGCTAGGTAGAGCAGCTCAAAGATAACCCTTGCCTGAAGTGGAATAAATAAGATGCTTAAGGGGTACATAGCATAGTTTAAATCCCTTTAATACATGGATACTCCCATTTTAAATGCCTTCAGAATGGTTTAAAGGTAATCTGTAACACCACTCCAAAAAACCCTGATTGAACTCAAGAAAGATAACAATGAAGTGGGAGTCCAGATGAAAGCTCTTTTAGGTGTTTGATGCGAGGATGAGATTTCCTTTGGTTCTATAGGCAAACCAACAAGTGGTAAATTTGCGTCTGTATTCTGGGTGGAGATTCCACCTCATGACTACCCAGTTATATAGATCTTTGTCATCTCTTTTTGAGACTACAGCAATCAATACATGCACGCCATAACACTTAAGAAACTCCAAATAGTATAGGATGCTGGAACACATCTTAACTACATGGACCCTTGTAAGCGTTCCACATGTATTTTGACATACACACTGCCTCTCCCTAGAATGCTAGTTAAAAGTCCCCCCCTACTTTTTTTTTGTTGTTGCCAAGTACTCAGTGGATGATCACTAGAGTCATTCTGGAGATTAACTCCTTACAAACAGTGAGATTACCTACCACAAGGGGGAAAGCTTTCCTATGTGCATGTGTGCATTACGGCTGTGTGAAGCCTTAATTTGATTCAGTAGAGGTTTGGCCCAATTCAGTGGCTGAATCTCCAAATGCAAATCAAATCAGAGGACCCTTTAATCTTTCTGAATAGAATTGGAACCCTATGAATCAATTCAGAGAGATTTGGTGATTTGGAGATAGATACAGCTTTAAATGTTTTTTTTACATACCTCTAGGTAGCAAGGGCTCATGAACGCTGCAATATTAAAATGCGTGGAGTGTCCCAAAGAAGCATGAGGGGGCTCCCTAGCATGCTCAGCAGCACACCCAGAAGTGGACCAGAACCACGTCCAGGTCTGCTGGGGTCTGTCGGGGAGCACGCTGGGCCCTCTGGCCTCCCCCCCACAGTGTCCCCCAGCTTAGTGAATTGTGCCTCCTACAGCTTATCACCAACCCAGGAAGGTACGGCAGCCCCCTCCCCCCCCCCACCAATGTGCTCACCAGCAGACCCAGGAACGGACAGGAAGTACTTCCAATCCACTTCTGGGTTTGCCACTGAGCACATGGAGGGCCCCCCCACAGTCCTGTGGGATGCTCCATGTGCCCCAGCATCACAGCATTCATAAGCCACGCTGGTATCTCGAGGTATGTAGAAAAAACTTTCAAAGCTGTGTCTATGTCTGAATCACTGATTCTGCAAATCAGCATTCAATCTTTGGATTTGATTCAGCTGGATTGAATCAGGGACAGTGATCTAAATGAACAAATTGAACCACTGTCCCGGATTTGGGCTGAATCCGAATCCAAATTGAATAGGGCCTGCTTCACACACCTGTAATGTGTATGTATGGGGGAAAAGCAGGGTGGAAAAAAAAGATTTTTTGGTGGCTGGTCTGAGACCATGAGATGAGCTCCTACAAAACTTCACCACCTTCCACTCCAGCAACAAGATACACTCAAGGCTTCAACACTGATACCAAGCTCCCTAGCACACATGCTTAAAAAGCACAACACACATTTAACAAAACAAAACATTACACTGCACAAATATTTGCCACAGTGTACTTTGTCGCATCAGCTATTCATATGAACTGATGAAGTGGGCTACGGGCTATGAAATTATAAACCTTTCTAAACCATATAGATTTTAAGGTGCCATTCTGACCTCATTTCTTCATGACTAGGATGACCATACATCCCAGATTGGCCAGGACAGTGCCAGATTTTTGGAGGCTAGTCCAGTGAAAATTAAAATGAGAATTCTAGGCATGGGGCACAGAAGCAGTGGCAGAAACTATGAAATAGGAAGCCCTAGCAGACAGCAAAATTGCCCACTAACACTAATTGTTTCTTCACAGGTGATTATTAACACCTGGTGAAGTAAAGGCCAATGGGTCATTAAAAAGCCATTCACTCCCTGCAGCAGCAAGGGGGGCAGGGGCAGTGTCCCAGATTTCACATTGTCCCATATGGTCACCCTATGCATGACTTCTGGCTAACTTGGATAGATTCTATAGTGAAAAGGGAAATATTAGAGCTAACAGAGAAAACATATATTTAAGCAACTTTGAAACAGAAATTTGGGATTTACAAAGCACTTTAATGTGTTCTATAAAAGAAAAAAGAGAAATAGAATCCATCAAATCTCTCATGTTCTACATATTGTGATCATATACAAACAGAATCCACTTTTGATGAGCTCACCACAGTGCTGTTTGCTTCATGACCTCATGCTAGTAAGCAAACTTACTGGCATGTATTGGAAGCAATAGCCTTTGAATATGTAATAGGATAAAGCAAGTTGTGTCACTATTTTCATTGGACTAAATTAAAAACTCAATTATTTAAAGAACAAAAAAGTATCAAAACAATCCACTGCTTGATAAAAAACACAGTTTGAATTTCAGTTATTGAATATTCCTAACCAGAAATGATCTACAAACCTAAGATTATGTTTAGCAATTATTCTGAGTATGATTCCAAACAATGTATTCAATGTAAGCTTCAAATGTATAATAGAAGGCGCGTGATTTTAAAAAAGGAGACTGCTATCAAAAACATTATGCTTAGATTTACTCAGCAATAGAAATGATCAAAGAGTACTGCTGTGTTTGTACCAGAGATTTAGTAACACATCCCATGTTACTTCCGGTACTCTGCTTTATGTTCAGATTCAGCAGTGTAACAAGGATAAGGTGACCCAGGCAGCTGCCCCAGGCACCATCTTGTTGGGGGCAGAGGCAGAAAAATATCAGCTGCTACTGCAGCTCCACAATTGTGCCAGCAGTATGGTCACAGCCAGAAGTCACCACTTCCCTGGGTACCCAGATGCTTTGTTATACCTCCATCCAGATTATCCCTTTAAAAGGCACTCTAAAAGTTTGCCCCTACTGTCCTCTTTGCATCATATAGTATATACTTTGCTCCATTTCATTTAACTTTTCATCTCCTCCTCCTTGGGAACCTTTGTTTCCTTCACCTCCATTTCTTCCTTATCTCAAAATGTTCAAGATCCATATCACCTGCTTTTACATTCTCTTACTCTAAGTCCCTATAAAAAATTATTTGCAATAAAGCTAGTGAAATATTGTGGCCTGCTGAGGTCAGAGAACTCTTGTCTGTGTCTATGCAGAAGTACAGCTCATGTCTCTGGAAAGGATTGCTTTATCTGGCACTAATAGTTTCCTTACTGCACCAGTGGATGTAGGCTAGTTAATTCCTTAGGCAGTGGAGTCAACACTATTCCTTCCTCCTCTTTGCCTGTCCATATGCACAGTTCCAGGTGTAACAGACTCAGAGAAGCCATTTCCTTTTCTTTTTCATGCCGTAACCCAGGATGCGATTAATTTACACAACAGACACAGGGGTATAATAAAACTGATTAAAAACAAATGCAAAAACCTAGATATCATGCTTGTTCTAAATAGAACAGTATAAAAATGTCAATTTTTCAGTTAAAAGCAAGCTTAATATATCTGTGTGGGTATTTGCACTGTAGCTTCCCCCCTGAGCACTTTGCTTCCTCACCCCAGTGTGCATCTTCCATCCAAGCCTCATGGACATCATGAAGGATGAATGTGGTGGCAATGAGGCACAGCAAGTACTCCTTAGCTGTTTCAGCACATGCTCAGAGCCTTGCAGCATGCCTTGAGGTGTCCAAAGATACACTCAATGAGCATGCAGCACCTAGTGAGGCAGTGGTTGAAGTGTTCTTTCTTGTGGACCAGGTGCCGCATGTAGGATTTCATAAGCCAAGGGAAGAGAAGATATTGTGGATCCCTGATAAAGAGGGATGGGATGACTTCTGATCCTGATGTTGTAGGGAGCAGAGGCAGGGACATAGCATCCATTTACCATCATCTGGGAAAGGGTGGAGTTGCAGAAGACCCTAGTAATATGGATGCTGCCCACCCAGCCAGGCGTGGACAAAGCTTCCATGGTATTCAGTGACCCCCTGCAGCATGATGGAGAAGGAGCCCTTCCACTGATGGACTCCACAGTTCCTTGAAATAGGCAGAGGATAGGGATGTGGGGGCCATCAATGGCCCTCACACAGTTGAGGAAGTCCATCTGGCAGTAGCAGGTGATGACCTCTTGAGATTCTGAGGCAGATAAAGCAACACATCTTGGATGACTCCACAAACATCCTGGACTGTCACTTTAGATATGGACTTGTTCATGCCAGACTGGTTTGCAATATAGCATAAGCTGTCAGGGGTGACAAGATTTCCAGATGGTGACAGCGACTTGTTTCTCCAGTCAAGGGTGACCTTATGTTGTTGTCCTACCACTTGATGTGGGGACTCAGCTCAGTTGCAATGTCTGTGAAGATGGCCCAGCACATCTCGAGGTTCTGCAACCACTGCAGGTCATTCCAGGTGCCCAGGAAGATCTGTTCCCACCTGTAACTGCTGATCCTGTGAGCCCCAAGCCACCGCTCAGTGCTTTGGAAGTGTTTCTACAGCACCCTGGAGTCAGTGGAGTCCAGGAGGGCCTCAGCTTCCTTGGCCAGGTGGCAGTAGTTGAGCAATGCCAGGATACTTGGTCAACTTGGTCCACCAGTAAGTGGGCTTGTGTGGGTTGAAAGGCTCCTAGGCAGGAAGGCATCTGCTAGGCCATCTGCAGATGGTCATGAGGAACGTCGTATAGCCTAAATGAAAGTAGTGCAGGATGACAGAAAGATGCACCACAGATTCTGGGTCTGTCAGGTCATGTGTGAGGAGCTGGGTTCCATGTTGGGGTTTGGGCAGAGAAACTGACCCATTTGCAATTAACTTGCTGTAAACAAGTCTCTTCTGGGAGGCTCTGGGCAGAGCGGGAAGGGAAGATAACTATGATGGGAAGTGCTCTCCGGAGACATGGTCCACTATGGCAGCCAGCTAGTCAAGGCCTGCCCTACACACTCAGCAATCTTCAGGCAATCCATTGAGGCACTTGGATGTGTGCCAAGAGGCCCCCTGTCTGCAAGCTGTGGCCAGTGCAGGCTGCCTGAATGCCTCCTCCCTCAATGCCGAATGCTTTGCACAGTGCTCTATTGATGGGGTGTAGGACATTCCAACTAAACTGCACAATGAAGATGTGTTCATTTGCACCCTTGGACACATCCTAACAGACACAGAATTACATCCTACTTGAGAGGGAGAGCACACAAAAGCAATTAGGTCCTAAAAATAATTCTTCCAGACCATTATTTCTCACCCACACCATCTATTGTTCTGTGACCCCCTTCTGGAAATAATAATGGAAATAATAGCACTTCTTATATCACAAGCTTGACTGTAAGGATACATGTATTAAAGACTACAAAGTACTTGTATGTTATGGTAATGGACATAGAGCAATGTTATTCTTTCTTCTTGAAAAACTCTGGTATCAGATCAATAAATACATCTATAAAATAGAAGCTACTACTTGACTCTTGCCCAGAACTTTAAATTAAGGGGATCTTATATTTGTCCAGCTTTTCTGTAATGTTATTGGTTTTAAATAATAATATTGTGAATCCAAGATAGTAAATACAAATAACAATCAACTATTTAACAGGAACTGTTCAATGACATATAGTGCATACCATGGAGTTTTGGTGGACAGGTGAAACCAAAAAGGACTATAATGGAAAGAGGACCCAGACAGACACTTTTAGTACTCTATTCTGCCAGCCAGTTAGTCTGTGGTTCCCTGTATGAAGAACAATACTATTGCTCACCTTTTGTATCTAATTGATTTGAATAAAATTAGAAGGAGAGAAACAATATATAGATGGTGATCATCTGTTTAAATGATCATCATTTCTCCTACAAAATCTTCTCTGCTTGCTGCCATAGTAATGCTCCTAGAAGGTTCAATGTGTGCTCCTAGCCTGACACCTTGTGGCCAGACTAATGAACAGCAAAACAGTCTTCTACTCCCTTGTCTGTGTTCCAAAGATAGCAGTCATCGCTAACTGGAAAGATGTAACTGCTGGGTCTTAAACAGGAGATCCTTTACTGTGTCTAGAAGACACAGACATGGTCTGTTCTAAAGATTCATATAAAGGCAAAATAAAACATGGGCAGTAGCTTTCCAAATTAGTTGGTGCAATTCTATATTGACCTATTTTCAGTGTAGCTATGTGAAGCTTCAGCCAACGTTTTCATAATTCCTGGTGTGGAATTTTTTGCTTCATTTTGGCAGTAGCTTTGATTGGGTGGGTGGTGGCATTTCCAAAGTATGGTATGTCTAGGTTTAGGACTCAGTCATAAACAATTACTCTAAGTTTAAGAATACAAACCTATGGGTCTTGTCTTTTCTTCCCCCCCCCCCCCGCTACCTCTCACCAGTAAGTTACAATATATAAAGGAATCCATTAGGCTTGCAAAAATGAAAAATGAACACAGACTCCAGGCTCACAACAATTTTTCTACTAACAATTCATAAATAGCTTTGAACTAAAAATGGCAACTCTTTAATTAGCCACAGTTAATCAAGAAGTTGAACTCTAGAAAATGATTCAATAACTAAATGACAATAAAGGTTTTAATCCCAAATTTATGCAAAACAGGGTTCTGGGCTCTTGCTGCAAATTTTAGTTGCATGATCTATCCATTGAACTTAAAGAGCATTTTCCTGAAAAATGGTCTGGCCATTGGCAAACCATGTTGGAAGCTACTATGAATAATATATGTATAATGTAGAATTGCTTGCAGAGCAGATACAATATAGACTTGAAGGCTTCTGAACAACTTTCCCACAACCTGCAAAGAGAGCTTTAAATGAGATTTTTTTTGGTAGTATTTATCTTCTTTGAAGGAAATTTTCATTAAGAAAATTTGCATGAATAGAGATTCTTTACTGCTTGCCAATTTACTTGCTCCAGGAGTTTATTCCTCATCATCCAGTTAGCCTACTAGGTGATTCCAGTGGTTGTTCTGGAACAGATTGTGTTGTCACCAAGAACCATCCCCACCATTTGTGAGTTCTACTTCACAGTATCTCCAGTGCAAAGATATGTAAAAAAATTTACAGGGGATCTAGAACCTTGAATATTTCTCTTGATAAGGAAATGCTTGGGCTTCTGAAACACTATTCCAACTGGTTGGCAGTGGACACATCTATACATGATGTTACATTGCTGTAGCAATGCGCTATGATGACAACGTTGGCAGGCACAAACTGTAGCACCACAGCTACATTGCCATAGCTGTGTTCCCTCATTATAATGCATTGCTACAGCAACATAGGGGCTAAAAATAACCATATGCCACTGGCACAGCGCAGTATGGGCTGTTACTAATCCTTTTGAAAATACAAAATGATGTCACCATAACAATGGTGACATAGGGATGCATGTAGATGTGCCCAGCATGCAGGACATAGCTAAGACATACATATAGAAGTAGGAGACTTAAAGACAGAAATTCACCATCCTCACCTCAACTGTGCCCAAACTCAGGCCAACTCAGACACAACTCAATATCCAATTCTATGACTTAAAGTGAGAAATAAGTAGTTTAGTTAGTACAAAAGAACTTAAATATCCCAATTAAAAATAGAAGTTAACAATTAAAGGTGTTTATTTTATATAAGCATCATTTTTAGCTTCACAAACTGTCTCAGGAGTAGTAGTCTTTTATATATTATACCATAACTGAAAGAGAATAGAGTGTATAATGATTCGTATAGGACTGACACAGTAAATTATTCCTAGCTGCCTAATAGTATAAAAAGGAAATAGTCAACCACTAGAAAGTTGTATACATGAGTTTTCTGGTCATCAAAATATATAAAGAATTTAATACCCATGGCAGACTCAATAATTTAGCGGGATAGGGAGGTATCAACAAATAATAAGCATAGCAGCAGAAGGCATGACCTCCCATAGCATTAAGTTTAAAACTAGTTATTGCCAAGAGACAAGAAAAGCTGTTAGGCTAAGAGTATGCACAGAGCTAATCCCTGAGATACAGTGGAGCCAGACTAAAGATAGCACAGAGAAGACAAAAGGAGGGTTTTTAATAGATCCATGTAAACTGACAACTGAATGAGCTGAATGAAGCTTGGAAATTCCACCTTGTAATTGACAGAGTTTAAACAATATAGTCCAAGAGACCAGTAGTATAAATATCAATTTTATTCATATCTATCAATGGATGAAATTCACCTAGTAACAGCACAAGGGTATAATTTTTTTTAGCACTAACTCCTCATAAATTCTCTCATTGAATATATATATGAAGTTTAATTCCTGGAAGATATCAATACTGATTGTCAAACAGTTTTTCCAGACTGCTATGTTAGGCCAAGGAATGATTTAAATGCACTGTGCTCAGCTGTAGAAAATTACTTTTTTATGGATCCACGTCAACAAG
Organism: Caiman crocodilus; assembly: GCA_030014935.1. Taxonomy (NCBI): domain Eukaryota; kingdom Metazoa; phylum Chordata; order Crocodylia; family Alligatoridae; genus Caiman; species Caiman crocodilus. The sequence continues at coordinate 22,697,260 of JAGPOW010000290.1, forward strand.
ACAGAAAGTATTGAAAGGCTCATCATTGCAAAAGCACATGAATTTGCAGGACAGTATAAAATGTTACTTTTTTTTTTTATTGAGACATAAATAACCTGTACTGAGAGACCTACAGAGGTTGTGAAGTCCTTCTGGTAATCAAGAATCTAAACGATAAATGTGAGCCACAGTTTCATGTCCACGTTTATGCAAATGCATTCATATATCTTTAACATGTCTCTTATTAAGATATTTTTTTAGAATTACTGAAGTGCTTTTATTAGACTTTAAGGCCAGAGCAGTCATTGACATTTCTGCAATGGATCAGGCTAAAAGCTGGGGGGGAGGTGCTAGAACAGCCCTCCCTTCCCTTGTACAGGGCTGAGCTGAGGGGGGCATGGCCATTTGAGGGGGAATTGAGGGGGGCATGGCCAGCAGGATGCTTTGATTAGGGAGGTCTTGCTACAATATCCCAGACTTTTCCCTGCTAGCTGCTCAAGGGGTAGGAGTGTTGCCAGATCTCAGCCCCCTGCCAGCACTCTGAAGCAGTGGGTGGGGATTGTGTAGTGCATGCATCTGTTGATGATACAGAGCTTTTCAAACTCCCTCTCCCTGCTTTGTTATACTGTTTGCAGCAGACTGACAGGGGAGCAAGCCAGCAGGAGACTGATAACAGTGTTTATCACCTGATTAGCAAAACAATAGCCTCTCTCCATTACTTCAAACTCTTCTTAAACAGTTTACCAACTGACCTATTGTTTAGTTCCAAACAGCCCTAAGCAGTCACTGTTCTGGCTGCCTGTCCCAGTGAAATCGAAGACAAACACACTGCATTAGCTGCATAACACATGCCCAGGGTCCACAGGGCTGAGGTCCGTGTTGTGAGCGATGGGAGGGAAAGGGGGATTTCCTGCTTGAGCAGCGACCGGGGGGGGGGCAGGGCAGGGGGAAGCCAGGCAGACCCTGCTATGCCTGCAAGTCTGTGCTGGAGATCCAGCCAGGGAGTAGAGGGGAGGGGCCAGTCCCGCTGTGGAGCAGAGAGCCCCTCCCAGCCCAGAGAGCATGCCAAGATGCTGGGAATGTTTGGTTTATCTTAAACCAGCAAAGGGGTCTGAGACAGACATTGCATAAACTGGTTTGATCCAAATCAGTTAAGTCAGAGACTACATTCAACGAGGTTTATCTTAAATCAGTTTCAGCCATTTTCAAACTGGTTTATGTGAACATCTATTCTGTTACAGGTTTAAACCAGCTTCTGATCACTTAAACCGGTTTGTGTGTGATGTATGTCCTTAACCTAATAGCCTCAACTACCGTAACCTAGCTTTTTTTTCTGATGTCTTTGCATTCTTTTTCTTTTTGTTTTATTTGAGCATACACAACATCACAAAGCTTACTTATTTTGCAATATTTTAATTTAAGTGATTTTTTGCAATATTATAGCCCTTTACTGTGTGGTTCTTAAAAGATTAAGAAGTTAAGCTTATAAAATGATAATGTTTGTTTATTCAGAGAGCAGTACCTTACCTACTGTTCTGCTGCTCCCTCCTGCCATCCCAGGGCCAATGTAACAACTTAGACATAATACTCTTAAAAGGTATTCATACATCTTCTGCCTTTACATGTTACATATCCCCATATAATATTAACATTGGCAGTTTTGTTCAACTCATAGGTAAAGCACATTTTAACAAATCTCTATTAGTCTTTGTGTTGGCTTTTTAGCTCTAAGTGATCGTCTCAGTTTCTCTGCATTGTCAAACCTTATTGGCTCAGTTCTTGTTTGGTTTCCTTGTTCAAATGTCTCTACTTCTGTGTCATTTTCAAATCTCCTCTGTTGTTTCTTGTTGCTTTGATGTTAGCTTTAATATTCACCAAAGGTGAACCTTGTAATGCTGCTTCCTTTCTCCCTTTTATGAGCTACAGGTGTCATCTGTTCCTTCTTGACACCCGTCCTTCTGGTGTGACTACTTTATAGTGTCTGGGAGCTACTTGATGGGAAATTAGTGCTTTTTGTTTCCATGTTCATCCATCTGAAATAAGCACCATATATTTGTTGTGCAGTTGTGGTAACTCCCTGGAACCCATGTTATAGTACCATTTTTGTCTGAGTTTGTCATTTTTACAAAATGTTTCCATGTCTTGCTTTTCACTGATAAGCATTATCCACAAGATTTGGCATCCTGGGTTCGAGTTTCCTGCTAAACAGCATTTCTGCTGAGAACAATCCATGTTTCATGGATGCTGTCCTGTAATTCAAGAGTGGCGGGTAAACATCGGTGTGAGAATCTGTGGCTTTTTTCACCATTTTATTTACTATCTGTACTCCATTTTCCATCAGACCATTCCAGTGTGGGTATTTAGGAATTGAAGTGTTGTGATGGAATTCATATTTGTTTGCAAACTCTTTAAACTCAAGACAGTTGAACTGAGGTTCATTGTCTTGTCTCTCAATCAGTGGAATCCCATGTCTAGCTAAATCAATTTGATGCCAGTTATGACATGGTTTGCCATTATTCTTTCAACTAATGCTATTTCAGGATAGTGAGAATAATAACCCAGCACTAATGCATAATTATTTCCTGCATGTATGAATAAGTCAGTCCCCATTTGATACCACAGAGCTATGAGTTCCTCCATGACCATCATCAGCTCTTTTCTTACTGCTGATCTGTACTTTAGACATGTTGTACAAACCTTTACAGCATTTTCTATGTAATTTATGTTGGGTCAATATAGAGCACCCCGTGCTCTCCCTTTGCGTTTTTCAATGCCTAGATGCCCTTCATGTAATCTGTTTAACATATCTTTCCTTAGCACTGTTTGAACAACAAGTCATGAGCCTTTGAACAAAATGCCATCTGGTAGTGACAGCTCTTCCTTGAACTAAGAGTAAGGGCTAGGTATGTGTTTTCCAGGCCAACCAGCACAAATAGCTGTTATCATTTTGTGGTGCCATGATCAGTAGCTTCTGCAATTAGTGTGCACGTTTTATCTGTGACAGGAATCACTATTTTAATTAGATTAACATGTGCTATGTCTAAGTTTGGAATTCTGTCATTTTCCATTGCGTCTTATACACGGTGAGTCTCTGAATAAATTTCTTCCAGTTTTCTACTGCATTGCTGAATAGCTTTAACTCCTCTGAAATTCTGAGATGCTCCACTTTTGTTTGTTTCTTTGCGCCCCACTCCTTGTACCATGTGTAGTTTTCAAAAGATTTAGGAATAAGCTTATAGAATGATAAACTTTGTTTATTCAGAAAGCAGTATCTTGCCTACAGTTCTGTTCTCTTCTGGCATCCCTGGTCCAGTGCAACAACTTATACATAACACTCTTAAAGGTATCCACATATTTACATTCAAGTCCTTCAAGCACATTTAAAAAAAGGACACCATCCTGTAAACAAGTAAGTAATATTCCCACTTTAGAGAAGGGGACTTGTCCCAGTTCAAACAGCAAGCCAGTGACCATGATAAGAGTGAAACCCAGGCATCTTCAAGTTCATGTCTAACTAGTCCAACTATTTCTTTGTAAGTGATATAATTTGATTATTCAGTTACTTTTCCATTATGATTACAGCATTTCAGATGTTATAACATTATTAACACTAGTAAATGCTTTTTTAAATTCTTCATGGCATCTTCACAGTGACCACTGAAGATCCCTAATCACTTAATCAGCATTATATTCATGTTTTCTCATACATTTCATGATTATGGTTGTCTAATGAAAATAGAATATTAAGAGATTAATTCAAGAAGTTAAAAGGAAACAAAACCAACATTCCTAAAGACAAAAAGGGCCTGTTAATTGAAAAAGAAAAGTTCTAAAACTTTTTGAACACTGATATTATAGAGGATTTTCTACTTGGCACATGAGAAGAAATACTGACTTTTTGAGATAAGACATGGTCAGGTATTACATTTGTAGTGAGACATATGGCCTGACAATATGTGAGCGTACAGCTGTTCAAGTAATTTATTGTGGAAAAACACACCATAAACTCTTTACAACAGCAAATTCTAAGCACCACAGTCATTTCTAGAGCCACATGTAATGCCTGTACAGCTACATATAGGATGCATCTACACATTGCCTTGCAGTGATGTATCAATGTGCTACATTGCCGTATGGCATGCTACAATAATGTAGCGATCATATGGGTCTACACAATTTCCAGCTATATCACCATAGCAGCGTACTCCCCAGTTATAGCACACTGCTATGGTGACATAGTAGTGAAATCTAATTGTGTACCATGGGCATGCCACAGTAACCGCCCATACTGAATTGTGCTTTAGTGCTTCAAAAAGGAAGTACTAAAACACAGTGCCATAGCAATGTTGCCATACAGCAATGTGCAGACTTTCCCACAGTCCTACAGGGTATGGTTTGGTCCTCCAGCATCCTGGGAAGCTTTGCTTATGCCCACCCATCCTGGTCCAGTAAGTCTGTCTGTCATACTGAACTCTACTGCCTCAGGGAGCTGGGTCAAAAGTTGCCATTTGTACTTGCTGCTCATTGCTGCCTTTCTTTGTGAACAGGATACCAAAACATGACTGAAATCCACCTCCCACTGTGGAAAAATATACCCGCTCCTGTTATGTCAGCATGTCTGGTGTTACCTACAAGTCACAGAAGGACAAACAGCAAGAATTTGTGGGTGGTTGAGCTTGGGCATGGGTACTTCAAGGTTGACTCTTGGCTTTTACAGTTGAGAAATGCCATGGCTGGGATGAGGAAGAGACTTTCCAGTAACTTTCCTAAACTGAAAGGGATACCAGAGTCCTGTGTGGTGGGTGCTGAAGCTGTGCGCGCTTTGTGCGGTGACTGGCTACCTTAATTTGCCAAGGCTATGGCTGGAACCAGCAGCCTTTGGATGAAGAGACAGACCACAAATTCCCAAAACATAACTTACTAAAACCCAATATCTTGCCCACCCCTTCTAAACAGAAACAAACCCCCAAACCGCATATGTATCACAAAACTCCAAAACCACATTTGCATAAACAGTTTCCTGTTCCATCACCCTCCTCTTAAGCAACAGTATCTCACTAGCACAAAAGAATTTCCTATGGTATATTCAGTGTAGAACTTTTTGTTTTTAAATTAATTGCTCATTAACTTTAATCACAACATCCTTGAACAAGATGCATTGGAGCAATGTTCATGTTTATGTCTATCAAGGGACATGACAGAGTTTAAATGACCTTCTTCGATGTCACGGAAGCAGACATTATCCATTAATGGAGATGTCTTCCATTTTGCAATGCTAGTTTATATAATCAAAGTTGACAGACACGGTAACTGTTGGTCCTTGTATTTACTGCTTGGTCTCATATGTTCATTCACATACTGCTGATTTAAAGAATTCCCTCTGGCTGTTACTTTTCTATAGCAGCATACTGCTTCTGTAAAGATTTTTTTTTTTTTTTTTT
>JAGPOW010000290.1:22717448-22741209 GCA_030014935.1 Caiman crocodilus
TGGGCATCTTTAAGAGTAGATTGGATAGGTACTTGGCTGGGGTCCTGTGACCCCAGCACTCATTCCTGCCATTGGCGGGGGGTCAGACTAGATGGCCTGTGCTAGGCCCCTTCTGACCCTAGTTACTATGAAACTATGAAATGCCAGGGATGGAGGGGGGCAGTTCCAGAGCCACTCCTCCCCTCCATCTGGGCTGCATACAGAGCCAGGCTTAGTTAGAGACAGCAGTGGCAGCAGGCAAGGGAGGGGAGGTGCCACTGAGTACAGAGAGGAAGAGATTATAGGGTTTTTTTTAACTGCTTCAGGGAATGGAAAAAAGAGTCCTTGGCTGCTGCTCCCATAGCATGTTTGACTGAAAGAGGGATGCATCCATGCTGCTATACCCAACTCCCCTTGATCTGCTCCTGGCCACATGGATTTTGGCCCCTTTTTTCATGGATTTCCTGAAGCACTGGAAGGGAATCACCCTGTTTCAGGAAATTGTGAAGCACTGTGTAGCAATTATATTCCAGCTCCACCCCACTTCAAAGTACATTAGACATGAAACTGAGAAACTTGGGATGCAGTGTCAGAGACATACCTATCAGACCTCTAGTGCAAACCAAGGGTCCATTCCCACACACTTCATGGTGCAGGACCTGGCAAAGTATACACACTACAGAAATAGGAACTAAAAAAATTCTAGTGTATGCAGAGATCCAGCTAAAATCAAAAGCCAAATTAAAAAAAAAAAAAGTGTTTTTCTCCATATAATTACATAAGAAAATGGGATTGTTAAACCACATATATATTATCTAGACAGTAGAGGGGCTATGGTAGTATGCTATACACAAGTTAATGAAAGACAATTGATGGACCACATCTCTATATATGCACTTGGGTAGTGTAAATAATACCAAAGAGCATCCTTGTGTCAGTTATACAAATGTTATAACATTACCTTCATCATGCTAGGAAGAGTCCCAGTCATGTCCCAGAAGAACTTCCAGCTACTGTGCTGGAATTCTTCCATTTGAAATAAGATTTAGTCCTAATATGATGTTTGTCAAAGCTCAAGACGTTTTGCAGTAACATAACAGGCTTTCCTGTGACCAGGGTGCATGGTACACCTTTTAATAGGCACTACAGGGGGGGGTGAGGTGAGCTACCATTCCCATGATGCAAAGTGCCACAATAGGAAAACACAGTTGTAATATTAAACCAACTCTAAATGAAGAATATTCATTCAAACAAACAGTATTTTTTCATGGAAAAAATTCTAATATAATAAATGGCTTAGTCCCTCTGTCTGTCTGTAATGCACTTGGAGCACTCCGATTGGTTACTGAAACAACCAATCAGAGTGCTCCAAGAGCATTATGGACAGAAGGCAGTGGTGGAGCGCTGCCATGACAGTGAGGATAGAGGGAACGGAGCAGGGGGCGGGGGGGAGGGGTAAGTCCAGTAGTGCTGGCTTTGCCTCCCCACCCCGGCCATGCTTCTTGGAGGTGGTGGTGGCATGGGGTGCTGGCAGAGGGGGACAGAGGGGACAGCAGGGCAAGCTTCCCATCCCCCCCATTCCTGGGAGGTGGCAGTGGCACTGGAAGGGGGAGTTAGGGTTAGCAAGATTTCCCCCCTCACCTCTCCCCCCAACTGCCCCCCATCCTCCTATCATTCTTGATGAGCAATTTGCTAGTAGTCCCCATAATGTTTGAATATTTCACCATCTCTTCCAAGTTTGGGAAAAAAAGTTGACTATCAAACTTTCCTGTGACATAGTATTTCTACGTAGTTTTATACTACCAGTGACACTTCAAATGTAAGCAATGGATAACTTCTAAAAGGCATCTGTAATGCCACAACATATATATAACAGGTAAAATCTCTCAAAATAGGAAGACAAGGTTCTTTGGGTAAATTTGATATCTTATTAGATCAACCCGAATAGTTGGAGAATAGTTATTAAGCAAGCTTTCAGGTTCAAAAACCCTTCATCAGGCTAAGGAAGCTGCAGCAGGAGGCATTTGTAATGAGAATCTCATGCTAGTTTGCATCCTTACTTATCGTTCCTGGAGTTGGGAATAAAAAACAGGATTTTCAGTACTCCTGGGCCCTAAAAAACCAACCCGCTTTTTGAGTTAAACAGAGCTTCTCCAGCTTCACTGATGTTACCTAGCATCTCAGCTCTCTGTTTATTTTTTCAAAACTTCTCCTCCTCTCCCTTATTTTCCTCAATGTTGGACAAAACTGGCTTGGTCTCCAGGAATTATGATATCCTTTTTGCTAATGCGGGTTTCTTCCAGGAATTACTGGAAGAACACACTATTGCCCCTGCTCCATGATACATATCTTATGCAAGTAACTGGTCAATAATGCAATAAATTTAGACTAGTCATATGCTCAAAGACTGGCCACAAGTGCAAAATAATTATCACATGATAAAAATGACTATGCAGTTATAAAGAGAGCCACACAGTTATAAAATTAGTGCTTGAAAATGTGTTACAGCTCTATAACTAGTTTCTACCCAGCTTTAATGGGAACATGTAGCAGGGCCCTATGGAATACTGCTTCTAGCATTTGATTTATTAGTTATTACTAGTACAGCGTCTACATCGCAGAAAAAAAAAAAAAACCTCTTGCAGTCGGAGCTAGGTTACTGCTATAGTTTGTTTTATTCAGCGTGTAAATGAGCTGTTCTCTTTTTGACTGCCTTGTGACTTTGACCTCACATTCTGGGCTCAGACTTTTATAGACCACTTTGTATCAACTGCTTTTCTAATAGTGGTCCTTCAAATGTGAGGCATGAGTCAAAAATTGGTGGTATTGTATTCACTTAAAAATAGAGATGTCTTTTAGAAGTCATTCGCAGCTTTTTCTTGAAGGATCACTGACAGACATGAGCTAAATTCTGATTCACTGTTTATTTTTACCCAAATCAGAATTAAATGGTAAAATACAAGTATTTTAAAGGACCACATTATCTCATGTGATACGTAGTCCAGCCCATGAGAAAAAAAATCTAGCAGCAAGATAAAGACATAATGATCTTAGTAACAAAATACTGAGAAATTACATTTTTACCAGTAGTTTGTAACATTCATTTTCTCTGGTCCTGAAGCCTGCTTGCCAGGCAATCTCCGTTCTTTGTTATCTCACAAATCTCTCTCCCTTCATCTCAGACTGCATTTTCAATCTTTTATCTGCTTTGTCTTCTAGATAGTGTTCACTATTAAATTAGGGGGGAAATCTACTATCCAAGAAGAGTTTGACATTTCAAAATATTTCTCATGAATGAGGATGAAGTAAGACCTTTAAAAATCCCCCTCCTCCCCCATGCAGACAGAAATAGAGGGATACACACACATACAGCCCTCTCTTGCGCCACCAGATAATAGATCTATAGCTTTAACACTCATCAGGAATAGAAGAGACTCAGGATACCAATTCAGAATAAGGACTTAAACCTGGGTATCCCAGATAAGGGCACAATCCAGTGAACCATAGGATTAGAGTATGTGCACATGAACTAGGGCTGGTTGTAGCTATCTTGGTCTAAGGACATAGGCAGACAAGGTTCTTTGCAAAGATGTGATATCTTTTATTAAATCAACTGAATAGTTGGAAAAATTGCTCTTTGCAAGCTTTTGGGCACAAGCATCCTTCTTCAGGCATAGGGAGAGTCTAATCTTATCTGTTCCATGGTTAAGGGGAAAAGTACAAGTCACTATAGATTGGTCTAATCTGCAGAACTAGGGAGTGCATTTCAGGATCCCTCTATTGACTTCAAAGTGCTTCAGTTCAGGATCTCAGTTTCACTCTTTATATGCAGACTATCAACTAAAAAATTTCATTGGCTGCTTCAACCTGGAAAACCAGAGTACATTGGAGAAATAAAACCCCCTTCTCTCCCTGGAACTGACTGGCACCCTGGCTCCATGAAGTGACACCATAATGTTGTCAACTCCACATTTGGGGAGTTGACAGTGATTTGGGTCCGAGACTAAAGTCCTGTTCCCATTGGAGTAAGAAGGAATTTTGACTTGACTTCAGCAGAATATGCCTTGTAATTGTTAATTATTTCTGTAGCGAAACATGAAAGGAAACAAACAATATTATCTTGCATTGAAGTAGTTTTGATCAACGTAGCAAGTGAACTGCCCAAGTTAAGGCTCATCAGAACACTTAAAAAGTTATAACATGACAATATAGAGATCCTAGTTGTTTCCATTTTTAAATGTAGAGAAATACTGCAGGCTCTGTAATAATGAGGCCTGATAGTTGTCAGTAAGCACGGTCTTTCTTAGGATGGTCACTCTAATTGCTACTGGCTGCAAGGAAAGAAATACCTTCAAAATAGGGATTATTTGTTCTTCCAATACTCAGTCTGGAGCTGAGGAATGTTTTTCTTACATTTCACAACATTTTTTTAATGTAATAATGTTAATTTCCTTCCCCTCCCAAAAAAATACAGCTCTTTCATTGTATTTATTTTTTTCCTCTTCTCAAATCTTTCATAGATCTACTTATTACATGTTTTTACACTGTATTCTATGCACTGACCACCTTTCATCATTATAAGTTTTCCCTATAAAGTTACAGTGTGAACACTGTAAATATGACCATATCCAAACATAATATCTTAGTAGCATGCTGCAACTTTAACTATTGTACAAGGCATTGCAGAAAGTGTTCCTAGTTTTTACTGCAGCTTCCAGACAGCTTATCATATAGCACTCAACGCAGCCAAAGACTTTATGGGAAACATATGGTAAGCAAAAGTCATGACCTGATTAACAACTGGAATGCAAAGTAATTTTAGAAATAATGGGCCCAATTCTCGTCTCAGATCTCCAATTCATGTCGGTAGAAAACACCACTGAAGTCAATAAAATGACTTCAACGGACCCAAGGAAAAAAATTAGGCCCATGACTAGTTTAACTATATAATGATGCTATCTGATGACAACCCATGTGAAAAGACTTGATGCACTATTCAATGTTTGTTTTAACTGTATTTTTCCCACATAAGGCTACAGGGCCAGCACACAAACCCTACTGGTCACCTGGAATCCCCAAAGATTCTGGAGAGCTGCAAAAGGATAGAGTGACCATCTGAAAAGATTAAGGCTTTCTGTCTCTGGAGCTTTGGAAACCATTTGCTAACTGGGCAACTACCATGGATTTGTAGCTCTAGAACTTCATGAAATGATTTAGAGTGATCTAAAATGACCTCTTAGTTGCACTAGGGTGCCAGCAGTTTCAGATCAGTATAGATCAAAAAAACAACAACTTTTCAGGTTATTCCTGTGCTACATACATTTCTACATCCAAAGCACTGGATGGGTATCTAGCCATTCTGATTCTTTTGGAATATTTATATTGTAAACTCATCCAAAAGAAGATTGATTTTAACATCTTCTGTGAAATTCTGAACACACTTGAAGACAATAACATTTAGCTTTACAGATGAATGATCAAATTTCTGCTAAATATTATTTGAGTGCCAAATTCTAAACTGCCACCTCTCTTCTAAAATTAATGATAATCGGTGCCTATACATGTGATTTTTTCACCATTAAAAGTATCCTAAAGCCATCACTTAATACATGTGGGCAACTTTAAAATGTGTTTTAAATGGCAGAGATTGGCTTAATTAAACCTCATTGTATGTGTCTTATATGTCAGGCAAACTGTTATAGTGTGCCTCAGCTTACCAGTTAAATACACATGCAATAAAAGGTGAACTAAGTCTTCCCCAAGGGCTCAGGCCTCAGGCTCTTTGGTGCAGTGTCTGGTTCCCCCTGCTCCCCACTCTACAGAACTACAGTAAGGCATGAAACTCACATTGAGCCATGGAACTTCTCATAAGTTTTAAGGCACTGTACCTAAAAAGTGTTTTAAGTAAAGCTCAAAAGTTACAGTACCTTTAGAAATGCCTGCCCTGCCCATATATAGGCACCCAGTACGCCAGTCGCGATTCCAGTTTCAGTAAGCCCGAGACTTCAGGAAACATTTATAAGAAAGAGACATCTCAGTGAAACAAGAGAGATAAGCATTATACACCCAACAAATGAGAAGATTAGAAAAACTGAACCAACAGTGAAGGCAGGAGGAGGAGGATGTGAAATATTTTGAGTAAACTGAACAGCTGAGTTTCTATTTGTAAATATTTCGGGGAATGGACTGGTTGATTCTTCTGTGTGTAAACCACATATGGATTTCACTTCATAACTTGATAAATAAGGAGCTGCCTGGCAAAAAGGCTGTGACCCCTTACAATGATCATTGATTTTTATGGCAGCTCTATTAGCCAAACAAGCTGGTTCTTAAAAAAATCCACATTGTGTCACTATAAGTCAGGAACTGATTTTGTAGGATGACCAATTTCAGATTACTGCCAAGTGAACTATTAGATTTTGGCATAAACTGATGGTTCTAATGACTTGAATACTTTGAATTTATTTTGCTAAGATAGCCTATCAATAACCAAGAGTGATTTTAATTATTGGCATTCTCCTTGAGGTCAGCCACAAGGCTAGCCCTACATTTCCCTCCAGCCAAGTAAAGGGGGTTGGATCTTAGCACAGGAGGAATTCTCCTTTCTTCCCCATTTAGTACTTTAAAGACTATCTATTTTTCCTTGAGAGTAGTGGATCGTAAATTCAAACTATTCTCCTTCACACTCCCATCCTAGAAGAATTTCACTTTTCAAAATATTTTGTCATCATTTTTTCTCCAGCTCAGGATCCTCCCTGACCCTGACCAATCTTTTGCAAACTATTTATGCAGAATATTAGCTCCGTTTCTTAGTTGATGCTCTCATACTCCATCTGACTTGTCATGCGGCACCTTTCATTCTCCAACGAATGCTTTTTTCTTCATTTTAGTTCTGACATTTCCAAAATGTGTATTTCAAGCTTCTGTATGAATGACAATTTTGTTTCGGAATTTGTCTGTTTCCCAGAGAATTTCAAGGTACTTAAAAACCTAAAGCATTACATAAAACATTTTTGTTGATCCAAAAAGAACAGCTTGATTTTTTTCTGTCAAGTTTACAAAAAAAAAAAAAAAAAAAATCATCCCTCCTATCTAGTTCTAATTTTACCATGTAATTCCCTCTGTTTCTAGGAGTCAGCAGCAAACACTTAAGCACTGTAACTCTGCAAGTGATTAAAATCATGCTTTGGAAGAGGTGGGTTTTTTGGTCTGCTGCTTTGGATTTTTAGGTTATAGTTGGGCCACATTTCCAAGCTTTTCTCCACAGCAGCAATAGCTAGAAACTGTCCTGACAGCAGAAGCTGAGATTGTTTGTCAGTCGACTCCAGCAAATGAAGTTTCTGGGAACAGATAAACTGTTTCAATAGCTGGGATCAAGTCAGGAAATGTCCAAACTGTGAGACGGAGCTAGAATCCAATTTGTAGCCAAAGAATCAAGGAGACAGAAGTGTAGGCAAGTGAATAAAACCACCCACCCCACATGAAATATGGGTAATATGGTGGTAGTTCCAAGACTGTTTGAATAAACATTGGAGCTAAGCCTACTGAAAAGTATAGCTAGAACATCCAGACTCCATTAGTCACTCTCAAAAATATCCATTGACTTTTCAAATTTAAATGTTATTCATGCAATATGCAGTAACAAATGCACCTACCCAACTTCAGTACAAAATACATTTACTGTTTGCAAAATTATAAGGTGCCATGATGCAAAATCAGTTATGAGTATTTTGGCACACCAAATGTAGAAGTATAATTGGACTTTCTATAGAACCCAACTTCACAGCAGTTTTCTAGGCTATATTCATTACATGTTTTTAAAACACCCAATCTTGGGACAGGCCCTACAAAGGACAAAAAGAACTTAACATTGAGGCCCTCGTCTTGCAGTTTGGTCCATATGGGCAAAGTTTCAATGCACAATAAATCAGGGTGCAGAATGGAGAACAACAAAAATGGGAGGAAGAGGTAAAAGAGAATAAGAGCTTCTGTGCCAAGATCAACCAGCTACCATATTTACCTGAATCACAGACAACTTTAAATTTAAGATGACCTCCCACAATAATTAGATTCCATGAAAACATTATACATTTATTATAAGCATTCATGTATAGAATTGAATTAATGGAAAGTCATGTTAAATTTGTCTCCTCCCCCATTGCTGCATCAGGGAAAGCAGTGGCAGAAAGGCAACCAGCAGTGTGAGGCAGACAGTTGAGGTCAAATTTTGACCCCTATCTCTTATCCCTTGCTCCACACAACCTGTCCCTCTCCTCATTTGCTCCCTTCCCCCACCCACTGCATACCTCCTCCCTACCTGTGTCCCCCACCACTTAACTCCCTCATGATGTCTGTGCCCCCTGGCATGTGTTCTCCTCACCAACATTTGCTCTCCCTACCACCTACCTGCCCCCCCACTTTGCCACTTGCCTGTTCTTGCTGCCTGTCCCTTCCCATGCCTGTGTCCCCAGGCACGTTCCCTCTTAACTGCCTGCCCCCAACCTGCTCTGCATCCTGCCCTACTGCTGTCTACCCTCAGTTGTGAACCTGGCCTTGCTACAGCCAAGACTGCAGAGCACATAGTGGTTCCAACCCCACCTACCCAGGAAGCATTAGTTACAGCAGCAGCAGCATGATTTGTAAAGAATAAAGTATGATTTATAGAGAATCACTGCAGGGAAAGATACCAGTTTCACATCATTTTCATCTGCACAAAATATAAAAGAGGCCTAATGCATTAGAGACATAGGGCACCTGTATACAAGCAGAAAATTTGCTCCAATTCACTCTAATTACAACGTGTTGGAGCAGGCTCAATTAATTGAATCTGCCGGAGTGACACTTCAGCAGACTCCAGCAGCTTGTGTATCAGCTTCCCCATGCTTAAAAATAGTGGTAGGGTGCTTTCACCAGAGCTCATTGAATGCTGATACACAAGATGCTCTAGGCACTTTAATTAGAGCACTCCCACATTCCTGGACCACGTGTATAAATGCCCATAGAGTCTCCTATCTGATAACCAAACCAGTGTTAATAGCTGACATATTCAGGACCGGATGGAGCACATTTTCTCCTGTTGCTAGACAATGTGCTATACAGAATGTTTGAAAGCCATGCAAGTCAACTCCTAGATTGTAATGTAGCATTGCTGGCTGGGGCCCAGTGTGCCTCAAGACAGGGGAGCAGCCAGCCCAGTCTCCACATGCCTCCTTGTTGAGACTCCACAGCAGCAACTAAGGGCAAGATTACAAGTTCTATTAACACATTAACAACTGTTTTGCTAGTTTAATAATCATGCTAACAGAAGGGGAACCTGAATTACCCTTATCATATTAGTTCTGATATTTTTGTTTGTCTTTTTTTGACATCTCTGAAAAATATTTAATGACTATTGTAAATGGTAGACTGTAATGATAGACTGGATTTAGGCATAGAAACTGCTTAAAAGTCACCTTCCCCAATTTCCATAGCACAGAGTTCAAGAGTTAAGACCATTGGACTAGCAGACTGATCACATTCAGTGATATTAAATAAAGTAGGCTACCTTCAAACCTGACAAGCTTATTAATAGAACTGATTACAGTTGATTCCTTTTGTGAAACCTTGTTTGTCTGGCATTCAGCTGGCTCTGATTAAAATAAAGAAATGGGAACAGATATGGCAACAAACTGTAGAAGTAGTTTAAAGTATTGAATGCTTTCGGTTCATGCAACAGTACTTCTGTATCATATTTTAATTTGGAGGTAACATAGGTCTCACATTTTAAGACCCATTCTTATAGGTTTAAACATGCTTCCAATTCAGTACCCAGCCTTTATAAATTCACACAGTTCAGTGACTGAGAGACAATGTAGAGCAATTGCTCTTTAAGATGTACTCCAAGCTCATCTATTTTTTAATGGATCTGAGTGTAGAGCCTCTCACAAGAGTAGATAGGTGAGCTTACTTTTAAACAGTCAGGCCATCTGCTTATGTGATTACACATAGTTGAGTGCAAAAAAGTTGGATATATTTAGTAAAATCCTGGTCAAAGAGGTACAATTTTTAATTTGACTGAAAACTGTGATATTGAATTACCCAATCCTGTGTTGGTTGCTCATTTGTACACTTTATGCACTCTGGAGCATGAAGCATACTGTGGTTTCATCTAGCACCTAACACAGTGGGTAATGCACAATAAACTGCATTACAGTATAAAAACATGAAAATGAACTCAGGATGTGTGTACATACAAAGTTATCAAATCAGGGATAAGAACTGTATTTCATTACTTTGGGAACTCATTTTTAAATTTAGTGCTCCAAAATGTACTCATTAAGCATACAGACACTCATCATGGCCAATGTTCTTAGTGCTATGCAATTGTTTCACTTTGACAATGCCAGGTTGTATATCGCACAGTATTGTGATGGCTTCATTCGTGCTGTTGAAATCCTTTTAAAAAGCTTAAAGTAAGAATATATCAAAGCCTAGCTCCTGTGTGCTACTAAAGTTTTCATAATGAAGTTAGATACCAGATGGGAAGAGTTTCTTTAGCAACAGAGGTAAAAAAAAAAATAACAACTGCTCGAATGAGTCTAGATATACAGCACTTGGCAAACATCTCATCATATTTTGGAGAATGTTATAAGCTTCTGAAATTAAGTATCACAGAATCAGGGGCTCCAGAAACACCCCCAAAAAACTATTAGGTCTTCTGACAATTGGGGTATTATTCCCAATTGTATGCAGAAGTGCGCTTTGTTAAATGACAATCTTACTTTTACCATTCAGTGTAAGTCTCAATTTCTCCTTCAGAACAAACCTGAAAAATATCATCCAAATTAATACAAAATACTATTTCATAAGTACAGAACATTGCATTTAAATTAAACCTAGTACACTGAAACCATAACCAAACAATTCTCCAGTACTTGCAATATATTAAAATACAAGCAATGGGAAAAGCATGGGGTCCCCTCCCCCTTTTTATTCTGCTCATCCCATTGTAAAAAAGACTCTCTCCCTTTGATTTACAAAAATACTCCACACGAAGAACACCCTTGACAATTGTCTATTGCAGAGCTCTCTAAATCCTAAGTGGCTTGGGACCACATCAGCAGGACTGCACACTGAGTGGCCTTGCACCAACATGCCCCATTCCTGTCCCTGCACCACACTGAATAATGTCTTTCCTAACCTGCACCATGCCATGTTTGCTGCATCCCGCGCCCCGTCCCCCTTGTTGTACTCCACGGTGCCATGTAGGCATCCCTTCCCCGCCCTTCACTTCCCCTGCATGCCCTGGCTTCTTGCTCATGCACTCCAGCTGCAGGGTCCCCCAACACTGTATGCTCTGCTGCCCTGCCTGCCCACTGGGGTGGGGACAAGAATCAGAAGGTAGAAGAGGAAGGGAGAGCCCAGATCATCCAGCTGCTACTGGAGCCAGAGCAGTGGATGTGTGGGACTGAGTGTGATCTTGAGGGCAACACATTAAAA
Source organism: Caiman crocodilus (assembly GCA_030014935.1). NCBI lineage: Eukaryota > Metazoa > Chordata > Crocodylia > Alligatoridae > Caiman > Caiman crocodilus. The sequence continues at coordinate 22,728,906 of JAGPOW010000290.1, forward strand.
CCAGGGAGGGGGGCAAAAGGCACCTCGCAGGCTACCAGCCAGACAGCCCTTGGTTTATTTGTTTTAAGGTATATTTTAAGACTAAAGGTATCAGAACTTGTGGTAGAGGTCATGTTTTTTACTAGACGAACTAGATTTTTTTTTTTGTCTTAAAATCAGGAAATAAAGACTTATCTGCCTCCCGCACCATAATATCCAGAAGGGCAAAATAATTACATCATGATCTTCAGTTGTCTCAGCCACAGCTTTCCCATTCTCCCCATGAACCAAATACACAGGTAGGTTACTAATGTTACATGCTTTACCTACACAGAGGGCACAACATAGTGATAAATGATCCCAGTTTTCCAATCCTAAAGGAGACAGACTAGGTACAAAATGTAAGACTACAGCACAAAGCAGCCTCCAATAAATTTTAGGAGATCAACAAAAATTTAGATGGAGTAAATGGATGCTTGTGATCCTCCAGTTTCCCCTACTTTAAGTCCCTGATAGACAAAAACAAGTTAGGCAAGCCTGGAGATGCTGCTGTGGCAAATTCTGGCTGTGAGAGTGGCTTTTTGAGGCCAAACACAGCTCATATAGCAAAGAAGATGCAGCCTATTTAGGATCAGGAAATTCTAAAGACTGCTTAACGCCCCTTTTGAACCTTACCCCAAATTCCCATGTTGCAGTGTGTTTTCCTCAGCAACAGCTGATGGCTGGAGCCTCATTCCTTTGTTTTCAGTACAGAAACTTGTTAGTGAAGGTCAGATGTATTCTGCTCTCACCTTACTCATCACCCTCACTTTCAGAATGCATTAAATAAATGCATTTCATTTAAATTCAAGAGAATCTGACATCCGAAGAGACTTGTCTGGCATTAAGGCAACGAGTATCTTTGGAAAAAATATATTTTAAAGGATCTCTGGGGGGAGGGACTGTAAAATTATCATTTGCTTAAACTGTATCTAAAACCTACAGGCACTGTAAAGGGGGAGAGAGAGAGAGAGAGAACGTGGCGAAGACGACATTGAAACAAAAGAATCTTTTTCCTCTCTCCATTCCCTGTGATATTTGAAAAAGCTTATGCAATCTACTTGCTCATAACTATTTCTTCCATCCTTTGCATTTCTCTCAAGAGTGATTTTAGGGATATAAATTGGAACTGAAGAAGGAACTACTAAGAGGTCTGTCAGTTGTTTTTGCAGTCTGCCTCATTTCTACTTAGAGCAAAAATCACAGATGCTGCAATGCTTTTGGTGGAATGTATTGCGTCAGGCATTCTACAATTTATAGTTGAAAGATGCCTGGTTCAACAAGTAGACATTTAAAATGATTTCAAGTTCACTGATTAGGAAAGGGACCCTCCCCATCTCCCACATCCTACCTCCCCTTTTGCTTTTGCTGTTAGTGAAGATTTATTGGGTATAACAGAGGGCCTATCAAATACCCATATCCACAACTAAAAAAAAACCCCAACCTTATGACTTACCTCACAGAAGGTGGGGAAAATAAAAAGAAAGTGTTTTATTTTCAGTTTTTAAAAGGCTTCTTTTTCAGCTTTCCTTACTTTCCAGGTCGAGTTCAAAATAAAATGGGCACAATTTTTTTCTAATGTTTAACAGGAGCTCCATTAGCATCACCTCCTGGAAAGTGTAGGATATCAGAGAATAATTATTCCTTCTCATTATGCATTCATTGAGGAAAATTATTGGGCACTCTATTCATACCAGAAAGCAGGGCAAGCAGGCACCTTTAAGATACTTTAATCACCACAAGACATGTGTATAGGTATATTGGAGCATTCTAATTAGAACACTCTAGGGTCCTGCAGCATCTTGCATGTTCAGCTTCCTGAATTTCAAAATAGAAGGTCATCAAACAAGTTTTAGTTAAAATGCCCCTGCTACCATTTTGAAATGCAGAATGCTGAACACAAGATGCTGTAGCATTTTAATTAGAGCAGCTCCCAAGAGCCGCTCTAATTAAAATGTGCCCCCCATCCCAAGACAGAGCATAGGTATAGACACCTTTAGGGCTCCTATACACATGCAGGGAACCTGCTCTGACATGCTGTAATTTCAGCATGTCAGAGCAGACTCAATTAATTAGGTCTCCTAGAGCTCACTCAACAAGCCTTTAGTTCAAAGTGTCCTGCCACCATTTTTCAGCGCAGGGGTGCTGATACACGTGAAACTCCAGATGCTTTTAATTAACATGGCTCTCAGAACTGCACTTAATTAAAATGCCTCCCAAAGCATGTGTATAAAACACTATTAGAAACTAAATGGTGCAGAGAAGCATGAGCTTTCACAGGTTATAACCAACTTAATCAGGTGCCACTTTGTCACAATAGCATATGACAAATTAAGTTGTTGCTTCTAAGGTGCCACCCTGTCCTACTTTCTGCTTCACTTGAGACTAACATTCTCAAATCATATGTAGAAAAGACATTCATATCATCCTCCTGAGTAGCATGACTATATATGTGCAGATAAGAGATAGATAAATATATATAACACACTCTCTATCTTTAGCACTGACTCCAATGCCAATATGGAACGATGTGACTAAACAGAAAGTGTACCAGGATTAACCTAGATAAATATTACAGAGGACTGGAAATAACATACAGACCCAAAAAGGCTAGTATTTTGGCAATCTAAGAAAGCTGTGATTAGAAAAGTCCAAAACAGCTGAACAAAGAAACAAGAGTTGTAAAGCAGTCAGCCTCTGTTTTAGTTCTTGTTTGGACACAGTTGAAGTGGAGTCAGAAGAAACGAATAGGTCAGGCAAGATTTAGGAAATTCTGGGCGGGGCAATGGGGAAAATAAGAACTGGAAGAAAAACTAAGGAGTCTGAAATGGAACATGTAACGGTGGGACTGTTACAGATACCTAGAAGATGAACAGTAGATATTTTTTTCAGGCTTAAACCTGCAGATATTAAGGAGTCTTTTGATATCTTCACTGACAGGATTCCTATGCCTCCAGTTACTACAGTGTCCCTGTCTTCACTGAAGCCATTGTAATGTATTCACTTTCATAGGACTCTGAATGTTCAGACTGAAATAAGGCACAGTGACATCATTGCCAAGGTACCTCACACTATGTTAAAAACACAAAAAGGGAAACTCTTCCCCATACCTCCATAGCGCTCACAACATGTTGAGGATGACAGAACCAATGAAACATCCACACTTTCCCTATCTCTTGCCTTCTCCAAGTATCTCCTGACCAGTTTCTTGTCTTCCCAATTAGTACACGTGGGAATAGTGGAACTTGAAGATCTCACACTTTGGATCTGCTTACAGATCTTTTTGGGGCTCTCTGATCCACGTAAACATAGATGCTTGGGAGTAACATGGGAGCAGAGGGAAGGTTTAAGTGTATAACAAATATGAAAAGGGAGGAATCTGGGTTAGAACATTTTAAAGACAGTACGCCAGCATATGTTTAAACAAACATAATATAGTGATAAGATGAAAACATGTTTTTATGCCTCTTACTAGTACTACATGAATCAAACTTAAACCAAGCATACTGGAATTGACATACTGCACACACAGTTATGATAGTTTATATCCACCAAATACAGTTCAAAGATCGATCTGATATTATACTTGAAAACAGATTAGATGGAGGAGAAGCAGAGCCATATGCAAAACAACACAGGAGTATTTTAAACTCCCATGGATTAACTAATTTTTATCCGGCCTTAAGTCGAACAAGGGATCAGGCTATAGATGGCCACACATTTTTCCTTCTGAACATCAATTTTCTTTGAATGCCTGGGACTTTTTTTCTAGTGATGTTACAAGTAGCACAAATAAAACCAGAGAACTGAATAGATTTTTTATAGAGAGAAAACAGAAAGCTTGGCAGTATTTTTTTGTTTTTGGCACATGCAAGGGCAAGGGGAAATAAAAAGCCAATATAGTTTCCCAGAGAAACAAATTTCACAGTACAAGCAAGCAAATACTGCAGTAATGTTGGGTGAGGTACGACTTAACTTAATGCTTCTTCCAAGCATTTGGAAAAAGTATTTCATAGTAATATTTATAATGACAAAAAGAAACAAACAAACAAACTAGAATAGCTTAGAAGTAAGTAGAGGAACAACGCATTTATATTCAATTAACAAGACTTACCACATAGGAAGGCTTTCATAAATTTGGTAGCTTAGCCCTGGCCTCACTGTGTGGTTTTGCTGTTCTCATTCACAGTGAAATTCAAATGAGGGGACTATGAACCCATAAAAGCAAAAGCAATAGAACCGTGGAGACTTGGGTTAATTGAGCCAGTCTAGTCAATTATATTCAGGACTTTCACACTCAATGTGAAGCTCTGTCAGAGGGTATCTTTACATGTGCTCTGGCGTGGGGAGGCAGCATTAATTAGAGTGGATCTCAGGAGCTGCTCTAATTAAAATACCCAGTGTCTTGTGTATTTAGCATTCCATGCTTCAAAATGGCAGTGGGAGTGCTTTAACTAAAACTTGATTAATTGAATCTACTCAATCCGCTCCCCCACCATTTTGAAATTCAGGGATACTGAGTACACATGATGCCAAGGCTGCAGGAGTCTTCCAATTAGAAACCTGACCTCATCTAATTAGAGCAGGCATCAGGCATGTGTATAGGTACCCACTATGACTTTCCATAGCTTACCATCAATGCAGTACCTGAGCACTGAAAGTACTGTAGCAGAAAATCGCCCTTGTACAAACAGAGTACATAAACCAAATATAACACAAACTTGCCTTCTTCCCAGGTATAGTCTTTTGATAACACAGCTAATAATGAAATCTAAATGCATACTTAAGCTTTCTTCCTCAGAGTTGCCTTTTCCTTAGTACCTTTTTTACCATAAGCATGTTTAATACTCTAATTCACTCTTATGCAGAGGGCTGGGCAAACTTTCACATCCAGATTGAAGCTAACAAGATTAATCTGCAGTCATGAGTCAGCTAAAGTTATTCTTGTCTTTATGTGGAGTTTTGTCACCTGAAGTTAGGATAACTCAAGCTGAAGAGCTTTTTTAACCCTTTGAATGTTTCTAAACTCTGCCATTCTTTTTACAACAGTATTAGGCATGCTTTCCTCACTCTGGGCATGTCTACACATGCTATTAATTTGTCTGAATACACTCTGGTGCAGTTTGTGCTGGCATTTATTTCTCCCAGGCACCATGTTTTCACATGTTCTGGGGACTGCAGCATGTCCAGGGCTGCTGTGATCTGGCTCATCGTGCTCCAGAGAGGCTGGCTGGGGCCTGAGAGATGGTGTCAGCAGGCAGTCCCCACACTGAAGCACCCTTGTGCCCTAGCCAGCCCTGTTAGTATGTACATGTGCACTGCAGTGGAGTAAATAATTCTGCCATAGGCTAGTACTTGTGTCTGGGACTACTATCCTACAGAGGAGTTAATTGGTTTACTCCATCCTAATAGCACCACGTGTAGATGGTAGCATTTTACTGCGGAGCTAATTAATTAGCAAACATCTTGTGTAGCTGCACCTTATGTGAACAAGAGAGAGGTAATACACTCAGATGCACCCATCTCACAGGAAGAGTAATTATAATCACCTTTGTGAGGCTGGCTATAGTTATCTATCTGATATGGAAGTCATGCAATTTACCCAATGTATTTATACAAGTTTTTTGAGTGACATCATGTACAATAGATGTACAGTGAACGCAGTGACATTTTAGTAAATATTTTGAACATTCTGAAAACAAACAGAGCCTGCTGAGTAAGTAACTTTAATTAACTCATCTCAGCCACATGCATGTATAAGAATCTCTCTCTCATATACACACATATACATACATACACACACACACATACACCCTAGAATTTAATTATGACAACTAACCATTTTAAAGGAAGCAGACAAAAGGAAGGAAAGGCTTAAGAACAAAAAGCAATGAAATAAAAATGGTAAGGATGATGTTACAAATATAGAAGCAGTACAAAATAAAACCAATTGGAGTATTATGTGAGTTATATTTAGATGAACAGAACATTTTCATTGGAAAAGGGTAACAATCACAATGATTTAGCAGGAGGAACTAAGGCTCTAGGACTCACCTTGAAAGGGAGGTTACAACATTTCTTCTTTGAAGGTTGATATTACTTTTTCCAAGTACTGAATTAGGGTGTTTACACTTGGGAGTACTCCACTAAGAGAGATACACAGTTGCCAGTTTAGAGGATGGCTTTAATTGATCTTTCTATTCCCTGGCTAGAGACTTTGCAGCCTTATCCTGCAAAACAGATTGCAGCCCTAGGTTCTCTCCTACTTAGGGCTGAAAGAAAAGGTAAGCAGACAAGAAATATTTTTTGTCTACATGCACAGAGAGACTGTTACAGTTTTGAAAGGACTGAAAAATGTCTTGAATGACTATATATTGCCCCCTTCCTGGCTAATCTAAGATGTTCAAGACCACAGAACAAGGCTCTATCACTTAAGTGAAAGGAGTAATTCTATTAGTTGTCAATAGCAATAAGCTGTTAGCATTTATATGGAATAGCCTTTAGGTGACTCATGCTTGCCAGTATGTCACACATGGACTGCTCCTCACTAGCATTAAAGTGAGTGTGAAGGAAGTAGAATCATGACCTTGTCCTCTTCAGCTAGTGCATATTCTATAGCAATTGTTCAGAATCAGGAATGCTCCCACTTGTGTCCAGAAATGCCCAGTGATCCTGCTAGCATCTAACAGCTGTTATGAAATACCTTGAAGCTTCCAATGTTTTATTATTCCAACCTATTTTAATATGCCTCCAGCTCTTACCTTTCAGTTTACAACACTTTTTTTTTTAGTATTATAACTCTGCAACCCAGGGAAACAAATAATAGCGTTTTTTCCTATTTGGCTGTTTATCTGGCAGGGTCTATCACTAGTATTATACTTATACTTAAATAGCTCTCATAATGGAGCACTTCAGTGCCTCTTTAATGTAGTTATATTCACAAAATCCTTGTGAAGTAAGGAAGTTTTCCCCAGTTTACAGATGGGAAACTGAGAACAGAATAGATAAGGGTCTTTGATAAAGTCACATAGGGTGTCACTGATAAACCAAGACATTGAATTCTAGACTGAAGTCCTAGATTAACACACTACCCACTGAACCAGTGAGAACCACTGAGAACCAGTGGTTCTCACTGGGATGATGGTTTGAGAAATTGCTCCTCTATTTGTGCCATAACTGCAGTATAATGGATGAGAGCAAACTGTGCAAATTTTAATCAAAGGATATTATTGATTATTAACACCATGCAATGTAGTAACTGTAACTTTTTTTAAAACATGTAGTTTTGCAGGCTTTTAATGTAATACATATTTGACCAATACCTCTGTTATTTTTTTCATATATTTATATATTTGGCTACTGGCAGTATTTAAAAATGTGTTTTATTACATAGTAAAACATTTTTTTTGGATTGGGGAGAGCCCAGTATCATGTATCATGTACTGCTGTATCATACTGGACTATATTATTAAAAAAATATATATTCAATTTATTGCCAGCTTTAAGGTTTATGAGACTGGATGCTTCCATGTTTCCTTAATGTGGTGGCCTGGTCTGTATCAGTCAAAATTCTGTGCTCTTTCTCAAGTCATAGAACAGCAACCATATGGATACAGTTTATTTCAGTTAACAGTAGTAGGGGATTTTTAATGTATGGTATGTATAACCTTTAGTAGGATGTGACACAGTTTGAGTCTGAATGGTGTCATGTTCAAAGAATGGACAGGTTAGTGAAGGAAACTACTTATGCACCTATGATGGGAAGGGAAAATGTACAACTCGATTTCCTTTCCAAAGGACTTGTGTTCCATTCCCAGCTCTGTCACTAACTCACCATAGCCTGGGGAAAGTCATGCTATTATGTTGCTCCCCTATGCCTCAGTTTCCCCATTTTTATCAGTAGTATTTTTCTGGCCCATGTCAATGTAGCATCTGAGTCACAATCTTTAATGAATATCATAACATTACTGCTAATATCACCATAGAAAAGGAGGAATAGGGATGAAATTACTGAATTACATTCAGGGGTGGTGAAAGCACCCAAAGCAACTGGGGGAGAGAATTAACATTACTCTTATTCAATTGAGGAAGTCAGGCTAAAATTGGAGAAAAAAATTGCTCACATCCATAGATACATTACTCAAGTTGCTACTGGGTACATCTATACAAGACACTATTTTGTCATAGCAAGGAGCTACAGTGATGTAGTTCACTGCTATGCTGGCAGGCAAAAACTGTGATGCCAGCACTAGTATGCAGTAGGGTCAGAAATGATCTGTGCACTACCAGGACTGTGCCATAACAGTGGCTACTGCACAGTCATTTAGTACTTGCTTTTGTACTAAATGTGCTATAACAACTGTACAATCAGGCACACATCTAGATGTGCCTGCTGAGTCCTCAGCAGCTACACTCATTGACTTGATGTCACTGTTGTCTAGCAACTCTATTCCCTACCCTGGAATTTCTCTCTCTCCTTTCGGGAAGTTCATGACAGTTCAATATTTTTGCAAGGCATGGCAGATCACTATACATCTATTATCCATGAAACCCCTCCATGCTTTGTACAGGATTTGGCACAATACCCTGTAATACATATACTCTATGAATTTTATTTGCTCTTTAGTGGTGCAAAGCAGAAAAAAAAACCCCACAGTACAGCACAGCTGCCTCAACCCAGATTTTTTTTGCTATAAAATTATAAGATGCCAGAGGCCTTCAAGAAGAAATGAAAATAATTTACAGTATCTTTGCTAAAAAAAAAAATTGAGGAAAAAACATCTGTTCTCTCAGAGAGTTTTATTGCCAGTAACTTACAGGAATAAAGAAAAACTACTTTCATTTTGAACATGAAGCTATTCTTTGCAATAATAAAACAAATTTGTGAGTTGAAGCTGCTAATGCTTCCATTCGTTTCTTACTGGACTTAGCATCCTAAAAAAAATGAATTTCCATTGAAAACAGTGTTGAAACAATCTATGAAAAGCAGAACATTTAAAGAACCCTTTCCTTTCTCTCTCTCTCATTTCTAAAAAAATACTTTGGATATGCAGAGCCATTACTGTAACATTGTGCTTTACAACCTTGTCTAAATGATCAATGATACACTTATTAGGAGAGAAACATAGGTTGACTAGATAAAGTAATCTTTGTTTGTATATTAAATGGACCTCTGTGTCAAATAATAAACATATCCCTGTCTGTGTGTAGGTAGAACAGAGATAATAATAATAGTAACAATGGTTATGTTTTTCTGTGAAGTTTATCTGGCTGAATTTTATAGGCTGATAACAGTCTATCAGAAGTTCATGTCAAATCAATAAAAGAGCAAAAATTTCATTCTTTTCATAGTTTCCAAATCCCACATTAGCACTTACGAGTGATAGGTTTGATCCTACATAAGCTTTACTCACATGGAGCCTAATCTTACAGGGTCTTGGAGCCATCAGTTTTCATTAACTTTAGCTAAAGTTGCTCAGTGCCTTGAGGGCACTTGGAATGGCTATTCCTCTTATGTAAGAATTCAGCATTGATTTCTGAACATCATAGATAGTCTAACAAACAATGAAGCTATATTAAGATTTTCTCCAGCTATTAAGTGTTGCCGTTGCAGAACAAATTAATTTGAAACATGATAGGTCTGCCTTATAGGCCTGATCTTCAGCAATTCATTTGGCTTAAAGATTGATAGACAATACACTATCATTAATTATTTTGTCCTGATTCTGCTCCAGTAAAAATCAATGCACATTTTGTCAGTGATTTTGATGTGAGGAGAATTAAATGTTATCTGAGCGAACTATTTATCAGCCACATCCTTTTTCTTTATAATTTAGCACATTTTCTTGCTTTGTATATTTTCACTTGGAAGCAAAGTCTAAGAAAGTATGTTTCAGTGCAAGACAGAGCTAAAGTTAGTTAGATGCCTGATATAATTAAAAATAGATCTCAGTAATGCTACAGCCATACTCTTGTTGAGAAGTCACTGAAACAACTAGGATTTATGTCTTTACTTAAAGTAAAGGTTATTGAAGTTAACACACTGTAAGAACTCATGGTAGCTTTCAGTGTTGGCCCTGTAGTGCTGTGATGCAAAAATAAAAATTGGATCCATCTCTCTCGCTTTCTTCAATATATATCCAGATTTCAGTGGAATCCATCAAGATGTATACCAAAGTAATCCACTAGTTTATAATGCAGAGTTTATAATTGACATCAGTATCTAAAGATCATATAGCCATGCTAGTGTAGTGTCTGAGGGTGCCTGTACACAAATGTAGAGGCTGCTCTGATGCACTGTAATAACAGGGCATCAGAGAAGACTACATTAATCAAGTCAGCTTGGCATTTATCAGCCTCCTGTGTGTTGTGTATCAATACCCCTGTGCTTCAAAATAGCTGCAGGGGTGTTTGAAATAAAGCTCGCTGAACAAGCTTTAGTTCAAGTGCCCCCCCCCCACCATTTTGAAGTGCAGAGCTACTAATGCACAAAATGCTGCTATGCTTTAATTAGAGTGGGTCTCAGAACATTTGCTGGGAGGAGCAGACAGTCAGGTCTGACCACTCATGTAGGTTCTTGGCTGTACTACAGGACCTTCACCTTATTCAGGAAGTGTACAGCCCCACTAGGGGTAATGCCTTGCTGGACCTGGTCCTGGCCACAGGGGATGACCTGGTGAGGGGACTGCAGATCCTTGACCACCTGGGCAATAGTGATCATCACCTGCTGGATTTCACTATCTAACAAAAGGTGACAAGGGCTCACACCAAGACTAAAGCCCTTGACTTCAGAAGGGCCTACTTCAACAAGCTTAGGAGACTAGTGGGGGAGGCACCAAGGGCCCAGAAGGTAGAGGAGATGGGAGTCCACAAGGGATGGTCATACCTTAAGGGAGCGATCCTCCAGGCCCAAAGGATAACAGTCCCTGAGAGAAGCAAGGGGGGTAAGAATGCTCAGAAACCCCCTTGGCTCAGCAAGGACATTCAGGAATGCTTGAGGACTAAAAAGGTGGGCATACAACCAGTGGAAAGGAGGAACTATCACCAAGGAGGAGTACTCCTCCTTGGCCCCGTAGTGTAGGAGGCCCATTAGGAAGGCCAAGGTACAGATAGAACCCAGGCTAGCATCCAGGATTAAGGACAACAAAAAGTCCTTTTTCAAGTACATTGGGAGCAAGAAGAGGCCACCAGGTGATTTAGGTCCCCTGCAAGACAAATAGTAATCTTGTGGCTACGCTAGACAAGAAAGCTGATATTTTTAACAGTTCCTTTGCCTTTGTTTTCTTGAATAGAGACCAGGATATTCCATCAACCAGAGGTAGGGACAATCTTGGGGATAATTCTATCAAGCCTTTAGTGAAGATGTAGTTAGGGATTTTCTAGAAGGGCTAGACATTTTTAAATCTGCAGGTCCAGATGCCCTCCACCCAAGGGTGTTGAGGAAGCTGGCAGGTGTCATCGCGGAGCCCTTGACCCGGCTGTATGAGCATTCATGGTCATCTGGCCAGGTGCTGGGGGATTGGAAACTAGCTAATGTGGTCCCAGCTTTCAAGAAGGGGAGGAAGGAGGACCCAAGTCACTATAAGCCTGTAAGCCCCAACTCAGTGCTCAGGAAGATCTTGGAGAGAATCATCAAGGAGCACATCTGTGGGGGGCCAGCTGGGGAGATCATGCTCGGGGATAATCAGCATGGCTTCACCAAAAGCAGGTCCTGCCAGACCAACCTGATTGCTCTTTTATGACCATGTAACTAAATCCTTGGATGATGATGTTGCTGTGGACGTAGTCTTTCTAGACTTTAAGAAGGCCTTTGACATTGTCTCTCACCCCATCCTCATCTATAAATTAAGTGGCTGTAGCATTGATGCCTGCATAGTTGGATGAGTAAAAAATTAGCTGATGGGGCACACCCAGAGAGACGGGTTGTAATCAACCTGGTGAGATGTGAGCAGTGGGGTACTCCAGGGCTTGGTTCTTGGGCCCGCACTGTGTAACATCTTCATCGGTGACTTGGACAAGGGGTTGGAAAGCATGCTGTCCAAATTTGCTGATGACACTAAGATGTGGGGCAAGGTGGACACACTTGAAGGGACAGAGAGGCTGCAACTAGATTTAGACAGACTACAAAAGGGGGCAGATGAGAATAGGATGGGGTTCAGCGTAGACAAATGCAGGGTGCTGCATCTTTGGAGAAGGAATCCACAGCATACATACAGGCTGGGGAGTTCCCTTCTTGAAAGCACAGAGGTGGAAAGGGATCTTGGAGTCATTATTGACTCCAAGATGA
>JAGPOW010000290.1:22741309-22759285 GCA_030014935.1 Caiman crocodilus
TCCACAGCATACATACAGGCTGGGGAGTTCCCTTCTTGAAAGCACAGAGGTGGAAAGGGATCTTGGAGTCATTATTGACTCCAAGATGAACATGAGCCGTCAATGCTAGACTGCAGCCAGCAAGGCCAGCCATACCCTGTCATGCATCCAAAGGTGCATCTCAAGCCAGTCCAGAAAGTGATACTCCCCCTCTATGTGACTTTGGTCAGGCCACAGTTGGAGTACTGCATCCAGTACTGGGCACCGCACTTCAAAAGGAATGTGGCCAGCCTGGAGAGGGTGCAGAGAAGGTCCACTCACTTAGTGAGAGGGCAGCAGGATAGGCCCTATGAGGAGAGACTGAAGGACCTGAATCTGTTCAGCCTCACCAAGAGAAGGCTGACGGGAGACCTGGTGGCTGCCTCCAAACTCATCAGGAGAGATCAACAGCAAATAGGTACAGCCCTTTTCTCCCCAGCACCACCTGAGGTGACAAGGAACAATGGTAATAAACTAACAGAGACTAGGTTTAGATTAGAGATCAGAAGGCAATATTTTACAGTTAGGTGGCCAAAATCTGGAACCAGCTTCCCAGGGAAGTGGTTCTTGCCTCTGCCTTGGACAAATTCAAGAGGAGGTTGGAGGATCACCTGTCTGGGGTCTTGTGAACCCAGCATTCATTCCTGTTTGTGGCAGGGGGTCAAGCTAGATGATCTGTTCATGTCTCTCCTGACCCTAGCTACTATGAAACTATGAATTAATGTGCTGCCTCTCTCTACCCCTGCCCCCCAACAAGACCATGTGTAAAAGTCCCCAAGTGCTTAATCTTTAATTGACTTATCCTGGCAAGATCTCTGTATGGTACAGAAGTGCTGTTCTCTTCATCAACAGATTGTCTACCCAGGCTCAGTAAAACAGAAGGACTAACTCTACAAAGAGATTTAGGTACCAAATTACCAATTGAATGAAATGAGACAATAATGTGGATGCTACCAGGCTCCTGAAAACCTCAAATCAGCTCCCATCTAAGTTTCTGTCAGAGGACATGTGCAAAATGGCATAGGTCCCAATGCTGTCTAGTTTCTCAGCAGCCTATCTCATATTTAAGCTCTACTGCATTACTCATGCATTACTTCACCTGGTTCTATAGATAGTCTCATAGCATCTGGGTTAAATACCTCCCACAAAGATAGTATGAAACAAGACAAGTATATGGTGTGTTTCCCATTTTACTCATTAACCCAGAGACTAGGGCACTTGCCTAGAAGGTTACAGACTTGTTTTCAAGCTCCCACAATCTCTCCAAGTTAAAAAAAGTGAGGTGGGAGACATTCATAGATCTTTATTCTACCTGATTTAGAATAGGGATTCAACCCTAGGCCTCCCATGTGCCAAGAGGATGACTCCATGTCCCAACTAATTACCTAATCTGAGGTTCTTGGATATGTTTCTCTCTCTCATTTAATCTAAGAAAAGGCACCTAATACCAGGAAAGGGTTCTTAGTTATAAGCAAAGATATCTCACTCTTTCCAGCTGAAAGCAGGATGCCATGCCATCTTTGAGAGGTAGGGCTTACATTCATTTTTGAAACATCACTTCTCAGCATGTCCTGTTAGTTCTCTCTCCATTCTTCTTGTCATCTTCTGGGAATAGCATTCTTAGGCACCTTATTCTCCTCATGCATTGTAGTAAAGCATTTAGGTGTTGAATCTCCCATTAAGTTAGGTGCCTAAATACCTTTTTTAGATTGGAGCCCTGTTTCTTCACTTGAAATTAAATTTTCCACTGGACAACAAGTCATTGAAACACCTAAGTCCCATTATAGGTGTAGCTCAAGGTCACTTACTCAAGGTAAAATGATAGGAAAATTGTGGAGAATCAGAGACATAAAGCAAAATCACCTAAGTCTTAAGTTAATGCCCTAACCACTTACAAGAGAGGAGGATTTGAATCATTGCCTATATTGCATGTTTTAATTACCAAACATTACATACATGGCATTGAGTAATTTTGGCATATCATAGACAGTTGAGGAAGAGCACTGGAAAGCATTGCCAGTTCTTATATTTACTGTAAACATATTTTAAGCCATCCTGTACTCCACCCTCCCAATTACACTACCCGAGTAACTCGCAAAAGAAAAACATCAGTCTTCCCCTGCAGAGAGAACTGTTAAGGCCCTGTTTAAGACATAAACAAATATTTCAAGAGAGCAAATGCTGTGATGTGCAACATCCTACTTTCTCCTTTGGAATCCACCCATTGGTTGCACAAACACTATAACCTCCAGCTGATGAGCAATAAACGTTTTTCTAATCCTTGGACTTTATCACCAGAAGTACCAGCTTCTGCCAAATCTATGATATTAGACATTTTTTTTTTTTTTATCAGTGGTAGAGTTTTGAAATCTGTGAGATTAGCCAATTTTAATGAGTAGTTGAGGTTTGAAGTTTAGGAACATGTCTGGTAACGAGATCATAACAATTTTCTCTTCATTTTTGTTTCATCTTTCATTCATACACTATGGGTGATTACTTGAGCTATCACTGGCCAGTATAATCTAAATTGTTCTGCCAGTCTCTTATATATAAATTGTAGATTACTCTGCAATATGGATCATGGAGCATGACGGTTTTTGCACACTTCGGGAATTAAAATATTTTATGACAAGGTCAATACTTCTGCAATAATCTAAGCAGACCAATGGAAAATCTTTTATCACAACATCCAAATGTCTATGTCTGCTCAATTTCTAATACTTACTGGAGAAACTAAAATGGAAATAAAAATCAGGGAGATCAATCATTTGACTGGAACCAAAAAAAAGAGAGAGACAGCAAATTCACAATTAATTAAATGTGGAATCACTCTGGCCTTAAAATCATCCTAGAGGCTGCCAAAACTTTTGGCAGAAAAAAAATAGGAAATTTTAAGTACAACTAAATAAAAAAGTAAAAAATACAAGAAAGGGAGAGATGCGTGCAAAAATCTTTAAACTCCCTGGCACCACAGGTTCCAGGTTATAGCTAATTCAAACTGTTATAGCTAATTCAGACTTTTGTATTTTCATCATTCAGGAGGAGATTAATTGAGTGTTATAAATTCTTCTGTGAATGGATCTTTTAGGGGGAAAAAAAAATCAAACAAACCTTAAAGACATAAGGTTTTGTTTTCTCCTTATTCACATAAAAAACACCATCTCCTCTGTTACGATTTGTACGTTTGTCATTGTCCCAAATTTCTACCATTGTGCAATGTATAGCTGACTCCTGCCCTTGTTCCCAGGGGTGAATGAATTTAACTGATTTTGTTATGAATATCGATGTGAATTACTGTGCAAGTGTTTGGGATTAAATGAATTAGATACACACAAAATGTTTTTTTAAATCATTCAGTATGAGAACAGTATGATCATTCGGTATTGGTCAAAATAAAATCTTCAGATTTTTACAAAGAAGCAAATACAAAAAAAGTCTATTAGAATGGGAGAATCACAGAGAATAAAATGAAAAAAGGAACAAAAGACCTTCCATTTATCTGGGGTAAGAGAACAAAAAAATGGCTAGAAATAAGCTATGCACTGAAATGAACAGAACCACCTTTTCACAAAAAATATATTCATGTCCATTTAGGTAACACTATATGCAAACTTTTTAACACAATTTTTCTTCCTCATGTACAATCAAACATCTGAAATCAACATTTGTCACTCCTCTAATGTGAATGAACAATAGCATGTTTACAACTATGCTGTTGGAATAAAAACAAGAGAAATAACCTGAGCAAATAAACATATTGAGAATATTTAATAAAAAGTAAGATGAAGATGACTCAAGGTGAAAAAGCAAAAAGTACAGAAAATGAAGCATATACATCAGGGAAGGTAATAAAAATTAGAGTATGTTGCGCTTCTCTAGGGGAAGGTTTTTCCTTGTCCTCCCTACATTAGAATATTGCAAGAACATGTTCTTGATCTCCAGAAGGATGGCTAAGTGTCATTAGGTAAAAATTTGGGGTAAAAAATGGGATTCTATAGGCTGACTAAAATTTATGCTAGGAGTCTGAAAATTGCTTCACCAGCTAATAAATATTTCTTAGTACTTTCTGAATAAATAATTCGTCTTTTGTCTTGCAACAATATGCAAAAGTCAAATACCTCTAAAGGTTTAAAGTAGAATATAAAACAAAAGTAAAAATCTCATATAGAAAGCTAGCACATTTGGAAGGCTATGACTATAAAGCAGAAGACACTGCTTACACCTAAAATCCTGCTCATATCTCAATCAGCATGAATCAGGAATAACTACAAAATTGTGTTGTTACTTTTACTTTATACCTATTTAACTGTGAGCAGAAATCCATCCTATTTCTTTACTCTAGTGTATATGTTCATATTGTGATAAGACTATGAACATAAGATACATTAAAACTTTTTTGCCACATGGTCACTTTAAGTAGGGCTTTAAGTAAAGATGTTAGAAAGAACAACCAACAAATATAGTGAAATTTTGATGCTTCTGGTATCATTAAAAGGTAAGATAAGCCAGGAACAGTTCTCTATATTTGGCAATCTCCATTTATCTCTCCCTTTTCCTTAAAGTCACATGATTATACAAGATGCTACATCACTGTAGCTAATCATAATAGTGACACAGTGTTGGTGGGCATGAACCGTGATGCCAACGCTACTGCACACAGTAGGGTCAGAAATTATCTATGCACTGCCAGGACTGCGCAGTAATGGGAGTTACTGTGCAGTCATTCATTTAGTCATTAAGCAAGTATTAAATGACTGCACAGTAACAACTGAGCAATTGGGAGCACATGTAGACACATCCAAGGCTTCCTTTACCCCTCAGTCACATTTGCAAATAAGTACTATTTAATATAAGCTGTCTATATCCCATCAGATTCCATTAGGAACTTTCTGATTAGCCAAAAAGTCCTCTCTCAGCACATATAACATTGTTCCATATCTTTTTTTACTATTACTATTGTTAGATTTTTCTATAAATCCTCTCTCTTCATCAGGTGTATTTGTATGTGATAAGTATGTACTTGAAGAAATATGCCATTCATTATAAGCCAAGTCTTGTTCTCTTTATTAATGTAAATAGATCTACTAAAATGGGCTGTCAGTGGGGTAAAGGGACAACTTTATAGCAGTGCTGGTGTATCAGACAAGCTACCTCCTGACCGCAGCTGTCCACTGCTCCTCATCTAAGATTGTGGTTGGAAGACACTGTTAAACCAGGGCAGCTCTTCAACCCCATTTCCAAGTGTTAGCTGTGCTGGCAGGTGGGACCCGCTCTGAGTACACAGGTACACAGCTGTTGCAGAACAATGAGCCTGTCTCCAATATCAGGAAGCTTCAGTGCTCAGTGAACCAGTTCCTGGGTCCAGGGCCCCAGAGCCACAAATGCAAATTAGTAGTGTCTGAGCTACTCCATGCAACAAAACAAAAACAAAACAATTAAAAAAACCCACTCTTACCTGTGAAGAAGTTATACAGCCAAACACAAGGATATAGGCACTAAGTCCTTCTACATATATTTCCATACAAGGCTCCAAGAAGTACAGATGGAATATCCCACAATGCATATTGAAACAATTCCTAGAGAGGTTCTAGTTAGTAAGGCACCAGTATGTACTGTAACAAAAAAAAAAAAATCTGTGCAGCATAAACACTTCAAGGAAGTTTTTGTTCACATGTGCATTCATGCTCATGACCTGGACTCTGATTACATATTTCACTGTAGATACACCTACAACCTTATAAGCCTGTATAGAAAAGAATTACTTATACTAATCACTAATCATCATAAATATGAAAGATGATTGTGCCCACAGGCATGTCACAGGACTCTTGGAAGAAGAATTGAAACCTAGACACTGAAGAATGTTGTTCAATGAGATGTTACGTAATTCTGAGAAGCAGACAGATAGAAAATTAGATACTAGAATTAAAAGAAGATTACTTCAACCTGTCTCATTTAATTTTGCTACCCTGGTGGGAGATATCCTGCATCCATTTTCTTTAGAGCAAGAGTTTTTTTAAAGATAGTATATGGGTTGTTGAAGAATTATGATACTAAAACAACAGGTTATATATACTCTAACTAGAAAAATGGTTAAGACGAAATAAAATGGTATTTCATTTCTTTTTCATCATGATGAGTGATACAAGCTTTCTTCCATCAATTCAGAAAATAACTCATTTTCTTTTATGTCAAAAATACAGATTTATTTAAATCATGTGATTATCCCCCAGAAATTTCATGCGGTCATGTCATCTAGAGTCCTAAACTTGTTGATGAAGTCATCAAGAAAAATTAACTTGGAAATGTCTTGGAGACAAGTCAGTAAACTATTTATTTAATTAATTTAAGGCCAAATTCATACTCACATTTTAAACAAAATTGCTAGAAGAGATGGAAGAATCTCCTAGTGGCTCATAATTCAATTTGAATTTCAGTAAGTATGAGAATTTTTAGACATTTATGTAAACAAAAAATTTGGCCTACACACTTGCACTCTAATCTAGCCATATCAAAATCCTTTATCAGAATTTCTTAAATCCATCAATGAGGTAAAAAAAATTTAGGAGGAGAAATTGTTTTGGTAAAAAATGGAAAGTTATATAGTAAATGCTACAATCATTGTTTCAACGAGAGTCAGGGTAACATATCTCATGCTAAAAACTCAGAAACAGTCCTTTAACTGAGGAGTTTGCAGTCAAAAATACTCTAAAGGAGGTACGTCCTGCAAAAGATAGGCAAACAATTTGGCCAAATGATTATGAGATAAAAGTGGAAATTAAATATAAAGGCAAACATATGGAATTCTATCGACAAGCATTTGAATATTTGCCTAAAAGTATGGCATCATTTTCATAGGTACTCAGTAGATCTAGTATTAGACGTTATAATTTACAGATACTCCTTTATTTAGGCTATAGAAGTTGGTAAGTGGGAGATGGTCCATAATTTAAGCTGGTTAGTTAGAGCTAGCCAAAGGATTTGCAGGAAGGTTTGTCTCCTGTATTCACCATAGTATATTTAGTGTAAAATGCTGGAAAATATTGCAAATATATCACCTGCATGTCTTCTATGTTCTGTCCATTGAAATGTAAAATCATGATAATGTTTGTTAAAATTCAAACTCCAAAAATTTTTACAAGCTCTGGCTCTGACAATAACAGTAATCTACTTTTACAAACTTTGAAACTTTCATTTGTGGTTCATTGACTTATATCATACACGATGTGTCTACATGTTAATGCACTTTTGCTAATGTGCATTTAACTTAGTACCTCCATTGTGAGGTACTAGAAAAAGGCACACTAACTTATTTTAACACATATTAGCAAAAGTGCATTTTTGTGATGCTTTAATGCACATTAAAATAGGCTAATGCATTAAAGTACAGGTGTAGCCATGCCCACAGTATATTAAGTCTATGTGCTATTATGCATAAAATGCAGCATTAAGTATAGGAGACTTTTTCATATTTTCCAATATCCCAGATAAAACGGCATTTTCCCTTTAGTGCCTATTTGAAAAAAAAATCTGTTTAACGTTTGACTATCCTAGTACCGTTTCTTTCCCATGTCAATTACATTTTTACATACTGTTTTGAGACAGAATTAAAGAATCAAGACTGTTTTGAGTGGCTCTGAACTATTTAAGGGAAAATATCCATCACTTTTCAGTCTTTTCCTCTGCATTTTCATTTTTAGCAGTAGCATATTTTGCTAGCATATCAGACCTATAAAGTCTCTAAACTGCCTCCAATACAGTGAATTAACCTCTTGCCTAGGTTAGTAGTGATGCAGTGGAAGAGTTCAGAAACATTTGCATGAGTATTTCTTAGTGACAGCTCTGTTTTCTGTAATTATTAGGTCTGTGCGAAGTGGCTAGTATTCACTTTGGATTCAGATTTCACTGATTTGGGGCACAGTGATTTGATTCTGTGATTCTGCTGCTGAATTGACCAAATCTGAATTGGACAGGCCCCATGCCCTGCCCACTCTCCCAGCACCCCCGCCCACCACCCCTAATGGCTGCCCCACAAAGCCCCAGCTTCCGGCTCTTAAAAAAAAAAAAGCCCCTACTCATTGATCTTGCCAGGTGGGGTGAGGGGGGTGATTCCCACTGCCCTACATTGTGTGGGGGGCTCTGCCATCAGCCCCCAGAAGCCCTGACAGCCACTGCAGCAGCCGGTGAGTGGAAGCTTTAAAAAAAAAAAAAAAGTTTTAAAGAGCCACGAGCTGGGACTGGGCAGGGCAGCCATGCAGGGCTGCTGGGAGAGTGGGCAGGGGTTGGGGGGGCTGCGGGAGCAAGCAGAAGATGGGGCCTGGCAGGGGTCCCCCCATGGTTCCCTCCCTGCTCCTCCAGCCCCCCTCCTCTGCCCCCTACTTACCAGCATGGAGTCTGAGTCCAGCTCCCTGCGGTAATGAGTGGGAACTGCCTGAATCTCCAAAGCTCTCTGAATCTTTTCTGAATCCATCCGGAGAGCTTTGAATCAACCTTTTTATTGGTCTCCTGATTTGATTCAGATTTGGAGATCTTTCTAGAATAGATTTACTTGACAATAATAATTAAATTTAGGGAATTTTACTTCTCTTCTGCTTCTCCTATGTTCTTTTCTCAAGAGAGAATGAAGACTTTTGCCAAAATCATTCTGTTCTTATCCATATTAAGTCTGGTACAGGATGTTTATCTTGTTTCTTATTTCTTGCTCTTTACACTCTAAGTGATGTTACATTCATTTTTCCTTAAATGTTAATGAAACACTATCTTCAAATTCATGATAATTTATTCTAGTATTTTTTTAAGATTTAAGTCTCAAAGAGGCAATTGTCTAATTTTTCTTAAGGTTAGCAAGCTTTTAAATAATATGACATAATATTTCAGAAACGTATTACTTCTATTCCTGACTTTTCTTGGCTTA
This sequence comes from Caiman crocodilus, assembly GCA_030014935.1. Lineage (NCBI taxonomy): Eukaryota > Metazoa > Chordata > Crocodylia > Alligatoridae > Caiman > Caiman crocodilus. The sequence continues at coordinate 22,750,242 of JAGPOW010000290.1, forward strand.
TTTTCATACTTTCAAGGAACAGCAAAAACTTAACACAACCTCACAAAATGACTTCCACACAAACTCCCCAGTCTCTATTTTTTATCAAGAATAAACATCAGCTACCGCTCAATAAAATTGATAGTAACAGTACTGGAATGTACTGTTATTCAAACTATTCCAGTTTTAGAATATGGCTTCTGACAAATGAAACTAATATTTCTCTGTCAAACTCATATTTCGGAGTAGTCTGCTCATTCCTTACCATGAATTCCTTACCACAAGAATTTCTTGTCAAATGGAAAGATGGCCATAACTTGAGAGTCAAATCTATATATTAACAATTTCAATAGGTGTCATAGAGTTTGACTGGAAAGCAATGGGAGCTAGAAACCTAAGTGACTTAGGAATATTTGAAAAATGCTATCCTTAATAACCAATGATTTGTGTATTGAGTAAGCTTTTTATGAATATTACCTAGAATATGAATGAATGCAAGAAACCCATCATAAGCAAGCAATTGTATTTGAGGAAGATACATGAAAAGCAAGCTGGGTTTGTAGCACTTTACTTAAGACTACAACTATAAAACTGAAATATTCAAATTTTAACAGAAAAAGAGGTTTAAGAATATTCCTGGGGTTTCTAAATAACTTTTACTTGAATAAAGACTTAGCTGTGGACAAGTTCATAGAATTTGGCTATTGGGAATGTCTAGAAATGGCAGGAAAATAAGTTGTCTTAGAGCCATTCTTTCAAACTTGAACTACAACTATAAAGCCCTATTATCAGTGCTACAACAGTTAAATATGAGTCAAAGGGAGAAAAATTATATAGGGCTACTGAAAAATATCTTGGTTCCATGAGAAACAGCACAGGCATTTGCACACTTAATAAAATGTTCCTATTTTGAGTGGCATCTCAAATTAGCTCCACATGTTCCTTAATTGTCACTAATGTTGATAAAGGTCACTGGATATCATATCCTCCAAGGCTGAGTGATGAAGTTAGGACAAATGTGGCCTATCTTTTGCATGTTGGTAAACATGTATTCTCTCTTTATGCTTTTCTTCTACAGTCCTTTTACTCCTGAATCTCAGTTATGATTATATTGAAAGTCCTTCACTATAGGTGAGCTGCCCATTCAGCTCAAATGCAAATAGCAGTGATATCAGACATTAACTTGTGCAGAGCACATATATAAAAACAAAACATAATAAATACATTTTGCTTCAACTATTAAAAATGTTTATTCCTACTCTATGGCTGGGTCCAGCTAAAGTGCACATTCTACTGCTTCCCTGAGAAGCTTTTATGGCTCCTGTAATTACATTTGGAGTGCGTGGTAGATTTGTTGATAGCCTTGTCACATGGGACACTTACAACATGTTTTAATTTAGATTACTGTTTGTTGGTCTCAGGCCTGGGACCACACTGGAGCCATTCATATTATTTTTGTGGAGCAATCCCACAATAGCTGAACCATGATACTTAATATCATCTGAAAAAAAGATACAAAACATCACATTTCATTGCTTGAACTCATGGATGCTAGCATTTTAAGTCCGGTTAACATGTCTTAAGTGTAACACACAACAAGGCCCTCTGAGAGTACCTCAGTCTGATGTTCAGCCTTCAAAATAAGATTTCCATTAATAAATAAGCAAGGCCTACTTAAAAGGATACTGTCAGTTTTAAATGCATCCTTTATCCTCCTAGTACTCCGTTCTGAAAAACTCCTATTTTTATTATGCATGTGATCAGGCATAATGTATGTAGATATAGATATAATATATATCTATATATCTCAAAGCGTACAAGCAAGGAACCTCCTAAATGAGATTGTTATTTTGGGGATTATACTTAACAATGCAATACCTAATGTAGCAGCTAGCCTTTCTGAATTAATCTTTCTCAGTAAATTCTGCTTAGAGGCCTGCAGCCTGATCTTTAGTAAAGTAGTCCGTTATGGTAACATCAGAGTGGGCTAGATACAGATCTTGAGTGAGGGTTGGTGTGTTTTAAAGGTGTACTAGATATGAGCTTGCATGAACAGAGGGTTCCTTCTCAAAAGCTCCAATCTACTCTGAACCAGTCACTGTTGACTTAATTACTAGATTTCTGCATTTCTTATGACAGCTCACATGAACTTTGGTTCATATTTTTAAAACAAAACTGAAATCTGCCAAAAAAGTATTGCCATTGCTTAAACCGCTTGTAAAGTATGTATTGCATGCTTAATTCACATACAGTAGAATGGCATCATTTCCAGATAACTGTATCCACATCTAGACATGCAGTGACTGTTCTTCAATAACATGAAAGAATAAAAGGATTTATTGATCTTCACAAAATTAATGGAGAAAACTTATTTTCCTTTTTTCAGGAGTCAAATTCATTAGTATGCATGATGTTTGTTAAGCTTAGCTTCTTGAGGCTAAGTAATCAATGTATCCTGGGGACATGTGTACTGAATGGGTCATTTAACCAACCCATGATTCAGAAGTACTTAAATATGCATATTTCTATAGCCTAGATTCTTGTAGCTCTGGCAAAGTGTTGTGGGTGATATCTGCAATTGTCAATACACTGGGCCCTATATATTTCTAGAAATTAAAGGTAGCATTCAAGACTAGTTTTGAACAATAATACATTTGTCTATATCAAGGATAATTCTCAAAATGTCTTTCCCATTATCTCAGAGAAAGAAGGAAATTTAGTCACCTATAAATAATCAGTAGGGAATTTAGAACCAGCAGTATTTTCAATACCTGGAAAAAAACATTTTCATATGCTTTGCAATAACTGTTATAATAACTTCACATTCTTAGGAGGCAAAATTTCCAGGTATACTCTTTGGTTGAAATCACTTGCGTCATAAACTTGTGGTGTGTTCTGGCCAGTTATGATTATTTCAAAATCAAGCTATTCCTCAAAATAGTAGCAAGGTTAGGAAATTCTGTTAAATGTCTCAGAAAACAATAATTGTCACAATATAACATATTCCCTGAAATGCATTTTTAAATGAAAATATTGTCAGGAGTGTGCAAAGTGGGCTGTATGCAATTTGGATTCAGATTCGGCCTGATTCGGGGGACAGTGATTCAATTCACTAATTCCGATCACTGTCCCAATCCAATCTGGCTGAATCCGAATCTGAAGATTCGATTCTGATTCAGAGAAGCAGCGACTCAGCCAGAGATACAGCTTTAAAAGTTTTTTCCAAATACCTTGAGGTTCCAGGTACAGCTTGTAAATGCTGAGATGGTGAGTAGATGGAGCATCCCACAGAAGCATGGGGGGTAACCCTCATGCTCCTCAGCAGACCTGGAAGTGGACAGAACCACTTCCCGTCCACTTCCGGATCCACTACCAAGTACGCGGGGCACACAGCTGCAACCCCCACCCCAGCTCACTGATCGCCTGTTGGGAGACTGTAGGTGCCTCCCAGACCCAGGAGGCATCAGTCACCATGCCAGGTGACAGGGGACACTTTTGGGTCCACTGTTGAGCACGCTGGGGACCTCTCCACACTGTTGTGTGATGCTTCATCCCCTCTGCCCCATCTCAGCATTCACGAGCCACCTGGTACCTTGAGGTATGTAGAAAAAAACATATAAAGCTGTGTCTGTATCCAAATCATCAAATCTCCCCAAATCTCTGTGACAGGGGTCACCTCATGTCAGTCCGCCTACCTGTCTCTATGGGGCAATCCGCCTGGTCTCACCTACCACAACTCTGCTGTTCTCATATATGGATGGTACATGTGGGAGACTGCCCATTACTGCCCTGATGCCAGGGGGCACTATCTGCTGCTCCAAACCTCTCCTACACTGCAACCCATGCCTCACAGATGGCATCCAGATTAATATTACTCCCACTCTGAGACCAGAGCAAACTGAGTCCAAAGTTGGGCTCCACACACATACACATTCACACCACCTCCCCTCTCATAGGAGGTCTCTTCCACTCTGCCTCTTTCACTGGGGCCTCTGGCATACTACCCATTATTCCACTGCCTTTTCTCCTCCTTGAGCAGCCCCTCTTGGGCCATCAGGCTTTGCTACTCCCAGACTGGCCTTGCCACGCAGGACCTTCAGTTCCCACAAGTTCCCCTACTCTACGTGGTCCAGCCTTATGCCAAACCCTGGGCTAATTCTGCCCCAAGTCCCTCACCAGGTGGAACTTCTCATGGGGCTAGCCCTTGTGCTGTCCTTCAAGTTTACTCCCACTTAACCCTACTCAGCACGTCCCTTGGACTGTCCTTCAGGCCAGCTCCAACTCAGCCCTAGTCAGCCCCATCACATGCACAGCCATTAGGCCTACTTGCACTTCAGCCCTACTCCTAATGTTCTTCACACTACCCACTCTGGGACCTCTGGGATCTTTCATCCCTGCTGGGCTCAGGCACCTACACATGAACATACTTGGCCCCACTACTCTCTGTGCTGCCTCCAAAACCCACTCAAAGCTGGGGGCTGGGGTTAAGGTACCCCTCTTCACTTTTCACCAGGGTGATAACTAGCCTGGCATTTCCTGGGAACTCCTGCACCTCACCAGGCTACCCATTCCCAGGAGACCCACCAGGCTACCCATCCCCAGCAGGGTGCAGTTTTAGGTCGTGCCCAGGACCAAGAGCTTCCTGCTTCTACCTGCAAGATGTTCCATGCAGCAGTTCAGCCAGGCAATGTTTCTACCTGGCCTGCCAGCAAGGAACTGCTGTTTATATAGGCAGCCAGAGTTTTAAAATGGCTCCCACAATCAAGCACCTGCTGGTTGCTTGATTCCTTAAAGTGGCAGGCACTACCAGTGCTAGAATTGGAGGCTCCAATGCAATTCAGAGACATTTATGGGCCTCCTGATTGAATTTGGATTTGGAGATTCAGTCACTGAATTGAGCTGAATCTCCTCCAAATCAAATAAGCAAACAAAATTTTCAAAGCCCCGGTTGTCATGAAGTTCTAAGGATCAGGATGAAAATTCTGGTAAATTCATTCCAGTGGTTTCTTGATTCAGAACAGACACTTGGGCCTGGGTCTTCTATATCCTAGTTTGGTGTCCTAACCACTTTATTATCATAAAATCATAAAAAAATTAGGGTTGGAGGGAACCTCAGGAGGTCATCTGCTCCAACCCTCTGCTCAAAGCAAGATCATCCCCAAATAGATCATCCCAGCTAAAGCTAGGTCTAGCCAGGTTTTGAAAATCCTCAAGGATGGAGCATCCATCACATCTCTGGGTAAACTGTTCCAGTGTTTACTACACTCCTAGTGAGAAAATTCTTCCTAATATCTAACCTAAACTTCCCTTGCTGCAACTTGAGACTGTTGCTTCTTGTTCTGTCATCTGCCAAACTGAGAACAACTTAGCTTGATTCTCTGTTGAACCCCACTTCATGTAGTTGAAGGCTGCTATTAAGTCCCCATCTCAGTCTCCTCTTCAATAGACTAAATAAACCCGGTTCCCTCTGCCTTTTATAATAAGTCATGTCCCCCACATCCTCACTATTTTTGTCACCGTCCTCTGGACTCTCCTTCAATGTGTCCACATCCTTTCTATAGTGGGGGCCCAAAACTAGTACTCCAGATGTAGCCTTACCAGTGCTGACTAGAGGGGAATAATCACTTCCTTTGACCTAATGGCAACACACATAGCAATGCAGCCCAGTGTGCCATTAACCTTCTAGCCAACAAGGGCACCCTGCTGGCTCATATTCAGCTTATTGTTCACTATAACCCTCAGATTCTTCTCTGTAGACCTGCTGCCCAGCAAGTCAGCCCATACTGGTGCATAGGATTGTTCTGTCCTAAGCGCAAGACTTTACGCTTGTCCCCATCAAACCTCATGAGTATCCTTTTGGCCCAATCCTACAATTTGTCTAGGTCACTCTAAATCCTAGTCCTACCCTCCAGCATATCTGCTACTCCCCCCAGCTTGGTGTCATCTGGAAATTTGCTGGTGGTGCACTCTATGCGATCTTCCAGGTCATTTATGAAGATACTGAACTAAACTGGCTCCAGGACCAACCTCTGGGGCAGTCCACTTGATAATAGCTACCAACTAGACATGGAGCCATTGATTACTACCCTCTGAGCCTGATACTTCACCCAGTTTTCTATCTACTTTACAGTTCATTCATCCAGATCGTACTTCCTTAGTTTGCCTGCAAACATTTTGTGAGGGATTGTATCAAAATCAAGGTACACCACATCCACCAGTCTCCCTGCATCCAGAGAGCTAGTCATTTCATCATAGAAGGTAATCAGGTTTATTAGGCATGATTTGCCTCAGGTGAATCCATGCCGACAGTTACTAATCAACTATTTTCTCCTCCAAGTATTTAGAAATGGATTCCTTGACTATCTGCTCCATGATTTTTCCAGGGACTGAGGTGAGTTGACTCTTTGCTCTTTTCCAATCATCCAGAACCTCTCCTGATCATCATGAGTTTTCAAAAGCAATGTCCAGCAGCTCTGCAATCATATCAGCCAACTCCCTCAGCACCTTCAGATGCACTGCAACTGGCCCCATGGACTTATACACATCCATCTTTTCTGAATAGTCTCTAACCTGTTTTTTCACCAGAACAATGGATTAGCAGTCCACTGCCTTAACCAATCATTTTGAACCACAAGTCCTGCCATTTCCATCTGGGAAGCCCAGGGACACATACCCAGCATTATGTTCACAACCACTAAGAACCCAGTATGCCACACAAATGCCTTGGCCACAGAACCTGACTGTCATCATAAAGGCAGCACCACACTCTGTTTGGTCTAAAGACCATTTATCTATTTATGCAAAATCAACATAGAGAGTACAGGATAGAGGAACCTACCTGAGTCAAGAGGACTTCACAGTGTTATTGTAAAAGTTAGAGCTACTTCACATGGAAGAGACTGGCTTATAGTCATTTTGTACAATAGACAGTGTTCCACCCTTAACCAAGGCCTCTAAAGGTGTCCAAGAAAAAGCTGAATAAACACTGGTCAGACATGATCTAGGACAGTGATCACCAACCAGTCGGTCACAGTCGACTGGTTGATTGGGGAGCCTCTGACAGTCAATCTTAGTATGAGGAGGCTCAGCACCCCCCCCCCCGACTGAGATCAATTGTCAGAGGCTCAATGATTGGGAGCAGTAGGATGCACATGGGGAATGGTGGGATGCACATGGCTGGACTAAGCCATGCCCCCGCCACTGGGACTGGACCAGGGGAGTGAAAAGATCCCCCTCCATGCCCCCTGCCACTGGGTGAGTGGGGCCCTGGCCAGGCCAGGCTGAGGGAGGGTTGGAGACCAGGCAGCTCATCCAGGTATGCAGGGGGCCTCCTGCTGCTGCACATACCCTGGTGGGGGAGTTGTGTGAGTGTGTGTCTCCATCTGTGTCTTCATGCATGTGCATGTCTGTGTCCATGTGCACAGAGTAAGAGTAAAGTGTATGCATCTCTATGTGTGTGCATGCCTGTGTGTGCTCATGTGTGTGTGTACATTTGGCCATAGTGGGGGCAGGGAGCATAGACAAGAGGCAGGCATGCACCCCCCCAGCACAGTGGGGTCCACCCAGCCTCCCCCACCAGCAGTAGGAGGGGCAGTGGCCTATCTCCCCGCAGCAGCCCAGCTCCCATGGGTGCAGGGGACTTCCAGTTTTGTTCTTGCCCAGGGGCTCAGTACATCTTAATCCACCTCTGCCCCACCACCCGCACTGACCTGCTGGATGTGGGGATATGGTGGGCCTTGGGGGGGGTAGATCATGGGCTGCCCTTTCCTTCAAAAAGTAATTGTCACCTTAAAAATGTTGAAGACCACTGATACAGGAGTAGCTATGCCTATGTTGTACTATGGATACAACTTCTAAACATTGTCAGAGGCCACATGGGGCTGAGAAGGATATTTTTATATGGACTGTGGGATTTGCCCTCTGTGAGGGGAGGAGCTCTCTTCTTTGGATCTTTCTAGCATATTTTAACAACCTGTGCAGAAGCAGGATGTTGGCAGCCATGGCCCTATGGCAGGTCAGAGTGTTGTCTTGTGGTTGCATCAGGGTTGTCTGTTTAGTTTTGCAAATAGGTTAGACAATCGATTTGTATAGGATGGTTTGGATATGGTTAATTCTTCCTTAGGCAAGGGATTTGGACTAGATGGCTTCTGGGGGTCCCTTCCAAACCTACTTTCTATGATTACACCATGATCTTACAAACTGCTATGCAGCCCTGGAACCTACAGTTTCATAGTTGGCAAGATCAGAAGGGACCTGAGCAGATCATCAAGTCCAACTCCCTGACATGGGCAAGAAAGAATGCTGGGGTCAAACGACCCTGGCAAGGTGTCTATGTAGCCTCCTTTTGAAGACCCCCCAGGGTAGGAGTGAGCACCACTTCCCTTGGAAATTGGTTTTAGATGCTAGACACCCTGACTGTGAAGTAGTGCCTCCTGATATCTAACCTGAATCTTATCTCCATCAACTTATGGCCATTATTCCTTGTTACTCCCAGTAGTGCTCAGGGGGACAGGGACTCTCCCATTGCCTGCTGGTCCAGTTTATAGATGGCCACCGGATTCCCTCTCAGCCTTCTCTTGTGGAAGCTGAACATGTTCAGGTCCCATAGCCTCTCCTCACAGGGCCCTGCTGCCCCCTGATCATGCGAGTGGCCCTCCCCTGGACCCTCTCCATATTGTCCACATCCCTCCTGAAGTGCGGCACCCAGAACTGGACACAGTACTCCAACTGCAGCCTGACCAATGTCATATAAAGGGGGAGGATCACCTCCTTGGACCTATTTGTGATGCATCTGGGGATGTATGACAAGGTGTGGTTAGTCTTCCTGTGTCCCCACATTGGCAGCCCATGTTCATCTTGGAGTCTATAATGACTCCAAGATCCTTTTCTGCCTCTGTGCTGACAAGAAGGGAGTTTCCCAGCCTGTAGGTATGCTGCTGGTTCTTTCTCCCTAGGTGCAATACCCTGCACTTGTCAGTATTGAATCCCATCTTATTCTCATCCACCCACCCCTGTAACCTGTCCAGATCCAATTGCAGCCTGTCCCTCCCTTCTAGCATGCCCAC
>JAGPOW010000290.1:22759385-22771562 GCA_030014935.1 Caiman crocodilus
ATCCCATCTTATTCTCATCCACCCACCCCTGTAACCTGTCCAGATCCAATTGCAGCCTGTCCCTCCCTTCTAGCATGCCCACTTCTCCCCACATCTTAGGGTCATCTGCGAATTTGAACAAAGTGCTTTTCACACCCCCCATCCAAGTCACTGATGAAGATGTTGAACAGTGTGGGCCCGAGGACAGAGCCCTAGGGCACCTCAGTGCCCACATCCCTCCACGTCGAAAATGACCCATCCACCACCACTCTTTGTAGGGTGCGGCCCTACAGCCAATTTGCAACCTATTTGACTGTGTAGGCATCAACACCATAGTCTCCTAATTTTTTAACAAGAATGGGGTGAAAGACAGTGTCAAAGGCCTTCCTAAAGTCCAGAAAGACTACGTCCACCATGACATCTGTGTCCAAGGATTTTGTGACCTGGTCATAGAAGGCCACCAGGTTGGTCTGACAGGACCTGCCTCTAATGAACCCATGTTGGTTGCCTCTAAGCATACCCTGCTTGCCCCTCACAGATGTGCTCCTGGATAATTTACAGAGGTAAGGCTAACAGTCCTATAATTTCCTGGGTTCTCCTTCCTCCCTTTTTTGAAAATGGGGACCACACCGGCTCTTTTCCAGTCCTCTGGCACCTCGCCAGAGCACCACAAGTGCTCGTAAAGCTGTGCCATGGGTCCTGCAATGACCTCTGCTAATTCCCTCAGCACTCTAGGGTGGAGGTCATCAGGACCTGCTGATTTACAGTAAGACAGTAGACTCCAGTACCTGGAGAAGAAGAAAGTCCTATATCTCCAGGGCCAGTAGGTTCACAACCACTCCTGCAACAGAATCTGACAAAGCTGTGGTAGTCATCTTGGACTCTTTTCTGAAGGCATTGAAGGCACTGGAGATATTTATCTGCCAATTTCACTTATCAAGTGAGGAGATATGGTGCTTGCCTGGAGCCAAAATCTTGAGCCACATGTTGCTCAATTCAATCCTCCCTATGGAAGACACTGTTGCAAGCTAGGACAGCTGAATGCTGGAAATAAACGTGTGGCTGCACAATGTGTGTCAACAAGAGAGCTTTAACTTCCTGCCACAGAATGGTTCTGTGAAGGAGGAATGGTAGAAAGAGGTCTGTTTGACAAAGAAAAGATAAATAAGGAACTGGCTGAAACTCTATCTGAACAATTAGCATTTATCTTCCAGAACTCATGCAGTATGGGGGAAATGCCAGAGATACTGCAGAAGGGAAAACACAGATACTATTTAAAAAGGAGAAAGGAATGGAAAAATCATAGTCTATAAGATGGGTGTGCAATTGGTTAAATTCAGAGGAAATGTCAGTATCCCTGCAGGAGTCTATTCTGGGTACAGTTCTATTGAGTAGATTTGTATGAGTAAATTGCATTCATATACAATTTGCAGATGACCCCAAATTTGAAGAAGCTGACAGCTCTGGAGGACAGGATTATAGTGGACCACAAACTGAATATGGATCAAAAATGGGATATTATTGCAACAAAAAAAAGGGGGGGATGTCATATGCAAGACTCAAAAAGTAATTATTCTGCTGTGCTCAGGGCTGATAAGGCCTAAACTACAGTGCTGTTTCCAATTTTGTCATCACATTTTAAGAAGGTTTAAAACCTTCTTATAGCAGAGAACCCATAAATGAGTTCAAGAAAGATACGATGTTTTAAAAAAATGTTCTATGAAGAAAGTAGGTGGGTTTTTTCATCAAAAAAAGAAATGATTGGGGGTAGGGCAATATTTCAGTGGGCAAGGAATGTCACAAAATGACCAATTTTTCTTAATGACCATTGAAGGTAGGACAAGAAGTAATCAGATTTGTAGCAAAAAATGAGGTTAGATATCAAGCAAAACATCTGAGTCAAGTGGAACTGTTAAGTTCTAGAACAGGCCTAGAGAGGCCAGGGGAAATCCCTCACTGGAGTGGGATTTTTGTTTATTTTGTTTTGATTTGGGGGGGGGGGGATTGGAATAAAGCAAACATCTTGCCTTAGTGCCAAATGTTACACCATCCAGTCCTACATTTATGTGGCTAGGGACAGACATTACACATAAACCAGTTTAAATGATCAGAAACTGGTTTAAACCTGTAACAGAACAGATGTTCAGTGCACATAGACCAGTTTGAAAATGGCTGAAACCAATTCAAAATAAACCTAGTTGTATATAGTATCAGATTTAATTAATTTGGGTAAAACCGGTTTATGCAATGTCTGTCCCAGGCCCCTTGCTGGTTTAAGATAAATCAGACACCCCCAGCATCCAGTGTGCTCTCTGGGCTGGGTGGGGCGCTCTGCTCCACAGCAGGGCTGGCCCCTCCCTTCTGCTCCCTGGCCAGAGCTTCAGCAGAGACTTCTGCCTGACTTCTCCATGCTAAGCAGAGATTATTCCCCACTCCCTTCTGCCTTACACAGATACCTCAGCATTGGCTAGCAGACCACATGCTGGCCACCATCCCTGCTGTGGGAGGGGACAGGCAGACAAGCTTGTTGGAGATAATCAACAGGTAGTTTAATGTCCTTCCTTGGAAGAGCTTTTAAGAAGAGCTCCACTGGTTAATGGAGAGATCATTTGTTTTCTTAATGCACTGATTAGAAGTGAGTTAGAGGTATTAAACATTCCCTGCTGGGCTACTTAGCAAAGGAAAGAATAATCAAACCATCTTGCCCTGGCTTGGCCACACCCCCCTCAGCTCAGCTCTGTGGAAGCTTAACGAGCAGCCAAGAGAGGGCTGCTCTAGCACACCCCAGCTTCTAGCCTGAGCTACTGCAGGCATGTGCCTGCATTTCTTGCCTGTCTGTCTGGTTACAAAACTGATTTAGCCCAGCAAGGTTAAACTAACCTGCAAAGACTGAATCATTTCAGGCTCAGACTTTTAGAAAGTCTGTCTCTAGCCTATGAGTCTATGAAAGTGAAACAATTCCAAATAGAGAAACTGAGAAAGACTGACCCTAAAACCTGGTATTTAAGGCTTGGGATTAGTACAGGACACCTATTTCATGTAACAGAATTTAATTCCACAGACCAACTCCCCTCACACAGAATGTACTTGAAGCCTTAGCTATTTCTACAGTGCACAGCCACAGTAGACAAACTGCAGTCACCCCATATGAAACAAATCCTATAATCTCTTCCTTTACTGTCTTGTATCCTCCTCAAACATCCTGTTTGTTCAGCATTTGCATGGGAAATTGGTCAGGAAGCATTTTGCTTTGTGAACATATTCAAGTGTGTTAAACCTTGTCAAACTTAGGGATTTATATCTTACAGCAAGACACAGTAGTCAGGAAGAAGATTTAAAGGAATCAGTTGCAAAGTGCAGGGAGATGCTTACACTGAAAATCAGTCCTGCTTTCTGTTGCACTTGCCTGAATCCAAGACAACTTTGACTTTAAGACAACTCCCTCCCAATAATTAGATGCATTTTAATTTTCACCCGTAAAGAATCTTAATCAGTGGAAGGTCATCTTAAATTTGTCCCCCCACTGCTGTGCCTGAGAAGGCAGTGGTGGAGGGCAAGGAGCCACCCTTTACCGCCCTGCTGGCTGGCCCTCCCACCTCTTATCCCTTCCCATGCTTGTTCCTTCCCCCAACTCTCTACCTTCATCCTCTCCTCCCCGCTGCAGCCTGCCCCCTTGTGCCTGATTCCTCTTTGGCCCCCTTGTGATTGATCTGTCCCTCCAACTCCTTGCCCATCCTCTCCCCAACACTTACCTTCTGCTGCAGGTCTGCTTTGGGAATGAGGCAGTCAGAAGTAGCAGTGGCCCCAACCCTAGCCCTGCCTGACTAGGGAGAAGTGACATGGTAGCTCCCGACCAGGCCACATCCAGGCTGAAGCAGAAGGAAGAAGCATAGCTGGGGAAAAGTAAGCTGTTCTATCTTTCTTGCACTCCCCACCAGCCATGTGTGTGGGTTTTCCCCTTTCCCTCCCACTCCATAGTTCCGCCTGGCCACGTGCCCTCTCCCATACCAAATAAGCCATCCTGGCTGGGGTAAGCAGCAGCTCTGCCTCCTGCCCTATGCCTCCTGGCCTTGCCTTGAATTTAAGTAATTATAATAATTTAAAAGTAAAACTGGAAAACAAAGAGCTGTATCATATCATCAGTGTTTCAATGAAATCAGTGAGTAGGTATGTTCAAGAGCCAAAGGTAACTTATGTGAAACAGTTTTATTCATGAATAATTTTGTATTAAACCAGGATAAAGGTGCTATCCTTCTTATAACATTATAATAGTCTTATAAATCAATAGGTGATAAGAAAAACAGATATGCACTGAAATATTAGATAAGATGCTAGATTTAAAATGGGATGAGAAACTTTTTTAAAATGGGAACACTAAGCAAGCATGTAGTAGACTGACTAAATACAGCAGATACAAGAGGCATGAAAATATGTATCATTAAATTCATTGCACCTTATATTTTCTTATCTACTATTGTATTTTTTGCTGGTAGCCTTTATATATCCTTTTGAACCATAAGTATTTTTATTGCTCATCCTTTTTCTACACAAGTTGCCTTTTGCTGTTCTTTAAAATAAACAATGATGGTTAATATTACATTTTCTAATACTCAAAGTGAAATCAAAGGATAATGTCTGTGATAATATTGGCTCTTATTATTAGTGGTAGCACTCACCTTACTAAAATCAAGTTAAAAACATTACACCATATTCACAGTCAAATCCCACATTTTAATCCCAAACGAGTCAACAATGTTAGTGCATGTTAATGTAGCTTTTAGTTTACAGAGAAAGGGATGACTGAAAAGTAGCCATAGCTGTGGTTATTCTGAAGCAAGCCCATTCAGAAATACTTCTTGATCAAAAAGACAGTTGTTCATACAATAAATTCAGCTCCTTATTTACTTCAGGGTGACACCTTCCTATATAGCCCAAACACAGACACAAGCAGTTTTGGTTGTGACATGAGAAATACACATCTACATGAGAAAGGCTACATCTACATGAGACACTGACAGCACAGTAGCCTGAGACTAATGGCAGAAACTGTGACCGATGGCACTGTGTAGCAGTGTCACAAAAAAGCCAATCGATAGCACAGCCCACTCTTTGGTGAGAGAGGCAATGAGCTGCTGCGAAGAGATGCCCTCCACCTCTCTCTGCTGGGAAGGAGGCTCTTCTCGACCAGGCTAGCTGACCTGCTACACTGGGCTTTAAACTAAGCCTGCTGGGGAACAGGGGGACTACAGCCACTGCTAGCCTGCTGAGCAACCCTTGCAAAGCCAGCAGGCCAAGGCACTTAAGGGATCCCACCCGCCTCAGCTCTGGTACAATCTGTGGGCAAGACAAGAGCCCCAAAGGGGATATTTGCCTGCCTATACAGAAATGCCAGGAGCTTAGGGAATAAGCAGGAGGAACTCATCCTCCTGCTTAACACAAATAATTATGACATCATAGGGGTAACAGAGACCTGGTGGGACTCCACCCATGACTGGACCACGGGTATAGGTGGCTATACATTGTACAGGAGAGATCAAGTAGATAAAAGGACTGGGGTGTAGCTCTCTATGTTAAGGAAACCTGATGTTGGCGACCAGGATGAACAACTGGAAATCCTCTGAGTTAAAATCTGTGGGGAACATGGCACAGAGGACACAATGGTGGTAATCTACTACAGACCACCCACCCAAAGTCAAGAGCTTGACCAGGAGTTTGCCCGGGAACTGAATGAGGTCACATGCTCCAGGACCATGGTTGTCATGGGTGATTTCAACTACCCAGACATCTTGTGGGAGGCTCACTCAGCAAAATACGAACTGTCACAAAGCTTCCTATCATGTGTGGATGATCTCTACCTGACTCAAGAATTTTATGGGCCAATGAGAGGTAAAGTACTGCTCAACCTGTTACTGGGGATGACCTAATCAGTGACCTAGTGATTGATGGGAAACTGGGTGACAGTGACCACAAGCTTACCATCTTCATCATCTGCTGTAAAGCTGGCAAGTCAGTCAGCAACACTGAAGTCCTTGACTTCAGGAAAGCCAACTTTGACAAGCTCAGGAGGCTTGTCAGTGAAGTCTTAAGGGACCACAACCCCAGGGGGAGGGGAGTTCAGGAAGAGTGGTTGCTCCTCAAGGAAGCAATCCTCAATGCACAAGCTAATTCTATTACATCTTGGAGAAAAGGCAGCAAGAGGGCATAGCAGCCCCCCTGGCTCTCCAGGGATCTAGCAGACCTCCTGATGCTAAAAAGAAAGGCCTGTGAAGATGGAGGATGGGAGTCACCTCCAAGGAGGAATATTTAGTACTGGTTGGGTCCGGCAGGGAGCAAACCAGGAAAGCTAAGGCTGCTACTGAACTCCTACTAGCTTTGAGCATCAAGGAAAATAAAAAGTCCTTTTTCAGATTTGTGTGGAGGAAAAGCAAGGGCGATATTTGATCCTTGCTGACCAGATGGACAACTGACAACTGATGCCCAGGAAAAAGCCAACCTATTAAATGGGTACTTTGAGTTGGTCTTTCATCAGTACCATGGGATGCCCATGCCCATTACAGGACAGGGAGGTGTGGGTGAAGGAGATCCACAGCCCTCCACCAATGCTGACCTTGTGAAGGAACACCTTGAGAGGCTGGATACCTTCAAGTCAGCTGCCCCTGACAACCTGCACCCCAGGGTACTCAAGGAGCTGGTAAGCATCATAGCCCAGCCTCTGGCACAGATCTTTGAGAATTCCTGGTGCTCTGGTGTACTGCCCAAAGACTGGAAGAAGGCCAATGTGGTGCCTATCTTCAAGAAAGGGAGGAAAGTAGATCCGGCAAACTATAGGCCCATCAACCTGACTTCTATCCCAGGGAATGTCTTAGAAAAGTTTATTAAAGAGGCCATCCTTAATGAACTTGCCAATGCCAACATCCTGAGGGATAGCCAGCACAGGTTTGTTGTAGGTAGGTCTTGCTTGACCAATCTCATTTCCTTTTATGACCTGGTGATCTATCACCTGGGCAAGGGAGAAGAGTTTGATGTCGTGTATCTTGACTTCAAAAAAGCCTTCGATCTGGCATCCCATGATCACCTCTTGGCAAAACTGGCCAATTGTGGCCTTGGGTCCACCAGAATACGCTGGCTGGGAAATTGGCTCTGTGGTCGGACCCAGAGGGTGGTAATTGATGGAAGTCAATTGTCATGGTGCCCTGTGACCAATGGGGTCCCCCAAGGCTCTGTCCTTGGACTCATATTGTTCAACATCTTCATTAATGATGTGGACATTGGAGTCAGAAGAGGACTGGCCAAATTCGCTGATGACACAGAACTTTGGGGCAAAGCATCCACACCTGAAAACAGGAGGGTGATCCAGGCTGACCTGGACAGGCTCAACAATGGGCAGATGAGAACCTAATGGTGTTTAACACTGAAAAATGCAAGGTTCTCCACCTTGGGAGGAAAAAACTGGCTAGTAAAGCAACCAAAATATAGGCTTGCATCCATAGATGCTTCTCAAGCAAATCCCAGGATGTCATTCTCCCATTGTACTTGGCTTTGGTAAGGCCGCAGCTGGAGTACTGTGTCCAGTTTTGAGCTCCACAATTCAAAAAATATGCTTGAGAAGAGTCCAGAGAAGAGCCATATGTATGATCAAAGGTCAGGAAAACAGACCACATGATGACAGGCTGAGCTATGGGCCTCTTTAGCCTGGAAAAGCGCAGGTTCAGGGGTAATCTGATGGCCACCTGTAAGTTTATCAACGGTGACCACCAGTATCTGGGGGAGTGTTTGTTCACCAGAGCGCCCCAAGGGACAACAAGATTGAACAGTTATGAACTACTGCAAGACCGTTTCATGCTGGACATAAAGAAGAATTTCTTTACTGTCTGAGCCCCCAAGATCTGCCATTTGAGGTGGTTCAAGCACCTACATTGAACACCTTCAAGAGAAAATTGGATGCTTATCTTGCTGGGATCTTGTAACCCCAGCTAACTTCCTGCCCTTCAGGCAAGGGGCTGGACTTGATCATCTTCTGAGGTCCCTTCCAGCCCTAATGTCTATGAAATCTATGAAATCTACTGTGCATTAACTTTGGTTACTGTGCAGTCATTTAGTACTTTCTTATACTTGTTTGCTTGTATAGACAAGTACTAAATGACTGCATAGTAATAACTGTGAGGTCAGCATCTCATGTAGACATGGCCACAGAAAGGTAAGTACATAAATGTGACTAGGCAGACCCAGTCAAGAGCTACTCTTAGCTTTTTTTGGATAAACCCAACTAAATATCCTTCCTGATTTTTTTTTTCCTGAACTAAAACATAAGAACTAGATCCTATACCACCTATTAGTGAACCATCATTAGGTGCTGTAATCTTAGTATTAAGACAAAGTCCTCAACATTTATGAAAATTCCCACTGCTAGAAATAATTCCAGAAGAAAGAACAGTACAGTCTTCAGCTGCTCCTCTCCCTAGCTATCTGTGCTTTCATCAGACAGGGTGATCCCAGTCTAGGGAAGAAATGGGAGAAGTGGCTGCTCCTATCACCTTGCAGTTTGGGAGGGGACTGGAGGTGAGGGAAAAACTCCCTGCCCACTCGTCAGACCAATCTGGGGACCCTAGTCTCAGAAGCAAGTAAGCAGTGGCTGCTCCTCTGCTCTGCTCACAGTGTTGGAATCCTGGTCATGGGAGGGGCAGGAATCAAGGAGCAGCTGCTCTACTCCCCTCCCAGACTGGTCCAAGATGGGACTGAAGCAACCACCAAAGCTCTCCCCAATCCCCAGACTGAAGAGCCCCAGTCTGGGGAAAGGGTGAGGGACTCCCCTCCTGGCCAGACAGGGAGAAGAGCCTACAAGCATTCATTCTTGCAAAGGATTTTGTCTTGAGGGGGAGATCTTCCAAGTTGACACCTGAAAGATCTTTCTCTCAGAGGAGGCATGTTCCCCCTGAAAGAAATTCAATGAATACTTATATGCTTGTAGTTTCTACAGGGAGAAAGGCAATTCTCCTGGTAGAAACATGATGCCCATACATGGCCTAAGACACAGAAACAGCAACAGCAAAGAATTTTGCAATAAATATTTGTCATACATCTTCATGTGATATGTTTTCATATCTCCATAAATATATTTGAGCAATCTGTTCCTACTTCCATTGAAGCCTTGTTTCCATTGAAGCCTGAGAGCACAATTTAGCTTTTTAGCACTTTTAAGAAGCAAACTCATTTCATTTTCATTTTGGAAAGGTGTAATAAATATGGATGTAGTGCTCCAACATATGAACTAGTGGGTTTAACAGCAATTTTACTAGCAGAGCACATTCTTAATGGTAAATTTGCTTTCTTTCACAAAAGTGTAATCTCCTGTTAACTCACAGGAATTTGTTTGAAATTTTCTGATAAAATATTTTATCGGCCAGTGAAATTGTGTGCTCATAATGTTTTTCAGATCATTGGATGTTAATAGGAAAAAAATTCATAAGGACTTTCATTACAAATCCTCATTTAGAAGAACTGTGGCCAATTTAATGAACTACTGTATATAGTGTTATACTACTCCTTCTGAAGCAAAAGCCTTCTATAGCTCTTATGGCAGATGGTTAGTGAGAGCAAAAAAGGCTAGGTTCAGTATATCTGAGATCCCTCTTAATAAATAACTAAATTGGGTGGGCTTCTTCCCTAATCCAGCCCCACAAAAACCTTGGGTAAATTAAGGCCATTGTGAACAGCCATGACATACAGAATTTCTGAGATTACAGGCAAGAGGGACTTTGCTGGGAGAAAGGCAATGAAGCTGTAAGCAATAACATAGCAACAGAATATATGTATGCAAAATATAGAGTAAAACACCTCCCAGTGCCTCTTGCCTTCGTTCATCTACTTCTTTTCTCACCCACCAGTGCCTATTCCGTTAGCGAAACCATCTCACCCAGATTCCAAATTCCACTTACAGCTGGATTGTCAAGGAACAGGAGTTCAAGTACAGCTATAGCTCCAAAGGAAATGTTCAGAGGCACTCCCACTTCACCCAGGCTGTAAGTCATGTTTATTAGAGTGCTGGGTAAGTGGGACCTTACCAGAGTCCAGTCAATGCTAGTTCTCTATAGGTATAGGTGCATGGCTCCAATGCAGCACTATTCAGAGATGCTCAAGTATTGCCTGGGTGCCAGAAGCTACATAGGTCTATACCTGGACTAATATACTGAAGTAACCCATCTATATTGTTCTCAGTTCTCAAGATAGTCTAAATACTTTTGCAGAGTACTGCATCATGCTATGTAGGCATAGTCTATCTTACCACAATGTCTGGGAACTCACTAGAGGGAGATCCAGAATGGGTGCAGGAGTATCATGGCACCCCACTTTTTGGCTATGGACAGAAGTTACACACAAAATGGTTTAAAATGATCAGAAACTGGTTTTAACCTGTAACAGAACAGAACAGAACCTCAGTGCACATAAATCACTTTCAAAATGGCTGAAACTGGTTTAAGATAAACCTGGTTGGAAGTAGTATCAGACTTAATTGATTTGGGTCTAACTGCTTTATGTGAAACTCCTGTCCCAGATCCTTTCCTCATTCAAGTTAAATGATAGTCCCCCAGGATCCCAGCATGCTTTCCAGGCCTGAGCTGGGCTGGGCTGTCTGCTCCAGAGAGCAGGGCTGACCCTGCCCTTCCACTCCCTAGCTAGAGCAGCGAGGGCTGGCTGACAGTGGTGGGGCAAGTCCAGCTGGGGATGAAGCCCAGTCTATAGAGACAGGGACTTCCCCAGGCTGGAAAAGGGGTTAAACACCCCTTCCTCTGCTCAAACTTACTCTTGGTTGCAACTATGGACTACAAATTCCAGAGGCACCTGGAAGCAGAACTGATAAGCAATCCTGCAGAATCCTGCTTCTGTGATGCTGGACTGCAAATCCTAGAGACCTTGGGGGCAGCAGAAAGAGAAAATGAACACACAGCCAGAGAGCCCTGCTGTAGCGCCCCCTGGCTTCTGGCCTGAGCCACTGCAGGCATGTGGCTGCATTTCCTGAGTCAAAGGAAATTGTCTGTTCACTTCTGTTTCAATTTAATCTGTGCAGTTTAAACTAACCTGCAAAGACTGAATCAATTCAGCTTCAAGTTTTTTAACTATTTGTAGCTAGCCTTTCAGACCACACCGCAGAAGCAGCAGCTGGAGACTTTTCATAAATCCCCAAATCAGGAAAGAGTTTGGCCCCTCTCTTCCCTTCTGTGTTCTGCAGCACATTCACTTCCACACTTCCTGTTCTCCCCTCCCCCACCTATTACTGTCACCACTCCTGCAGCACCAGTTGCTGCTCCTGCACTCCTCTTTACAAAATCCTGATCTGCCCATGGAACCCAATATTCTCCAAAATCCAAATTTGTGTGTGCCAATATAGTGATTATCTCAGTGTCATTACAGGTAATGTGGGTAGGGCTGTGTATGCAAACAAAGCATTATACAGGAGCTTTCCATAAAGCTCTCTCTCTTCTAGAAATTCTTGAAGGCCTAACATCAGTATTCTGTGAGAACACAATAAGAATATTGGTAAAAAGGAACTGATAACAAATTAGGTTTATGATCTTATTTTAAATATTAATTTGTTTCAATGAGGTTGCACAATCATAATTATATTTAATTGATATATTATATACCAAGGAGGAGTATGGCACAGCTCTTCAACAGCAGATCTGTCCTCTAGGTACTGTAAAAACAAATCTGGAAATTAATTTTCCATGGCTCTTGATAAAACAGTAAAACTGTTGGTAAGTAAAACTCTAGTCCTACAGCTCTGAAGTATTATATTGAGACCTTTCGAAGGCTGTTTTGTCAATTGATGGATTTGCCTTTCAAAAAGAAATCAATGTGGCGGGCCAGTAGGGGGCGCTCCCGTTTTGAGCCGCCACACGTGGTGGCAACAGTGGGATACGAATACCCTGTTGTAGTAGAGGCATAATTTGGGAAAAGGAATAGAGTCACTGGAATCCCTTGAGCAAACCATTTCTGATTTGGCATCGGGATGACTGGATAGTGTAGAGAGTCAGGATGGCAGACGAGTATGCCCAGATGACTATGCCCGAACTGAAGGCACTGGCAAAAGAGAAAGGCCTTCATGGAACGGGGAAGCTAAAGAAGGATGAGCTGATTAACCTCTTGTGTGCTGAAAAGGCAGCATCAGCGCCATCTCCACGCTCTTCAAGCCCTGGGTCC
>JAGPOW010000290.1:22788215-22821498 GCA_030014935.1 Caiman crocodilus
CACATCCTAGCCACCCTAACTGTGAAGTAGTGCCTCCTAATGTCCAACCTAAACCTGCTCTCCAGTAACTTGTGACCATTGGTCCTAGTTACCCCTGGTTTTACCCCTGGGAAAAAAGAGCCTGCCCTATTTCCTGCTGATCACCCCTCAGCAGCTTATAGGCAGCCACCAGGTCCCCTCTCAGCCTCCGTTTACTGAGTCATTGGCTTTGCATTATTGATCTTCCCATTTTAGAAATGTGAGAAAAAAGAAACAAACAGAAGTGAGGGAGATAAGAATGGAGAAACATAGCTGAAGTTTAAACACTCTATTATCTAATAGAAGTGTTCAAAATTAAATGCCTTCAATTATTAAGTTTTAAATGGAACAAGTTTAAACATATTCCAAGATTCATCAGAGTTCAACACCACGTTAACTCTAAAATTATCCAGAAAAGAGGATGGAATTAATTGTAACCTTTGTCAAGGTTGAAATCAGAGCCACAGCTATAGCAGGTATGTTGAGCTGCTGGATAAACATGTTAGAGGGACTGCCTAAAAGAAATCCCACACTGCCCATTACTCAGAGATAAAAATTTACAGGATTTAACAACATGGAAAGCATATAGAGGACTTTCCAAGAACCAGAGAGGCAGGCCACAGCTCATTCCCTAAGCAACTTCTGATGGAAACAGAAGGACTCAAATTCAGACTGGCTAAATTGCTAGAATTGCTGCTGAAAAGTGGTTTCCTGACTAAAGTTAGTAGAGAGACTTTCATTGTCTTAATTGCACCTTGGACTCTGTGTCCTGAATATGTGAAAAAATATCCACTGGAAATAAAGACATAGCTTCTTAGATGGAAGAAGGAGAACAGCAATAGGGACTTAAAAACATTCCAGTCTTGAGAGTCAGAAGCATTCTAAAAAGCTACTAAATATATGAAGAGATGTTTAGAATCCATAATACAACAAAGAAAAGGCTATAATAGGGAATCATGATTTTTTGTCTTCATTTTGAGGTATTTATTTCCAAGAGTGATAGGTGTTATGGGATATTTTTATTTTTGTTTCTACTATCTTGTTAAATAAACATTAATCTATTTCTAACCTTTTAAAACATAATTCCAAAATTAAAACCAGACTGAGAGTATATAACTACCATAGGGGTACCATATGTAATAGCCTTGAAAGCATTATTCCATATAAGATTTGATCTCTAAGATTCAATTCATTGGCCATTTCCCCACGAGCAGGGGCACGTGATTACAGTCAGGAAAAAAAGCAGTGGTACAAATTTGTGCCGCTGCTTTTTGCCCTAAAACATGCCCCAGCACATGGGATTAGCACAGGGAAAAATACCGCAGGGGGCTATGACTTGGGCTGGTCCCAGCAGCTTTACCTGGGGTTTTGGGAGACTCTTGGAGCTCCAGCAGCAGCCAACAGCTGAAGCATGGCTTTGGCTGGCCAGGCTCTGGCTTTGGGTGGTCCTTGCTGCTATCACATGAGCCAACCCACTTTTTTGTGATACTGAGATTTCCTGGTATCTAAATTTGGTTCCATGCTACAAATACGCACTGTGGAGAACCAAATCACATGCATGGAGTGTGTTTTATGGTGCCTCAGAAGCTTCTGAAGTGCCACAAAACACAAATGCATGTTGGTGTGGACATAGCCAGTGTGTGCATACAAATGTTCACCACACTCAATCTAAAATCATGCAGTTTACTTTAAGTCATGACTGTAGACTGGGAGCAGCATGTGCAGACCTTGGCCAGTGCCAGGAGACATGCAGGGAGCCTCATGTAAGTTAATGGGGGTGAGAGAGAGAGAAGTGGGATTGGGGGTGGGGAAGGGGAGGTCATGTGCTAAAAATGGCCATGTCAAAATGGGTGGGGTAGAAAGAGTGAAGCTTCAGGACTGGGGTGAGTGGTTGGGCTTTCTTAGCCCCAGGGCTATTTTCTGAACCCATGCAGATGTTCACTGGGCTGAGTCAGCCTATTCTCTGTATAAGTTAGTTCACGATGCAGGTTTCTGTAATAGTCCAAAATTCTTAGCTGTTTTTCTGATTCTGTTAATCAGTTGAGCCTGAAAGTTAAGATTCCTGCTGGTCATAGAACCCAAGTAGGAAAAACTGTCAATGACACTAAGAGATTTATCCTCCAGGGTGATGTCAAGTATGGTTCTTTTATTGTTTGGTATTCCTGGTTTATTGTGCCATAAATTAGAAGCAAATCAGGTCCCATTTTATTGGCTAGACTTATGAATGAGAGATATTTTTTCTCTTACCTAGTACAGACAGCTCGTGCTCATATGGAATATACTTGCTGCTGTGAATTCTGCAACTGAAGTCAGTGGTTCCATGGGAATAAAAAAAAAGATTCCTTTCCTTTCTAATAGAACTGCACTATGAACTGAACATTCATTTAACATTTCTAGCAGGAAACATGAGAGTATGGTGCATAGTACATTGACTTTTTGATGCTGAAACTGTATGAGTAACAATCTTATGGTATTTATCGTGCTCCTTTCTGATATTCTCATATTCTTATTTCCATGGCAACATTTGCTATATTTTACTTTTGTAAGATTTCTCTCTGAAGAAATTAGACTGTGCAAAGCTAATTTGAAGTAAAATATATGTTGCATACAAATCAACAAAAGCAGCCTGTACAACGTCCCTTTGGGCTTTAATTAAATCAAGAAAGCTTAAATTTGTACTCATGAAAACAAAATTTTGTAGATCTGCTAGAGAAATTTTTCAGCTTAGGATGCAAGCTTGAAAAGGACACGTGAAAATGGTTTATATTATAAATGTGAAGAAGAAAACACGAATGACTTATGCTTGGATCACAAGGGTCCATGACAACAGAATTAGGATAAGTGGACTGAACTCTGATAGCAGCGCATCAGTCCCTCATGTCAGATGGTAGTGGGGAAAAATGGTGGCTGTTAATTTTCACTTACAATTTAGAGTAACCTGGAACCTGCGCCAAAGATGGAAACACACATCATTTGAAGTCTCATTTGTATCACCATAATATTTTTTCTGGTGGCACAAATACTGAGCAAATAAACATTGCTACCCTTTGTCATTCCACATGAAAGGAAAATCAGTGGTGTAACAAAAGGTGGTAATACATGTCTGCTGCTTTATTGCAGCAGATGTCTGTTACCCATTTCCTGGATCTGCCTGGGTGAAGAAAAAGCCTCATTTCCCCAACTCAGATAGACTCAATCCTTGGGTCTGGCTGAGTGGAGAAAGCAGGGAGATCATATTGCCTCTTGTTCTGCACCCTTAAGGGTGGGACAAGGGGTGATGTATTTCCCCCCAAGTGGATCAGTAAATCCGCTTCATTAAGTCATATCTCTTTCTATTCTAGGAGTAGGCTTGTAGTTCAATCCAGAGGTTTAATGGTAGTAGAAGAAGACAAAACTCATGGGGTAGAAGTGACATCTTTTATTAGACCAACTAAATAGTAGCAAAAAAAAATATTTCTTTGCAAGCTTTTGGGCCCAAACACTAGGCCTCCATGAAGTGGCAAATATTTTATTTGGATTTAGATTTGGCCAATTCAGAGGGACTGATTGATTTGGTGATTCAAATCACTATCCCGATTTAATTGAGCTGAATTGGATTTGAAGTTTCAGCATTGATTCAGAGATTTGACCTTAGACTAAACAGGCAGCAGTCCTGAACCATGCTGTGCACAGCTGCCTCCAGCTGGTAAATCAGTTATGGTGGGGAGAGGGAGGAGGGAAGGAGCATGGGGGGGTAGATCAACACCCCCACAGTGAGGAAGGGATTGGGACTAAGCCTGATACAAGTTGCCCAGATGGGACTTAGGGAGGGGGGCTTCCGTCACTATGTGCCACCATGCACTGCCAGTCCAGGAGGGCATGGGAGCAGGTGTGTGCCCCTAGATATGAATAGATCATCGAGTCCGACCCCCTGCATAGGCAGGAAAGAGTGCTGGGTTCAGATGACCCCAGCTAGATGCCTATCTAACCTCCTCTTGAAGACCCCTAGGGTAGGGGAGAGCACCACCTCCTTTGGGAGCCCATTCCAGACCTTGGCCACTCGAACTGTGAAGAAGTTCTTCCTAATGTCTAGTCTAACATTCCTAATGTCTAGTCTAACATAGTTCATGCACACAAAAATCAATTAAGCACACACACACTCAGTAGGTGCATACACCCCTACTAGGCACATACATTCACACTAGCAGCTCAGATACACACACGTTCAAAATAATTAGTCTAGGTTCATGCACACCTATCACCAGTTTAAGCCCATACATGCTACACACACCAAATTTAGACAGAATCAGTTACCAGTTACCAACACGTGCACATCCAATACACATACATGAATTACTAATTCATATACCACACACACAATAATATCTATATTTGTGTGTATATGTGTATTCACTAATTCACACACAAAACCCACCTACACATACACACAGGTGAGTTCCTAAGTTAGGTGTTGTGATGTGTATGTATGCATGTGCTTGGTGTACTAGGATACCTGGGGAAAGGTTAAGGTAATAAAGTAGAAGTGTAAGGAGTTAAAGTTACCAAGACCAGGATTAGAACTGGTAGACTATAGGGCCCTGGGCCAAAGAACTGAGGCTTGGGGGTAACTTTAGGTTAATTGATCTTAATTGATTAAAAGATAAGGCTCAAAGCCTGCAGAGCAGGGAAGCATGCTGGCACAGAGGCTGATTCTGGAGACAGAGCTATGAGGAAGCTGAAAAGGTAGATGGGAAGAGGAAAAAATGGGACTAAGGGAA
Organism: Caiman crocodilus; assembly: GCA_030014935.1. Lineage (NCBI taxonomy): Eukaryota > Metazoa > Chordata > Crocodylia > Alligatoridae > Caiman > Caiman crocodilus. Next base: position 22,792,991 of record JAGPOW010000290.1, read on the forward strand.
AGTGTGGATGTTAAAGAGGGGCTCCAGGTGTGGAGGAGCCAGAGGATGGCTCCAGGGCACATAGAGAAGTCTGGGAAGCTGCAGGGGTGGTGGTGGGGAGCCTGAAAACAGAGAGGCGGACTGCAGAAAATCACAGAAAGAGCATCAAGAGAGACTGAAAAGCAGTAGAGGCAGCAGGAAAGCAGAGAAATGCAGCAGAAAGTCACAGGGAAAAGGCAGTAGGAATTGAGAGGAGATTGGGAAACTAGTGGAGAGGATGGGGGCTGGAATTGAGAGAGAGAGAAAGAGAGAGAGAATGCGGCTGGAATTTAAGATAAGGAAGGGACTGGGATTCAGTAACACATGATCCAACTCAGGGTTCCAAATGACAGTGGTTTTATTGAACAGGGGAGATGGTGACACAATGCCAAATTGGTTCCCTTGCACCCACACACACACCCAAACACACACACAATGGGAGCAGGGGTTAGAGAGGCTTGGTGCAGGGGCTGAAGTCCACTGAAGTCCAGGAGGAGCGAGACAGAGAGAGAAAGAGAGTTCAGATTGTAGGAGGAGGTGTCCAGGTAATATTTATCTATCCCCGGCTGGAAGTTGATCCTCGATGGGCAATCAGGGTCTCCTTCAGCTCAGTGTTGTCCAGAGGAGGTTGCCAGCAGGGTCTCTGAGGCAGATAGGTGACATGAAGCTGGTCTGGTCTGGTCTGGTCTGGATGGAAATGGCATCCCCACTGGGTCTGTCTTCACTGCCCCTTTTTATAGGGACAGACCGTGTGTGACCCTATGACAGGAGGCATATCCAGGCAAGGGTCAGCCCCTGGTGTACTAAGCATGTGTGCTTCATGCAGGGATGTGCAGTTTCAGGTGTCTGTAATTGCAGCGTACAATGATAGAGTTGCTGGTTCTGCAGCATCTTTTCTTTTTCAGATGCTGGTCTTCTCTCTGTTCCTGGGTGAAGTCCATGGGTTCTGGGTGAATCAATGCGAGGTGATGGCCCAGCCATTCCAGGCCATTCAGTAGAGGCCTGCTACCATTGTATTTCAATCATTCTCAATCACTCTCATTCATCCGGGAACCAATTTACATGGGAGGGGTACAAAGAATCATATTATTGCAACATGGGATGCCCAGGTAGAGGACAGAAGATGGAGGTTTGACATATAAAATGGAAACTTGACATGTCTTTGGTTCACTTACAAACACAGGCCTAAACCATACAATATCCATATGAAACAATAAAATTAAATACAAAAATGATAATAATACAATATACAACAGTACAAATTGATACAAACCTAATGATTAGACGATATAAAGCAATGGATATCCAAAACCAAAAACGTGCTAGCAAAATTAAAATGTTTAAAGCTTATCCTAAGTTTGAGCTCACTTATACTTATCTATAGGGAATAGAGAGGGAGACAAAAGTCAGAAGTGGTTGGGGATGGGGAGGAAATGCATTTTAAAATTAAAAAAAAAGAAAAAAGAAAAACTGAGGGTTTTGCTACACAGTGGGCTGGGCCAGGCTATGCTCTGGACAGGCAGTGAAAGGTTTTAGGAGTAGGGGTTATGCCCTCACACTGCTCATCCAACTGGGGTTGGGAGGTACAGGACGGTGCCGCTGCACCACCTCAGAGAAGTGGTGTGCTATGGCAGAAGCCACTCTAGCCTCCCTGTACCTCCTGGACAAGCTGTGGCTTTTCCTCACCACACCTCAGCTGGGCAAGCAGCAGCATGGGAGTGAGTGTGTGCACCCGGATCAGGGGGAGGCCAATAGCAGGGGCTGTGGGGAAGTTTAAGTTGGCTGCAGCCCCCTAATAGCCCCCACTCCACTGCACTCTGCAAGGCAAGTGGAGCCAGGGCTGTGCTCCAGGTTGTGGCTGGGCTACCCACCCAAAGCACAACCCAGACCAGCCCACCCCATGCAGATCCGGGGGTACACACCCTATCCCATGCCCTCCCAGATCGGTGGTGTGTGGTGGCACTCAGTGGCAGGAGCACTCCTCCCTGAGTCCTGTGCCCCCCTGTTCCAGCTGGGCAGCTTATCCCAGACACAGCCCCAGTCCCTCCCTTGCTGCAGTGGCATATATTTTCTAAGCCTATGCAAGAAACACAACATCATTCCTGGAGGACTAAATATCTACAGTCCTCTGACTACACACACCTCCAAATATGCTTCACAACTTTGCAGAAGAACTTCAGAGAAACTTAGAAATAATTTTCTTCACCTAACCTACTGCAAAAGAGATCAACTCAGGAAGGAAATCACCACATGCTACAACAACTTAAAAGAGAAAAATCCAGACATTTTCCCAAACATCATACGATGTATACAGAGACTACCAAAGATTTTCTGCAACATCCATCCAACATAAAATGAAAAAAAGGAAACAGTTACTCCAGGAATAAATTTCCCAACCACAAAACAGCCTTCAGAGAAACAACACTAACACCATACAACATTCCAACCTCAAAACTGATGCAACTAAAACGAGCAACCAACTGTCAAATAGCATCCATCTCTCCAGGCACACAGTTACCAAAGCTTAAAAATCTGCCCTCTCTAAAGGCCTGAATTTCTGTCCAGAAAAATACTCTATTAAATACTTCAATGTGGAGAACTAGAAGTCTTCTTCTGGTGCCTCTGCCTCAAGGAATATTTTCACAACCAAAATCAATACACTTCCAACAACACTTCAACCTTTGACAACATTGAGGGAAAGATCAACCCGCAAAAAAACATCAGATTGGACACCTCACAGTGAACAAAATTCAAACCTTGACTGCTATATTGACTGCTTCAGGGAAACAATGAAAAATGAAATAATCACCAATGCAAGCCACCATAACAACCTCTTTCTCTCAGAGAGAAGATAGAATCCCTAATGTCTAACCATCAAATAGTAATAAAACCAGAGAATAAAGGAGGAGCTATAGTTATCCTTAACTGTGAAGACTATATAAAAGAAGCCAAAAGACAACTCTGACACCACCTACTACAAAAAGCTAGAGGATGATCCTACTCCCCTTTTCACCTTGAAACTCAAAACTACCATAAAATCATTTCCATCAGAATGACAAGAAAAACTACAGAACTTGATTCCCTCAGTACCCAACCTAGGGACTTTTTACATGCTCCTTAAAATCCATAAACAAGGGATTCCTGGCAGATCAACCATGAAACCCTCAGTGAGGAAATATCTGGTTCTATCAAATGAATCCTAAAAATTCTTGTCACTCAACAAGTAAGTTTTTTTCTAAGACACAACAGACTTTCTACAAAAACTTAAAACATAGACCATCTTCCCAGCAATGCCCTCCTAGTCACCATGAATGTTACCAGCTTATATATTAACATTCCACACCAGGATGGCATCCAAGCCTGCCTTACATATCAACCAGAGCAAGATTACAACTCAGAGTACAGATCCAAAGATACTACTGAAGTTACAGATTTCATCCTCACAAAAACTTCCAATAACCAACACTTCCTCCAGACAATGGGCACAGCTATGGACACAAAAATGGCCTTACATTATGCCAACCTTTTCATGAGCCACCAGAAAGAAAAATTCTTCAAGGACTGCACCATCAAGTCCTTGCTATACTTAAGACATATCAATGACATGTTCATCATTTGGACTGAAAACTTGCAATCTCTGATTGATTTCCATCAAAAATTCAACAAGCATCACCTCTCCATCAACCTACCTCTGGAATACTCCAGAAGCAACATTTCCTGTTTAGACAGACCAACATACATATTTACATGTAACCAGCAATCACCCTTAACACACCAACAAAGCTGTAATATACAGCCAGGCCCTCCAATACCATCGAATTTTCACTGACAAGAACATACATGATCGAAACCTCACAAATCTCAAAAGGGCCTTCACTCAACAAGGAATTACAGAGAGATAGGTCCTGCAGATAGATAGATCACACTTTTGAAAGAGCCATCTGCATACTACATGAAGAACTGCTGCAGTACAAAAGAAAAACCACCATGAATCACACACCACTGGTTATGATATATCCTCCCTCCCTGGAACCTATAGAGAAAATCCTCAAACAATTGCAAACCATATTAGAAGGAGATCCAGTTCTTAAAGAGAACTTTCCAGAACCACCCATCCTACCCTTTAAACAAACATCTAACCTCTCCAACCTTATCGCCAAAAACAAACTTCCTACCATAGGTGACACATGAGGGGGCAACATGCCGCCCTGAGATTGGCCCTTGCTAGCCAAGGATTGCGGAGCACCAGCCGGTGCCCCCTGAGAAGTGCCGGTGGCACTTCTGGTTTTGCCAGCAGCACTTCTGGGGTCAATGGTCAGTTGCTTGGGGATCCCTCCTCCCCCAGTTGGTGATCAGCCGCTGGTGCCACCCCAGAGTCAGGAGGCATCAGTCACCTATCCTTACTATGGCCCAAAACACACTGAATGGATCCAGGCCATGCCATGACAAGAAATGTAAAGCCCACCAGCACATCTCCACCACCCCCACAATTACTATACTATACCCCACAAAAGAACGATCAGCATTCCTGGATCTTATAGCTGCACCTCCAGAAATGTAATATATCTCATATAGTGCACCAACTGCCCTGATGGAAAATATACAGGAGAAACCAAACAACAACTGTGTACCAGAACAAACGCACACTGAAACTGTATCAAAGACAAGAATACCCAGTTACCCATGGGGGCACATTTCTCACAAGAAAACCACTCTCTTTCCAATCTTTCAGTTCTAATCCTCATAGGGAATTTATAAAACATCTTTTGTAGATGAACCTACAAACTTCACTTTATAAATCTCCTGGATACAAAAAATCATGGACTAAATATAGATATTGGATTTATGGTACATTATAACCTGCCTAACATCTGACAACATACCACATGGCCGTGCTTGTCTGGATGCACCCTCAGTGTCCACGTGAAGACCATGTAATAAGGTCACAAGAACAATGTCTGTGCCATACCCAGGTTCAGGGCTTGACTAACAAAGGTTCAGGAATATGATCACATCTGGATGGCCTGAAGCAATCAGGTGATTACCCATTCAATGACCTTCCCCAAAAAGGGGACGGTTGGACAGTCAGCATTAAGAGACAGCATGGAACCCAACAATTGCAGACTGTCTGGCATCTAGCCAGTGATGCATACAAGGTCAGAAGCAACCTCATGACCTTGCAAAGACAACTGATATTTCATTAACCACAGACTTAACATTAAGCAGCAATAGCAACAGATCAGGACCTACACTGGCCACGACTCCTAGAAAGGTAGAGGAAGAAAAAGGCAAGAGGACAGGTGTCAAGTGTGCCCTTCCATGCCTCTGATGGTATTTTCTATCCCCCTCTTACACCATCATATCTCTCCCTGTCTAGCACAACCCAATGGGCACTGTTGCTACCCCACTGGTTTCTTCCAGGGCTTGCCAGTAGATTCTACCAGGTCATCAAGGCTGATAGCCTGCAGTAATCCATGGGCTCCACATGGAAATGGGTGGCTGGTGAAAATAGCCTGAGCTGAAACCTTCAGACACTGATTGGGCAGTGAAGAAAGCTGCAAAATGTTCCACCCTTACACACCCCTGACTTTCACCCAAAAGGGTTCCCTCCTCCATCCCCTTGTGACCCTTCCCATTCCCATTTCTGCTGCTGTCTCACAGTTAGGCCATGGCTGTTTTCAAAACCAATTCAGATTTCCCCTCCTTACAACCATCACTTTGCACAGTGTAAAAGAACAAAACCAGGAAAAATAATAAATCTCTTCCTCCCCACCACTGTCCCCAGCAAAAGGCAATGGTGCCCAGGGGTAGTACCAGCCTACAGGTGCTCACCCTAGGATGAATGGCAGTCTTTGAGAAGCCTACAAGCAGGTGCTCCTCTTCCTTAGGTGGTCATGTGAATCCAATTCAGGTCTGTCCCTACTCTGGGTCTAATTGTGAAGATAATCTTGAAAATATGAATCCATAAAGGCCCTGCCTTTATTATTTTTTTAACATCATACCCTTATGGGAACAATGCTATGTCTGTTGTACTCTCTCCCTGCCCCTCTTCTATATAATTGTTTCTTTTATTTTCCAATCCTGAAAATAGTCATGTTTGTGAGGCACTTTACATATGAGCTGTCTCAATGAAATGTTCAATATTATTTAGAAACTAAAGTGTTTGCAAGATTGAACCCTAAAACTGTCAACTCCTCAGAACAAGGATGGTCAAAAAATCTTTTTGAAAAAAAAGTGAAAAATACCCTTCTAGCATAGTGGTAACTCAATCCTTCTGGACATAAATACAGCAACAATATTAAAAGGCAAATTAAAAAATATAGAGCAAAATAGTGAACTATTTGAACAAAACAAGGAAAATAGTATGATGTATCTTCAAAACATTTATATTAAGTATATCTTCAACTCCTTATCAAAGTTTATGGTTACCATAGCAACTCATAGCATCTAATACTGGAGCCTACAATGTTATAAATTTCTTTTGTGCACTGAGCTTCACAAATTATTTTCCTTTTCATTGTAGGAAGGGTAGCTTGTTACACGGCAAATTTTTTTTGCCTAGTGGGAGACATTTTGTATTTCCCTGCAGCTGAAATATTGCATTGACCTGATGATTTGTGGAATGTTATTAATGCCTTTAAGAATTCTTCAGTAGAAAACTCATCCACATTTCCAGCTGAGGTTATAGAGCCTGGGCAAATAACAAACATTGTATGCATTGAAATATCTCTTCAGCTTTCTTTCATTGACTGTTCTGCAGAATTTTCTTGTGTACATTTTTTAAAATACATCAAGTTATAATTCCTACAGATGAATCATGGAAATAGAAATCAATCTTCCAAAATATGCATATTCCTTGGTCTTAAAAATGTAATATATATGTATATACAGTATATACTGGTAATGCTGGTCTCCTTATTGTAGAATGCATACTTCCTACATGTGTTACTGAAACTGAAGCAAACATTTGTCTCTCTAAATTATAAAATGCATCCATTATGCTCCGTGTCTGCTGCATGTTTTGTTCTTAGCCTCTTTACAGAAATGGTTATGTGACATTTTCTTTGTCCTGCAAGTATTTTTGAGGTTTCATTCACTTATCCTTTCTCTGACTTGTTACCTTCAATTATTATAGATATTGATATACAGACAAGTTTGGTTGAAATGCTGGTCCCTGCTCTACTCCATATTTATATAGCATTCTGAATCTGTGGAGGAGCTTTAGGATAATTCAGAATTCCCCAAGAATAAGAGGGGAAGGGCGGATAGAGGTTAACCTATGCTGCCCCTGTCCCAGGCCACAATCCAAGTAGGCACAAGTATGTTCATAGTACTCAACACTATAAGGATTCTGTGCTGCTTCTCAGAATCCACCTAAACAAAGTTTTGGCTGGGATGATCTAGCTGGAAAAGGTCCTGCTTTGAGCAGGGGGTTGGATTAGATGATCTCCTGAGGTCCTTTTCTACCCTAACTTTCTATGATATACCAGAAGGAAATAATGAAGATTGCTATAACTTACACTGGGTGCCATTTCAGCCCCAGAATCCAGGCAGAACCAGTGTGACAGGCAATATAATACAAAATCTGGGCACCATTTCTATCAATATATAAACCAGATGCAAAAGTGTAAACTGCACTGCATTTGGATTTGGGGCTTTTGTGTAGTTATTTAGAGTGCCAGAATAGGTTTGGATCTATTGGTTGATGAGTAGCTTAGAAACAGAAAATAGAGGTGACCCCAAAGGGTAGTGATGAGGTCTCAACCTTGGTGCCAGGTTAGTTGGGCCACAAGCAGTCCTTTGCAAATGACAGGGGCTGGAATCTACTGCACTGCACTACTATTCCCAGTCTCCACTGCTATCCCCAACACATTTTAAGGGAAGGGTCTGTCTCTTTGTAAGATAGAATTATTAACATCCATGAAAGAAACCTCTGAGATCAAACAGAATCAGAATGGATCAACTAGAAAATATGGTAAGTGCAAAACACTCATATAAAAAAACACTCTGAGCACCCACAATCAGCTCAGTTTCTAACTAAACCGAGCTACTACTTTGCACATAACAGATGCTTCAAACAATCATATTTTCTGAACTTTAAAACTCAATGCTTCAGTGATTAAGTTAGGGAATGGGAATATGAAGTTGGCATTTCCAGTTCTTCATTTCTGATATGTAAATTTAGTAAAACTGAATCAATGAAGTAATCAATGCCCTTTTTGCCTCCATTTTCACAGGCAAGTTCAGCTCCCAGAATACTGCACTGTGCAGCACAGTTTGGGGAGGAGATGAGCAGCCCTCAGTGGTGAAAGAACAGGTTAGGGACTACTTAGGAAAGCTGGATGTGTACAAGGCCATGGGGCTGGATAGGATGCATCTGAGGGTGCTGAGGGAGTTGGCTGATGTGAATGTATAGGCATTAGTCATCATCTTTGAAAACTCATGGCAATCAGTAGAGGTCCCAGATGATTGGAAAAGGGGAAACATAGTGCCCATATTTAAAAAAGAGAAAAGGGAGGATCCAGGGAACTGCAGACCAGTCAGCCTCACCTCAGTCCCTTGAAAAATCATGGAGTAGACCCACAAAGGAATCCATTTCTAAGCACTTGAAGGAGAAAAACATGATTAGGAACAGTCAGCCTGGATTCACCAAGGGCAACTCATGCCTGACCAACCTGAATAATTTCTATGATGAGATGGCTGGTTCTATGGATGCAGGGAGACTAGTGGATGTAGTGTACCTTGATTTTAGTAAGACTTTGGATATAGTTTCCCACAACATTCTCGCAGCCAAGCTAAGGATGTTTGGGCTGGAGAGTAGTAATCAATGGCTCGATGTCTAGTTGGCATCTGGAATGAAGTGAAGTGTCCCAGGGGTCAGTTCTGGGGCCAGTTTTCCTCAATGACCTGGACAATGGCATAGAGGGCACCCTCAGCAAGTTTGCAGATGACACCAAGCTGTGGGGAGTAGTAGATATGCTGGACAGTAGGACTAGGATTAAGAGTGAGCTAGACAAATTAGAGAATTGGGCCAAAAGCAATCTCATGAGGTTCAACAGAAGAAATGCAAAGTCCTGTCCTCGGGATGGAATGATCCCATGCACCAGTGCAGGCTGGGGGCTGTCTGGTTGGGCAGCAACTCTGCAGAAAATGACCTGGGGTTAGAGTTGAAAATAAGATGAATATGAGCCAAGAAGGGCAATGGCATCCTGGGATGCATTAGTAGGTATGTTCCCAGGAGGTCAAGGGAGTGATTATTCCCCTCTATTTAGCACTGGTGATGTCACATCTGGAGTACTGTGTTCAGTTTTGGGCTCCCCACTACAGAAAGGATGTGAACAAGCTAGAGTGAGTCCAGCAAAGGGTGACAAAAATGGTGAGGGGGCTGGGGAACATGACTTCTGAAGAAAAACTGAGGGAACTGGGCTTATTTAGTCTATAGAAGAGGAAACTAAGAGGGGACTTAGCAGCCTTCAACTACCTGACCAGGGGTTCAAAAGAGGATAGAGATAGACTGTTCTCAGTGGTGGCAGATGACAGAACAAGGAGCAATGGTCTCAAGCTGCAGCAAGGGAAGTTTAGGTTAGATATTAGGAAAAGTTTTTTCACTAGGGTGGTGGTAAAACACTGAAACAGGTTATCCAGAGAGATGGTGCATGCCTTTAAGGTTTTCAAAACCCAGCTAAACAAAGCTTTGGCTGGGATGATTTAGCTGGTCCTGCTTTGAGCAGCGGGTTGGACTAGATGTCTTCCTGAGGTCCCTTCCTACCCTAGCTTTCTATGATTCTGTGATATACCAGAAGGAAATAATGAAGATTGCTGGTAACATTTTACCCTCAGATATACAAATATAATACCCTCTGGAGTTAGTAGAAGTCCCATATAATTTTAACTGGAGTTTTGTAAAACAGGACTTTTATTTGAGTAAGGATTTTTAATCTCCCTATATTTTTTCTCTAAGTAAATTTAACAAACAATAACAATAACAACTACTATCTATTATGATATCTATATATGAAGTATTTTATTAAGATCAGTATCATTATACCTATTTTTGCAGATGAGAGTAATTATAAAAATGATAGGAATCATCTTATTGTCCTATTCATTAACTAATGATGTTTTGGATAAACAGAACTCAATAAACTGCATAGTTCAAATGACAACCCCAACTCTCCCCCACTGCAACCCAAGAAATCCCCATTAGGATGACTCATAATAAAGGTCTGAATTATGCATCAGACAGTGGGAACTTCATCCCACCTTTTGTTTAAGTACACCTCTACTCTTTGTTTCTGACTTAACAATCAGTGGGTTCAATAGTAACAGAGGCACAGAAAAGAAACTTTGAAAGCAAAGTGTTTTTCCATCCTCCTGTCTTACCTCTGGGGCCAGAAGGCTACAGTTTTGGAGAGTTTTTTTGTATTAATTTATTTGTCACAGGGTTTTATTTTGCCTTTAAAGCAAGGATGGCATACAATGGCTCAGCAGCACTGATTGGTTCCAATTATACCATTTTAGGATTGGCTCATTTTTTGTTTTATTTAAATCTCCTGTCATAGACAACCTATTATTTTGAAATTGCCAGCAATTGCTATCTCACTGCTTAATTCCAGTCATCAGTTATTTATGACTTCTCTGTTGATTTATGTCCATGAATCATGATACATTGCACCTGTTCATCTGAATTGTGTTGATCAGTGATCTCTGTTTGCTGGTAACCAGCTTATTTCAAAAGTGTTCATTGTCTTGCATTCACCATCAACATGCTGTTTTGTAAAAATGTTTTCAGAGCTGCCACTGGGTCTGAATACAGTGGATATGACAAAAGCACTGAAAGCTGCAGTAATTCTTTACTTGCCCAAATACAACTTTGAAGGAGTGTGGTGTCATGCAGGCATTTCTATATCTTTGAGGGGCCATAATCTAATTCACGAGAGGTAAAATGCACTGTGCAATCTGCAGCTGTTGCCTGTTATATGAATAAAAAATAAAAGTATTATGCTAATGATAATATGCTGAAAACATAAATGTTTACACCAGAAAGGTAGAAAACATCTATTCTGATTTTCAGCCTTTCTATAGCTACCATCAGGGTCAATCTGATAGAAAGAAAAAGGCATTGGTTATGTCCTGTAGGCAGAATACTAGGTCCATTTATTATTAAGGTAATTTAAACCCCATTTCTGGCTACTCACAAGTTTGCCAAACATTATCTATGTGGTTTGAAATTTTCTGTAAGAGTTGACTGCCTCAAGCTGATCTTCTAATTTTTTTAAATTTTAGTTCAGGTAGCTCAGCCATTTTTTAAAATGAAAATGAGAAATAGCTTTGTTGGCTGAATTTGATGTTCACCATCTAACTCCCTTTTGCATTTCTGGTTTTAAACACAATAGCCCAATCAGCCATGTAGGCTCAGATGGATTGTTGACTTGCACAGGAAGCTTCTATCATCCCCATGTTGTTGAGCATGGGCTGGAAATTGGAAAGGGCCTGACCTCTACAAACAGGATATCCCTTTTACCATTCCACAAAAATCTACTCAAATGTGCTCAATGTTCCTTTCTTTTAAGCCTCTCCTGAAGCATTGATCATTGTGGACAATACAACTACCTTGCAGTCATTACGACTCATATCTTGAATGTCATCTTTGATTTGAATCTCATGCTAGGCCCTCATATCAGGGTGGTTTCTAAATCTTGCTAGTTCTTTCTGCACAGCATCTCTAAGATATGCTTTTCTTCTCCATCATACTGCATAAACTCTTGCTCAGGTTCTTCTCATCCTGTATCTTGATTATTGCAACAGCCTCTCTCTTTGATCTTGACAAAAATCACCTCACCTCAGTCTCATCCAATCAGAACACATTTTCCTATCTCCTTCCTAACCCATATTCATGTTCTCTTTAGATCCCTTCTTATGTATCCTTCTTTTCTACAGCATCAAACATAAGCCACTTAGCTTCACTTTCCGTGTGCTCCACTGTCTTTCATTCTCTGTTGATAGTGACCCCCACCTATGATAAGTGACACAGCCATTCTTCGTGATCCACTTGTTACATTTTCAAGCAAGCACATTCATGCTTTCTTCCCAACAGCCCCTCATCCTTAGTGACAGCTCCTCAAAAACACCTACAGAACTCTCATTATCATAATTCAAAATTCTCCTAAATCTTCTAATTTTGACATAGTACTTAGGCTGCTGGGTTATCAAGACCACTGTCTAACAGGCTGATCATTAATGCCACATTGCTCCCTTGGAATCATCTGTCTGTCTCCTGTTCTGGACCACAATACCCCTATTTCATTTACTGAAGTGGCTGAAAGCTATTTAGTGAATGAGACATGGCTTCACAGGAAGAGAGAGAATATTCTCATGACTAAGGCAGCTGAATGCTGCTCCGGAGAATAGATGCTAGTTGTCATTCTGTCAGAGTCCTTGTATGGTGCTGGTAAATTATGTAAATCATACTTTTCAGAGATGCTCCCCATTTCCTGGGTATCTAACCTGAGACTTTAGGATCTGGTTTGCAGAAATGCTGATCTTCACAGCTGCAACTCTAATCAGTAGGAACTGTGCTTTCAGCCTACACAACCCTAGGTAATGTGGGTTATACTGAAAAATCAGGTCCTAGGACCTCTCAAATTTGGAGATGAAAATGAGTGGATACTTCTTATCTCGAATTCTTGTGGGTCTCTTATCAACATCTGTAAAACATGAATAATGTCACTCTCCATTCTTGCTGGAAAGGTGTTTATTCATATTTGTGAAGTACTCAGTCTGTACTGATAAGAGCTATAGAATAGCCCATGAGGATATTCATAATTCTCACTTTAGAGAAAGATTTGAATTGTATGCAACAAATAAGACCTGGACTCACCCACTGAATGATAAAGATAAAAGAAAATACTGAACAGCTGTTTGCTTGAGTACCTGTGAACCCAATGAGGCAGAGGTCCTGTGGGGAAAAATAGTATTGAAAAATTAAAGAATGTATCACAGGCATGAATGGAAAGAAATAGATATCTTGGTCCCATGAAAATTTTCCAGATTTTGGAATATTCTCCACCACGATTAAGGAAAAATATTAAAATCTTAAACATTTTTGCAAATAAAAAAGTTGGAGTGGGTAAATCAAAATGGTTATGCAGAAACTTTTCAAAAGTTTTTTTTAAAAAAAATAGTAGTAAAAACTGAAACAACACCTTGAGTTTTGAAAACAGGTCAAGTTTCAATAAATAGGATGTTTTTTTAAAAGGTCTTCATTGAAAAAAATTCTGTCCAGTGTTAATCATAATACATCACTCTCTGGGGGTAGGAAAGAGGCAGCAATTCAAGCTTGAGAACTTGACTTTGTAAACTTAAGGTTTTTTACACACCTATGCCTATATCACTGTCGGGTCAGGTCATTTATTATCAGGTAGGAAACCTTTTTCCTCAAGGGTTACACTGTGTTATGATGCATATATTTTATTTTTGGGGCCTGATTCATAGGTGACTTAAAATCAGTGGGAATCTTTCCATTTATGCAATCAGTCTCTGGATTAGTCAGTCAGTTTTGGAAGCCAGTGAACCATTAGTTTGTGGTATTTTTCTTGTATTATTGGATTTTCTTATACTTCATTTGTATTCTGTTGTATTTGCCATTCTAAACATGCAGCTTTTTTACTATTGCATCAGCAAAGAGAAATACCAACTTTGATTTTTTTAAACCAAGGGGACTTGAACTTTGTGAGAATAAAACTTAAAATAGGAAGCTATGTTCCTTGTATGTTGCTTGCACTTCATGATATTGTACTAATTTTCCAAAGATATTGAAAAACATATTCCCTTAGGTGAAGAGCAGTAATTATTTCTTAATAAGCAAATAATAGTCACTTGCCAGAGGAAAACAGAAAATATATTAACATTTAAGCTTATGTGGGATGACTGTATGTCCTTTCAAATGTGTACTAAATTATGACACTTCAGTAAATGAAAGCAGCTACTATCTATAGCATATGCTGAGAGTACGCGAGTTAGTTATACTGCATCCAATGTGTTTGCTGTTCTCATGCCAATAAAAATCATTGTTTCAAAGATCATTAGCTCTTTATAACCTCTGATCACTGAAAGACTGCAATTAAAAGCAGAAAATAAACTTTATACATTGCTGTTGCATTGCCTTGCTACCTGATGTACAATGCAATATAAGACAATAGAAAAAATAAAATGATGGAAATGGTCTTTGAAGCAGATTGAAGCATGTGTTGCTTTCAAACAGAAAATTAACAAAGTAAGGGCTAGATTTCATACAAGGCACAGGTACCTAAAAAATAGTTCCTGATGTGCTTGGCCCTTAGACAGCTAGCTTCTGGAGTGGAAACTAGACCTCTGTATTCTATGCAATGCAAGGAGAAGGGAGAGTTAGGCATCTCAGTCAGATACAAAATAGTAGGCAATCTTCAATCATGGTGTATGCGTAAGAGGTCTAGTCAGATGCCTGATGAATTCACCTGTATAGAGTCCTGCGACCATCACACCAAGGCCTTTTGATATGTACATCTAGGCAAGAGTATGGAGAAGTGGAGGCTGCCCAAGACCTACCTTCCCCCTCCCCCAGCCCTGCTCTTTAAACCACTGAGACAGAATCCAAAGGCCAGACTGCATCTAGAGGCTCAGTGCCTCGATGGTTGTAGCTTCTGCTGGAAAGCAACAGATAAGAACTGCTGATGACTAACACTGAAGTGAGGGTGTGTTTTTGTCAGGGGGATGTCCTTTAGCCTTTCTCCAACCAAGAATTACTCACAAAGCAGTGGAGGCTAGGGTTTTGAGGTACCCTATACTTACCTTACTCTGGAGGTTGCAACATTACAATATTTTATAGGACCTATCCCACCACAAGTAACCCCATCACATTGCCACCAGGCCCTCCATATTCAGTTTACCATATGCGATCATACCCAGGACCAGAGATATGAAATAGGCAGCACATGAATCAAAAGTCTTCTGCTGCTAGTGAATAGGAAACACTGAATTCAGAGATGTATCTGAAATCCTGAACCTGACTTGGGGCTGCAGGAATGCAATATAGAAGCCTCTGGATCCACCTAGATTAGGTGCCTAACAAGCACTCTTTCAAAGAACTTGGCAAGGCCCACTCTAAAAAATGGAAGAGGTGATAGTAATGCTAAAGCTCATCTTCCATCAAAAAGCCTCATTCAGGAACTGATAAAACTGTGTTCAATTCCTTCTTCTGCCTGAGGAATGCCAATCCATCCCTTTTTCAGAACACCTTAATTGGTCATTTTAGTCACCTGGTAGGATTTGATTTTTTTGCTCTTCCCCTTCCTCCCCCTTTCCCCCCCTCATGAACTTTCAATACCAGCTTACCATATTTCTTTGAATCTAAGATGACCCTGGATTTAAGATGATCCCCAATATTTGTTACCATTTTCCATTTATGTAATCTAATCGTGGCAGAGTTGTCTTTAATGCATCCCTCCCACTGATGCAGCGGGGCAGGCGGTGGAGAGGCAAGTTGTGTGGAGAGGTCAGGTAGCTTCACCCCTACTTATACCTGTCCTCCTGCCACCTGTGACCCATGACTGCCCCCAACCCTGAAGCCTTGGGTCATCCCTTTCACCAGCCTCAGTTCCCCACTTCCTCCTGTAGCCTCTGCTCCCTGCTTCCCATGTCCCTCTCCTTTCCCCTATTCTGTACCAATAGACTCTATACCTGTTGTAGCCTGGGGCATTGGGCACAGCCCTAGCCTGGCCCTAGAGAAGGCTGTGCGCCACTGCTGTGAGGCCAGGATGGGGCCATGCTCAGTGCCCCAGGCTGCAGCATGGACACAGCCTGCTGGAATGGATCAAAGGTAAGGAAGGGAGGGAGAAGGGCAGCTGGGAAAGCAGAGGCTGCATGAAGGTGGAGATGGGGAGAAAAGGTTGCACAGAGGATGGGGAGTGCATAGGTGGCTGTGTGGGGGACAGGCAGCGACTGTGGCTAAGCCCCCAACCCCAGGCGGGGGCTGGAGCCCAAGCCACACCAGCCACCTGTTCCCCCACTTCCCCCATACTCGATTCTAAGACAAAGGGCTTCCTTCTCCATGTTAAATGGGAAAATAACCTTGTCTCAGACTTGAGTATATACAGTATTTTCTGGAAACTGGAGTAGGTTTTACAGCTTGTCTTTGAGGCATATAAAAGTCTTCAAGGTAGGCTTCCATATAAAAAAGATATTATAGGTAGGTCTGCTTCCATCCAAAACAGCATTGTACAACTACCTTTTTATAGGCTTCTACTTCCACAAAAGGCATGGTCCAGAAAGCATTTGCTGATAATTTAGATTAAGTTAGCCAGAGCACTGTTCTGTCTGTCCCCCTTGGTTCAGATGCATTTACTCAGAATCAGAGAAAAGTGCATCTGGAAGGGATGTGAGAAGGTGGTCTTTTCCAAGCCTGTACTTATGACTGGATCATGCTGTTGAAACCAGCCTGCAGAAACATTTGTCTAGCTTTCAGTTAAAAACTTCCAAAGACAGATAGTTCATAACTTCTCTAGGTAATCTGTTCCAGTATTTAAACATGTTGATAGCTAGAAAGTTTTTCAAAATATCAAACCTAAATCTCCATTGTCACAATTTAAGCTACAGACTAACTTCACATCCTAACTCCTGTTGAAATAGAAAATAATCGATTGCCATCCTCTTTACAGCAGCTGGTTTTGTCTTTGAAGATTATCAACAAATCCCCCCTCAGTCTTTTCTCCTTCAATGTAATGATCCCAGTTCATCCAGCATGTCCTTACGTGACACTTTCAAGACTTCTATTAATTTTTGTTACTTTAGTCCAGAACCTTTCCAGTTCACCCAGATCTACTGAAGTAGTACCCCAAACTGGAAACTTTACTACAGTTCTCCTCTCATCCAACCAGCTGTACACCCTAGTTAAATATTAACCTTGCTTTTTCATGCAAGTTTCTCCCTCCCTAAATTTTAGTTGCTTTGTAATATTTCTAGAGCAGCATTACCTTAGAAACTAGTTAATTTACTATTGTTTTATGCATAAACCTATTTAGTTGGATTTTAGTGTTATCTTATTCTGAGATTGAATTATGTTAGTTAACATTGCTGATGGATCATTTGATACTGCAACTGTCTGCCTAAAAATGTAGGAATCGGTTGTTCTAATGAGACTATTTTGTAAAACACTTTTATAAAGAAGATGTCTGCCTCAATAGAAGGATAACAGCTGTATCCTGGTTGCTTCCCCAAAGTACTTTTTCTCTACTTCACAAATGATCCTTAGAATTGTGTTGGTAATGACTAGCAACTTCAGTGAGGTAGTTCATTTTGCTTGACATAGAGTACAAAATAGATGAAAAACATCAGCATGGCATTATTATTGGTATCGGATAGACCAATTATGAAGAAGAACAGATAAATTCTAAGCAGTAAATCAATTCTCCACTATTAGCATGGTAGCTATCATACAACTGCTTAGAAAAAGAAATCTGAGACAGGTTGCATTTGAAAGCTTGTTTATCTTTATTCCAACCATGCAGTTTGCCCAATAAGAGATATAGCCCACAAAAATCCTTGTTTCTCAAGAAATAGAGGAGAAATATACTTCAGTGAGTCTTGAAATTCACCCCAGGTTATATCAGATGTTCTGGGACAAATTTCCATGTTATTCTAAGTGGATCTAGATTAACATAATGTAGACAGCGAGAGAATTGAAAGATAGAATTACATGTAATTCTCTTGAAGTATATGACTGAATAACCAAAAAGGGCACAGAATGTGCATTTTTTTGTGTTTCTGATAATAGTACTCTGTCTGGATTTATTTATATTTCAGTGGTGCATGTTTTTTGCTGATATTAGAACATTACAACAGAATATATGCAGAATGCCTCAGAAAAAAAATGGACAGGCATGTACATATGTTTCCTTGCATGTCATAGGGGGTTGTCCAGCACTATCTTTTAGAGCCACCTAAAAAGAAAAACAAAGCACTCAATGTATGTAGAGCTATTCTGCTGAGATCTGCACTATTACTGAACTTCATCATGACCTTGAATGCAAATTGAACTAGGATATAAGTATTCCAAAGATTTATTGCTGTGGTTTGCTCCAATCTTTTTTTAATAAACTTAGTTTAAAATAACTTAAGAGATCGTTAGTTATACCATGATCAATTTTTCCTCTAATTTGGGGGAATGTCTTCATTATTCTTAAACAACATTACTCTACTATGCAATATCCACCAATCCATGGAAATAAGGCTAGTCTTTATGAAGAATCTGCTTAAAGAACAATAATTACTGCATGGACTATTTATGTGTCTTTCACTGCACTCCCATTACTCTACTTACTGTATAAAAGCATATTCCACAGATTTATTGTATTTCTCATCTTCCAATTATTCTTTCAGAGCTATTTATAAAATGCAAATAATCACCTTTATCTATATTTGAATAGCCCTTACTACAGTAGTAAAGACATATTCTTTATAATTTCCTAACTGGAAATTCACTCAAAAATAGAATTGGAATCATAGAATCATAGAAAATTAGGGTTGGAAGGGACCCTAGAAGGTCATCTTGTCCAATCCCTTGCCCAAAGCAGAAACATCCCCAGGGCTATGTCTAGCTGGGTCTTTAAAACTTCTAAGGATAGAGATTGTACAACCTCTCTGGATAGCCCTGTTCCAGTGCTTTACTACCCTCCTAGTGAGAAAGGTTTTCCTAATATCCTAACCTAAACTTCCCTTGCTGTGACTTGAAACCATTCTTCCTTGTTCTGTTATTTGCCACTACTGAGAACAGTCTAGCTTCATCTTCTTAGGAATTACACTTTAGATAGTTGAAGGTTGTTATTAAATCCCACCCAGCTCCCTCAACCTCTCTTCAGAAATCATGCTCCCCAGCCTTCTAATTATTTCTATTGCCCTCTGCTGGACTCTCTCCATTTTGTCCACATTCCTTCTGTAGTGAGGAGTCCAAAACTGGATGCAATACTCCAGATGTGGCCTCACCAGTGCTGAATAGAGGTGAACAACCACCTCCCTCAATCTGCAGGCAATACTCCTACTAATGCAGCCCAGCATGATGTTAGCCTTCAGTGTGATGTTAGTCACACATTGTTATGTCACTACCTCTAGCTATGCCATGCAAAGGAATTGTTTTTATTTAACAATTTTTTTTCAATAATTGCAATGAAAATTGTCTTTCTTGGCATTTATACTCGCTTAGTTTTTCCACTTATTTTTCAAAGTCTATTTTACAGTGATTTCCCTATTCTTTATTTGCCCAACACCACAATACATAACCATGAATATCACCAGCTGATTTGATTTACATTTTATCCAGAGCTATGGATTTTAAAGGATGAGTTCTGCCTTTATAAAGAACTGTAATTATTTCTGAACTCAGATTTAGGTACTAAATGGTGGCTTTGTATTAAAGATGCAGAGTACTGTCATAGCTCTGTTGCTTTTAAAAGGATCTGTAATTTCAACCTTCTGAAAATCAAATCTATTAGATGAGTTGCTGATCCTTAGTACACATCCAGATTTTAAAATTGTCTCCATATGGACTGGTAGACATGCATAAGTGCTTTCAATGTGTTGGAAAATTACATAGTACCAGATTTACCCCTAGTGTAATTGAGTACAATGCAACCAGACAATGAAATTGCATTAATTTGTGCTACTGTGCATTTGGCCTATTGTCCAATATCAGTTTTTAGTTTAATTTCAAATGGCACCCAAAACCACATAAAAATGTGATAGATCAGTAAAAAATATTCTACCCCTTTGTAAAAGGAAAGGCATTTTAATAAATTAGCATTAGCATATTTTTGGCTGATACCAACTTGGGTGGACTTGCAGGTACTCTGGAAGATAGGGCTAAGAGCCAGACTGAACTGCATATACTAGAGAAAGGGTCCAAAATCAATCAGATTAAATTCAACAGGGATAAGTGCACAAGTACCAACTGGGGGTTGATTGGCTAGGCTGCAGTATTGAAGAGAAGAACCTAAGAGTTATAGTGGACCATAAACTGAATATAAACCATAAGTGAGCTTTGTTGCAAAAAATAAAAAGTCAACAGTATACTGTATTAGCAGTATTAGCAGGAGTGTCTTTTCAAAATTAAGGGAAGTGATTTTTCCATCATATTTGGCACTGGTGAGGCTTCACCCAAAATGCCAGTTTTGAGCCCCACGCTTCAAGAAACATGTGGACAGATTGGAGAGAGTCAAGGAGAGATCAACAACAATTATTACAGGCCTGAAAAACAAGATTTATGAGGAAAGGATGAAAGAATTAGGGTTCTTCAGTCTGAAGAAGAGAAGACTAATGTGGCATTAACAAATTTTTAATGTGGGTGGACAAGTGAAAAGTTCAGATGGACCTTCAGGTCATTCCAACCAATGTGAGAAATGTATTGATTAATTGAAAAAGCAGGATTAGTAGACAAAGATAAGCTCAATCTTATGGGATGTGTCTTGACTGCTGTGAAGTAAAGCTGGCCAAGTTCATAGTCTCCACAGAAAGAAGCCCTCCAAACAGTCTTGTAGGCAAATGGGGAAAGGAGGCTGGAAAATGCGTATTTTGGAAGGATACTACCTGTAGCTAGCAGTTTTGGTTAGATTGCCAAGGCAGAGGCCAGAAAGCAGGCAGTTGGAATATCTCTATATATAAAGGTCTTAGTGTGTGTGTGTGTGTGTGTGTGTGTGTGTGTGTGTGTGTGTGTGTGTGTAATGCTCTTGTGGGGTGTGGCTCCCAGCAGGGTAGGGCTCCAGCAAGTGCTGCATCTAGAATGGTGGGCAGGGTGGGAGGGGACAGATCACCACTATCCACCACGCCACACTACTACTGTCTCCTGAAGAGGGGTGGCACAGGGCCAGATGCAGAGTGGGGGACAGGGGTGCAGAGCCAGACATGGAGGAGGGTGCATGGCTAGATGCAGATTGGCAACTGTGTGGGTTGGTGGGTGGCAGTAGCAGCTGCCATGTGCAAGCTTCTGCCCTTCCCATCCCACCCAGGAGGTGGCAAAGGTGCAGGATGGTGGGTAGTGGCATTCCGCCTCTGCCTGCCCCCCCACCCCCCTGCCCCCGGCAATTTGATGTGCAATTTGCTAATCCTGTGATAAGAAGGAAAGAACAGAAGAATATTGGAAATTGACATGAAACCTTGATACAGAAATTTTCATCTGTAGCATTCTGATGGTATCTAGTCAGTTGAGTTCCTGTATGTTTGTACTGACTTAAAGAAATAAGAGGTTCCAGAGAATAATATGCATTATCTTGAAGCTCCTTTTCTCTAGGGTCTATAAGGCCATATTTTCATAAAATGCAAGGTATGCATCCTTTCTTTACAAAATAAATTCACAAACATTGTTAGAGTTGGAAACCATCCAAAACTGAGTATTCCATTCACTGTAGTGGCTACTTCCCTAGCATATGAAGTAGAGAAATACTCAACTGATAATGCAATAGGAAGTGGGATGCTTTCAGGTTTGGAAGCATCAGGGACATTGCAGATGTGTATCCCGTTTTTTCCACTACTGTACTGATTACATGCCCCTGGGTTTTGCATTGAAAAAATGCTAAGCCTATTGTACTCCAATTGTACTCCACCATGGTGCTCTGATATTTAAAGAGTATTAAGCAATATTGACACATGTGTGTTAACATGAGCATAGTATCTTGTCATGTTATGAGGCCACAAACATACATATTTCATAAAAATATGGCCAACTATCTAAATAAGGATATTTTTTCTTGTTTACTATTTTACTTCTTAAAAATGGAGTTACTAAACATGGGGGGGGGGGTGGTATAGACTGTATTTCAAATTCTAATCTGCTAGTGTATACAAACATTACTGCATACAGAATGGAGTAAAAACGTGTGAGCCAATTTAGGAAAAGTATTGTCTCCTTTGTCAAAACAAAATTAAGTAGTCTTCCTTAAGTCAGTCCTGTGACTTTGTTGGTGATCATTAATTTTAAAACAGCCATTTGGCTAATATTCTAATTATTTTCCCCAGTTTCATATTCCTAGGCAGAAGTGTTTCTATTTAAGTGTCTTCTTTATTAATTCATGGTCCTTACAGTACATTAAAATTTATGATTCAATTTTAGTTGCATAATTCCTGCCTTATTTTCATCCTTTCAAGCCTTAAATATTAATTTCCATTAAAACATGACCAGAATGATTTCAAATCTACCTAGATAATACTGTAACTAATCTACATTGATGAGATTAAAGTTGTATCTAGTGCTATCTCTTAATGGATACTTGCAGGCAGGCAGGGAGACAGGAAGGCAGGCAGGATCCAAACTTTTAAAGAAAGAGTGATACAGTTTACTCCATAGTCTCTTTGCCTCCCTTCATTCCCCATCCTACCCCTGATTTCAGCAAGGCATAATTGGGTTCTTCAAATTGTATTTTTCTGAGCATACAAATAACCCGGATTGTCTTCAACCCCCATATCCTACCTGTAGAGAAATTGCATAGCAAAGTGCTACATAAAATTGTCCTACTGCTCATGTGGTTTCCCTAGGTACTACTGTCACAAAAATAATACATAAATCATTTTAAAGTGTTAGTTGTAAGATGCATAAAGGAGCAAGCAGTAAGGACCTTGTTACACATTAGTTTTAGTTGGCGCCTGGAGCTCTAAACTCCTGGATTGCACACATGTGAACACCTGAGACTGGTTTTAATTTTATTTCTTTTTAAATTCTTTTTCTTCTTTTTATTTTATCCTCCAGTGACTGACTTCCTTCATTTCACTACCCTTCCCTCACATTTCCTTTTCACCTTCTGGTTTATTATCTACCTCCATCCCATTAATTTCCTGCCTCACAGCTTCATGTTCCCACTGCCCCCCACCTAGAGCAGGGTGAGTCTGTCTTGGCTCACCAGCCCTCTAGTAGCAACTCACAGCTGTGCAAGTGAGGGACAGTCAGAAAAGGTTTTTTGCCTTAAAGTGTGACTGCTCCAAACTGGAACTAGCACTAACCCCAACCAACGTTTGAGTAGCTCAAAGTGCAACACGTAACAAGACCATGTGTCACACATTTTAGTCAGAGGCACCTGAACAATGTTGGAAGCATGTAGAACAGTGTTCTACATAGAAGTTTTGGAGAGAATGCCTAGGGACTATTTAAGTTAATGATAATTGTTCTTGGAGAAAATGTAATGTTATTTATCTGTGCCCTTAGATAGCTGAATCCTTTTTTTGTTGCTCTGCTCTTTATTCCAAAAGTCAGTATCTTCACCTTTTTGCCAGCTTAGCATCAGAGAATCAGCTTTTATATCCCTTATTACCAGAAAATGTGACATATTCTTTCATTGTTTCAACTGCATCTGAAATTGTTTGTGATAGCTACATAAAAGGAAATAGAGCCCGCATGGAAATAAATTTAATTTGACATACGTTATTTTTTAGTTTTTACGTTTTCTATTTTCTACCAGTATTTCCTTGAAATTGTGAACAAGAAATGGTGAAAGGGTCCTAGCATTGGGATTTTTGCTGTAAAATATTTTGAATTATTTTCATTAACCCAAATTTGAGCTTTCAGACCAGTTCTTTTTCTAAATAGGTGTTTTATTAGTGCACTGCATTAGGAAAAAGGGCATTCTATTACCTTAAATTTTAAAGGGCTGCTGATTTCCTGCTTTTAGGTGGGGAGGCTCCAGGGAGCAGGACTTTGGTTTTAGTTTCAGTTATGATTTAACTTTCCAGCAATGAGGTGGGTTGTGCTTATTTTGTGTGTTCAAAATTATCATTCTGCTATCTAAATAGTTACAGTAAGGCTAAATAACATAAGGGTGGTGAAACACTGGAACTGGTTACGCAGAAAGGTGGTAGAATCTCTGTCCTTCAAGGTTTTTAAGGCCTGGCTCAACAAAGCCCTGGCTGGAATGATCTAGTTGGAGATGGTCCTGCTTTGAGCAGGGAGTTGGACTAGATGACCTCCTGAGGTCCCTTCCAACCATACTTTTCTATTATTCTAACCCTGAGATAAAGACAAGTGGGATATAGAGAGAACCCTTTAAGGCATGTTGAATACTGTTAGTATTGTTGAGACCTGTAGAGACCTTCTGGTAGTCTCTAAAGCCCCCAGTTTACACATTTGAGAAGCATCATTAATGATCTCCAACCTCTCCTGGAAAAGGATGACCATCTCAAAGCATCATAGGAGACAAACCTGTCCTTGCTTAGAGAGACCCCCTAACCTGAAACAGTATCTCTCAAGAAACAAGCTACTTAAATCCCTCACCCTTCAAGACACCCAACTTTGCAATGGACGCAGATGTCTTCTCTGCTCCAACATCAATACAGACTATGCCATCACTGGACCAAATAACATGGCCAAGCCCTGCCAGTGGCCTTCCAGATTCAGCCACTGTCCAGATCCAGTCTGTGGATGGACTGAGTCCTACCCAACCAGCCCATGTGGAAAAAAGGTTCAGAACCACTGATTTAAACACAGGCAATGGATTCTTATTTCATTACCTGGATTAACTTTTGTGACTTCTTTGTTCCTATGGATTTATTGCTTACATGTTTGCCTCTCCCAGCACTGACCTTCTTCTCTACCCAGCCCTTCTCACCCCTCTCTCTCTATGCCCCCCTTCTGGTTTTCTATTAAAAATTCTCTTTTCTTTTACACAGCTTTGTGCATGCCCTTTCTGATGAAGTGAGTTTCAGCCCATGAAATCTTGTCCTCTATATAGATTTATCTACTTTGGTTAGTCTATAAGGTGCAAATCTACTGTGCCTTCTAATAAGGTCTCCTTTATCATGCCCCTCTGAATAAGTCTTCATGGGCTTGTACAGACATGGAAGGAGCCTGCTCCAACATGCTGGTAATTGAGTTTGCTGGAGCACAGAAACTGGCATGCTCTGGCAGCCTTCCTCATCACATGTGTCAGTGTCCCCATCATCCCTGCATTGAAAAAATAGTGGCAGAGCATTTTGAAATAAAACACATTTGATGAGCTTTAGTTTAAAGTGCCCCATTGCCATTTTTTCAGCACAGGGATACACAGGGATCCTGATATACACGATGTGTGAGCACTTTTGATTAGCACAGCTCACTAATTAAAGCACCTGAGACTGCATCCAAAAGCATATGTAAAAATGCCCTAAGTAGCCACCCTACCTTGCCTTCCACCTTGTTGCCCTTAATATTGGCAAGGACCTGAATTCTGTCCAGAGAGAGTCCTGGAAACACCCTATGAACTTTATTTAGCCAAAGCACACATAATTTGCCTTGGGAACACATATATTTTAAATGGCTTGCACTTTCTAGGAAAAAAAATAACAACGATGCTCTCTTTCTGTCACATATAAACCCACATTCTTTCACTTACAGCTTCTGTGGGTTCACAGTCATTACTCTGTATCTCAGTGTAAGGCTGTAAATGTGTCAACCTGTCAGATCTTAATACTTTGCCCTGAAGTGAAAAAGCTTTTAGAGGTAATGTTTAGCAGACAGCTCAACGCTGATGAAGATTTCAAAGGAACATATTAAAGAACAGAACAAATTATTTATTATAGTTCTTCTTATATCTGAGTATCTTTGTTGGAACATGTCTGCCTGAAACATCCCACTTGTTTGATTGAATGAACTTTACCAGAACTAACACAAATATCTTTTTCCATTCTCTATGAAAAAAGTTTAACTGAGAGACCATTTTCTTATTGACATTTTGCCCAAGGCTCTTATTATCCTAATTTTAGATAAACACTGCCGTGAATAAAAGAATCTGAACAATTTGTTCATATAGAGAATGGCTTTGTTGACTTAACTAGGAGCCTGTCACCGCATAAGAGAACTGCATGACTGTTTCTGAAAGCTGACAAAGACCATTTCTTTTCACACACATATTCTAGGCACTCCCTTCAGAACTACCTGAAAACTGCATTTTTGGCAAGATAAAAGATTGTATTTGGCTCATCTTCCTTCAAACTTTATCAAAATTATTTATATTAGAACAATAATAGACGATGTGTTCATGTTTTGCCAGGTATTTTAATGACTTGCAGAGAGTTGAGGCCCCCAAGAAAAAGCCCAAATGTGATTAATGTGCTAGCAAGTTCCCAACATTCTGTTAAAGTAGGTTTCCTTCTAAAAATGCATAAGGAACAGTTTTACAACTATTAACTGCAATTTTGCCAAAGCAATTTGTCTTCTACTACTACGCTCCATATCAATTGTGAAACTTCACTGACTATAGGTGGGGTGCAACAGGTGTAACTCTAAGCAGAATGTGGCCGTCTGAGAACAATCTTTTTCTGTATGTTTTCTCTCATGTTTATGTACTCTAAACTGGTTACCTAATGTCATATGATGAACGGTTTGGTGCCTGAATCCAAATTGCATCCTGATGCTACACAATGCTGTGGGCCCTTGCTTCATTAAATAAAAGAAAACTTGATGACAAGAAAACCTAAGAAAGAAAGTTCTTCTCAGTATTTTGCCTCTTAATTAGAGATCAATTCACTGTGTCTTTAAAAAGGCCTAAATGCTACTGTTGTCAGACTTCGACAATCCTGAAGAAGCAGCAGCACTTAGGCTGCTGACAGATGTTTAATGGTGCAATAGCATCTGATTTGTGATTCCAACAATTACATATCTTGCCATGCTACAAGTGCACAGAAGGACACATGACTGTTCAGATCAGGAATCAGATCCCAATCATACGATTACCTACACACTGTAGCACTAGGTACAGGTCCCCAATTCTGCTTCCTGCAGCATGCATGGAACCCAGGACCATGATTGGCATCTTTAAACCTGCATGGGGCAGCCCTGTAGGGGCTGCCCAAAGCACATATTTAAAGGTGCAGAGTGAGGAAAGCCCATAGCCTCCCTCCACCCTGCACTTGCAGACCTGTACCCCAGGCATCCCCTGTAGGAGGCTCTCCCCACATCCTGGTTCCCAGTGCTCTGAACAAAGATACAGCTCAGGGGCAGGCACAATACAGTCTGCAGGCTGGATCTGGCCTGCCAGGCCATTCTATTTGGCCCATGGGGCCCCTAAAAACAATAGTAAGTTAATATTTATTTGCTCCTGGCTGACTGGCAAAGCTGACAGGGGCCAGGGGCAGTAGGGCCCAGGAAGAACTCTCAGCAGGACTGAGAAGCCTGGCCCCACCCCTAGCCATTTCACTCTCTTCCTGCCCCCAACCTGCTTTGGCACCACATGACTGCTGGCTGCATCACCAGACTGGGAAGCATGGGGTCCCACCAGTACGTGCGTGTGTGTTCATGTGCAGGTAGGGGCAGAATGTGTGTGTGTGTGTGTGTGTGTAGGTGGGGCAATGTGTGTGTGCAGGCAGGGGGAGAGTGTGTGTGTATGTGCAGGCGGTGGGGGAGAGAGAGAGAGAGAGAAAAGACTGTGTGTACAGGCATGGCAGTGTGTGTGTGTGCTGGCAGGGGTACAGTGTATGTGTGTGTGTGTGGGTAAGCAGGGGCAGAGTATGCGTGTGTGCAGGCAGTGCCATTGTTTGTGTGTATTCATAGGGTGAGTCCAACACACATACCCCACCAATGAATTCTTTGCCTCTGTATTCCTAAGTGAGAGGTAGGACAAGGCTCTCACTGGGATTGTAGAGAGGCAGCGACAGGACGCCAGACTACCAAGTGTAGACCCTGAGAAGGTGCAGGGTCACTTGGAGGAACTGGATGCCTATAAGTCGGCAGGCCCAGATGAGCTCCATTCGAGGGTACTGAAGGCACTGGCTGACGTCATTGCGCAACCACTGGTGGTAATATTTGAACAGTTGTGGCGCACAGGCCAGGTCCCAGAGGACTGGAAAAGGACCAGTGCGGTCCCCATTTTTAAGAAGGGGAGGAAGGAGGACCCAGGCAACTATAGGCCAGTCAGTCTCGCCTCCATCCTAGGCAAAGTCTTTGAAAAATTTAGCAAGGCTCATATTTGCGAGAGCCCAGCAGGACAAATTATGCTGAGGGGAAACCAGCACAGGTTCATAGGAGGTAGATCATGGCTGACTAATCTAGTCTCTTTTTATGACCAGGTTACAAAATGCCTGGACGCAGGAGTAGGGGTTGGTGTCATATACTTAGACTTCAGGAAGGCCTTTGATACGGTATCCCACACCATACTGTTAAACAAGTTAAGAGGCTGTGACTTGGATGACTACATGGTCCAGTGGGTGGCGAATTGGCTAGAGGGTCACACCCAGAGAGTCGTAGTGGATGGGTCGGTATCGACTTGGAAGGGTGCGGGCAGTGGGGTCCCGCAGGGCTCAGTCCATGGACCGATACTCTTCAATATCTTCATCAGCAACTTGGATGAGGGAATGAAGTGTACTCTGTCCAAGTTTTCAGATTACACGAAACTGTGGGGAGAAGTGGACACGCCGGAGGGCAGGGAACAACTACAAGCAGACCTGGACAGGTTGGACATATGGGCAGAAAACAACAGAATGCAGTTCAACAAGGAGAAATGCAAAGTGCT